>OY744543.1:10524601-10642101 GCA_963556195.1 Sepiola atlantica
ATGTATAAAATTAATGAAAAAATATATATATTAACGAAAAATACGTCCTATAAAGTTAAGAGCGACTAACAATGCAATCTTCTGCATTAATCTGTATCACTTAGGAAGCGGACAATCGAAATAGTGGTGGGCAAAGTATCATCACCAATAAAAACAATTACATAAAATACATATATAAAATACATTAAATATATATAATGATATATAAGTAGTATTTAGTTTCATTAGACATTCCCACTTACTATTAAATTTCAGAGAACTCATGGGATGACCTGATGGTTACTTAGACGTCTGTTAACTGGTAAGGGTGGTGCATACTTTCAGCAAACGAGAAAAGGTGGAAAAACTTTTGAGAAATGCTTGGGTTCCTGGTGGAGTGGGTTTGATGATTTAAAACCCCAAACCTGAAGTGAAACCAGTACATCACTGATGACTGACCTCAGAATATCTACAAGACGTATTTTATAATATATTAGCTTGAAAGCTACACCTTCAGTCGTAGACTGACACGTATGACATGTCTGTATGTGGCTTTAAAACTCGACATGTCCTGGCCTTTCTCCAAGACAGATCAGCACTGTTTCTTTAAAGAAATTTAATGACTACATTTTTATGCAGTAAAAAGTCAAATAAAATAATTGTTTCGGATTTTGAGTTGACGATTGATAATTTGTATTGTTTTAATTATTCAGATTATTATCTTTATCTTGGGTGTTATTCTCACAACGTTTCAGCCGATGTAGCCTTCAAACTTCTTTAAGTGCATCTTGTCGAACACGTACATCTATATGGAATTTCGAATTAAACTTATTATTTAATCCACCGGGTAGATTGTCTTCGTTCTGTCAGCCATGACCGGGTAGAAATCTTAAATAATTTTTATTTTATTCTTAGCTAGTATCGGCTGCAGTGAGGATTGAACCTTCAACCTATAGAAGACGGTCAGTTAGAACTGATTATCACTTAACACCTTTATCCATTGTGCAACGTGAACACGGGCACATTGTAAGAATAATGTCCAAGCTGAGAATAGTAGTCAGAATAATCCAAATAATTGAAATAAAATAATTTTTAAAAAAATACTGGATTCCTTGGAATCCAGTAGTGTTTTTTTTAATTATTTTATTTCAATTTTTAAAATAAATTATTTTATTAAAAAAATATTTTGAAAAAATTATTTTATTAAAAAGAAATATTTAAAAATAAATCATTTTATTAAAAAAAATAATTTTTAAAAATTATTGTATTAAAAAATTATTTTATTAAAAAAAGATATTTAAAAAAAATTATTTTATTAAAAAAAGATATTTAAAAAAAAGTATTTTATTAAAAAAAATATATTTTATTAAAAAAATATATTTTATTAAAAAAAAATATTTAAAAAAGATTATTTTATATAATAATGCGTTTTAAAATTTATTTTATATAATAATGCGTTTAATTTATGGTGGGGTTATTGTAAAGAATTACCTAATTTTTTTACTGTGGGAATTTTTTTAGAAATAACACAGAAAAATATTTGCCATAATTGACCTGCGAAACAGAATTAAGTATGCACCTTGTATTAAAAAAGCTATTAACGTCAAAGAAATGGTGACTACACTAGCTCTACTTCTTCTAACATATAACATTATGTTGTCAGATTTTAACAGTTTGGCCTAAATAGCATTTAAGCTGATATATCCATCTTTGATTCTGACTAGCCAGTTTTTTAAATTTTTAAATTTTTTATTAGTTTACCACGTTATTGGTACTATAATAACGTACTTCACTACCGTTTAATTATGTAATCCAGCCCGGACAACTGGTAAAATGGAAACATTTTTTAATTATGACGGAAAAACTGAATTCAGCAAGAGGAATAACTGATAACCTCCAGAAAACTACTACCTAGAACTGATTGTTAATCAACACATTTAACCGTTACGCCACGGCTCTATGTGGTCAGTTCTAGTATGAATTTTGGGACCTTTAAACTAAATTTTCTCTAGATGTTAAGCATTACTAATTATTACTAATTATTACTAATAATGTCCTAATTTACTATTTATAATTATCGATTTTCATATTGTATTTAATTCCATACTAGGTCTAATTCAGAGGCCATTGTCACCCAACATATATGCTGTCACTTTAATTAATTACTTAACATTTCTACTTGGTCATGGCTGACGGAACGAGAACAATCCACCCCCTTGATTAAATAAAGGGTTCAGTTCGAAGTTCCATATAGGTTAGTAAGTTCGCCATAAAGATTTTGAAAAAATGTCGGAGGTTACATCGGCCGAAACGTTGTGAAAATAACAACCAAGATGATAATACTGTAAATTAAATAAATGTTCGATTTCATCAGAAATTCTTTTTTTTTTTTTTTCTTTGCAGGTATTTGATAGTCTGGGAATTAATACCTATGATTTGAATGTAGATATGTTAGATGTCCATGCGGTAAGTATCTTTTTCTTCTTTTGTTTTTAATTTTTGTTTTTGTTTGTAATCTATCTGTAAGTGAAAAAAAACAACACAAAAAAAACTGGTTTCAAAGACAATCCGACTTTCACCCACTCTGCACTTCTCTCTGCTCTCTGAAAGTCAACTGACCCCCTTCAATCCCAAAAGTACAGTTTTTATACTAATATCACCACCAACTATTCAAATTGACTGCCAGCCAGAGCCATCTAGCTTTAGAAACTCTAAACAGCCAATCTGCAAAGGGGAGATAACTCAATTAATAACTTGATATTGTCAATAAGGCAAATTAAGGAGCACAGTACTATGAGAAATAACTGAGGGTAAACGCTGTCAATCATTCCTTTTTTATTGTCACACTATGAGTGGTTTCAAAGGCAATGCGGGTAAAGGGGGTTTCAAAGGCAATGCGGGTAAAGGGGGTTTCAAAGGCAATGCGGGTAAAGGGGGTTTCAAAGGCAATGCGGGTAAAGGGGGGTTAAAAGGCAATGCGGGTAAAGGGGGTTTCAAAGGCAGTGCGGGTAAAGGGGGTTTCAAAGGCAATGCGGGTAAAGGAGGTTTCAAAGGCAATGCGGGTAAAGGGGGTTTCAAAGGCAATGCGGGTAAAGGGGGTTTCAAAGGCAATGCGGGTAAAGGGGGTTTCAAAGGCAGTGCGGGTAAAGGGGGTTTCAAAGGCAGTGCGGGTAAAGGGGGTTTCAAAGGCAATGCGGGTAAAGGGGGTTTCAAAGGCAATGCGGGTAAAGGGGGTTTCAAAGGCAGTGCGGGTAAAGGGGGTTTCAAAGGCAATGCGGGTAAAGGAGGTTTCAAAGGCAATGCGGGTAAAGGGGGTTTCAAAGGCAATGCGGGTAAAGGGGGTTTCAAAGGCAGTGCGGGTAAAGGGGGTTTCAAAGGCAGTGCGGGTAAAGGGGGTTTCAAAGGCAATGCGGGTAAAGGGGGTTTCAAAGGCAATGCGGGTAAAGGGGGTTTCAAAGGCAGTGCGGGTAAAGGGGGTTTCAAAGGCAGTGCGGGTAAAGGGGGTTTCAAAGGCAGTGCGGGTAAAGGGGGTTTCAAAGGCAGTGCGGGTAAAGGGGGTTTCAAAGGCAATGCGGGTAAAGGGGGTTTCAAAGGCAATGCGGGTAAAGGAGGTTTCAAAGGCAATGCGGGTATCCAACTTTCATCCACTCTGTACTTCTCTCTGCTCTCTGAAAGTCAGTTCACTCTTCAATCCCAAAAGTACAGTTTTTATACTAATAACAGCACCGCCACGAACTATGCAAATTAACTGCCATCTAGCTTTAAGAAACTCTAAACAGCCAATCTGCAGAGGGGAGATAACTCAATTGCCAATCTCAATTAACAGATATTGTCACCAAGGCAAATTAAAAAGGCACAGTACTATGAGAAATAACTGAGGGTAGATGCTGTCAATCATTCCTCTTTATTGTCACACACTACGAATGGCAACAAAACATTTAATCACAGTTTTTAATATCATGTTTGCTCTACATAATCATCATAATGATGCCCGTGGCAATCGTAGTCGTCACGTTGATCTTATTCTCTTTGTTACAAACATCTTCTTTAGTTTGGGTAGTTCTAGTCTTGCTTCTCTTTATCTCAAGATGGTGGGGAAAGGGGTTGACTTTAGAGGGAGAAGTGAGGTTAGGGTTTGTTCACATTTGATTTGTGTCAGCTAACGGACGTTCGTATCTGACGGTTCTTGTTATCATCCATAGTACCACGTAGCCATCCTTAATCGTAACTGCTCCTGCATCAAATTCAATGTATACTATTTAGATTTCTGACTATGAAGAAATCGTGCTGCGTTTGGGTTCCTAGTTAAAACCTGTATCCTTGCATCAACTTCCAATTTAGATAGGACCCGTTTGCCGCTTGTAAATTTATTTTATTTTTCACTAACTCAAGTCTTGAGTTTAGCGCTCTGTGCACTTTAGTATTGACTACTGGAACTTTGGCTCTAGTATCTACTAAAGTCCTATAACTCCTACCCCCTAGTCTAAGAATTATTGAGTCTGGTTCTATAACTCCTACCCCCTAGTCTTGTAATCATTGAGTCTAGTTCTATAACTCCTACTCCCTAGTCTTGTAATTATTAAGTTTAGTTCTATAACTCTTACCCCCTAGTCTAATAATTATTGAGTCTAGTATTATTACTCCTACCCCCTAGTCTTGTAATTATTGTGTTTAGTTCTATAACTCCTATTGCCTAGTCTAATAATTATTGTGTTTAGTGAGCCCATTTTAACTATTACATACACCGATACCTTGTTTGTTTGTTGACTGGGCTTATTGCATTTCCTGGTTCCCCTTGAATACATTTTCTCACGCATTCTACTCTAAGATACATATTCCATTTCTACCTATCTTCGATTTGTTAATCCATCTTTTCTTTAGGGAATGATCTATATCGACCCTGTCTATTGGCATGACAAATTTGATTGATTTAGGAGTCCTATCTATTGGATGGGGAATTATGTGAGCTCTCGCCCTTTGTGTTAACGAGTAGGCATTATCTAGATTGCCTGATTCGTCTCTAACTTTACATTCTGATCCTGTATCAACTATAAAGAAGTTTTCTCACGATTAACTCTTTCCTTTGACCACTATCATAATTTTTTTTTATCATATTTTTTTATCATAATTTTTTTTTATCATTTTTTTTATATTTTTTTTATCATAATTTTTTTTTATCATATTTTTTTATCATATTTTTTTTTATAATTTTTTTTTATCATAATTTTTTTTTATCATATTTTTTTTTATCATATTTTTTTTTATCATGTTTCTTTTTCCTGCTTGACAGACTACTCTTCCCCCTGTATGCTTCGATTCCTTCGTGTATGTGCTGTAATATCTGTTCTGATGCTACACTTTGTCTTTTCTGTCCTCAGTCATTAAAGGTGAATAAGAAATCCTTCTAGACTGACGCAATTTAAATTTTTGTCCCAATCCAAAGTGCCCCTTTTTGGGAGCTTGATTTTCCTCACATTAAAAACCGAACTTCTGTCTAACTCTGTCCCGAACTCGTGGGGAGGAAAGTAAATAGAAATAGTAAATAAGATATCTAGGGGGGGGGGGTGCTATATATTTCTTAGTATTCCTCCATTCTCTTTTTCAGGTGTTCCCAAATTAGTTGGAAATTTGTACTAACCACGAACTCCGAATGGCTAACTTTGTCTCTAGTTGTAATTAACACAATTATATATTTTCAACTTTGGCAATTTTTGTTTTAAAAAAAACGGAAATTTTAGATTTTTAATTCTGTTTTTTGATTTTTTTTATATGAGCTTGTTTACGACGGATCTGTAAAACGATTCATTGCGTTTTTAATTTCCGAAGTTATCCGTTTGAAAAGAAATTCTAGAAAACAACTTACCTTATGGATTTCAGTGTTCGGACTGACTTCTTCATCTTGGCTACCATGCTCACAACGTTTCGGCCGTTCTGCCCTCCGGCCTTCATCAGGTGTCCTGTATCGAACTCGGGAACCGTCTGTCTGGACTCTCAAACCCAATCCCTTTATTGTCACGGGGGTACCATGCTCGGATTCCATTTTTTGGCTCTGGGACACACTCGTTTATTCTCCGTTGCTTTCAGTTCTGCTGCTGTTACTGCTGCTGTTACTGCTGCTTATCATCGTATTGCTGCTGAAGGCAGAATGTCCGAAACGTTGTGAGCATCGCAGCCAAGATGAGGAAGTCAGTCCGAACACTGAAGTCCATAATAAAAACACCTCATCTCAGAGATGCAGATAATTAACAACTTACCTGTTCTATATTTAACTTTTAGTTATTTTACCCCCCCCCCCCCCCGCCATCTTTCTCGAAAAATTTGTTTTCTTTATGCAAAACCAAGGCACGTGTTATTAGTAGGACTGAAGAAAAGAAAATAGGAATGGAAAAATATAAATTAATTTAATCTCGGAGTTCGTTGGTATTTTGTTTGTTCTTGGTTGGATTTTGTGTAGTTTGTTTTTTTTTTGTTTTTTTTCTGGACCCAGTTGGATATGTTGGGCTCTGTAGATGTTTCTTTTCTATGTTGTGATTGTGGTAATTTAAAGTTTTAATTCTCTCCTGATGAAAGCTTTTGTTTTAAGGCATCAAAAAGGTTACGTACCATTACCAGCTGCTTCGTAACGTAATGCTGCTGTTGTTGTTGTCACTAGCACTCAGAACCGATGCGCGTTCTTGTTGTTAGTAGGTTCCTGAGTTAACTGTGCACAAGACACAAAAAAAACACATACAAATGTTATCCACTGATTTTTATACTCTCCTTTTCTTTATTAATATTGCAAAACACAAAGTGCTCTTAGTACAACGTTATCTGCTCTAGAATTAAAAAAAAAATGATGTTCCCACATGCAATCCGCTGTATTATGTAACTGAGTGCATGTGTGTGCGTGTCTGGTTTGTGTAACTCGTCTGTGTAATGAGTTGTTTCTTCTTTGGTTCGTTTCTGCTCTGTACCCAATTCTATTTAACAAAATCAAGTCATTTGTCTGCATATCAATTTACATCATAAACATTCTTCACTTCCTATAGAATTTGATTTGCGACATCTTGTCATTCCTTACAAAATGGTTGTGTTGTCACTTGCTGATTTGTCATCTAGAGTCTTTTAATATTAATATTTTACTATTAGACTTGGTATCTTAATTGTTTTAAAAATCTCTCAAATTTACTAGAGTTTAATTTTATATCCCCCTCTTTAATAGATGGGTGCATAATTGGCCTACTGGATACAATTTCAGACTATGGAATCGATAATGATTTCAAATTCTATCAAATTCCTGTTGAGAAAGGCATGAAACTGCCGTTTATCCCCATCTCTTCTTCTTTCGTGTGAAAGTTGTACTGTGGAACCGACTGGATTCGAACTTGGAACACCAAGGTCTTCAGTCCGTGTCGTTATCCACTTAACCACCGTCACCTCCCATCCCCATCTCTATGTAAAAGGAACAACTAATAATATAAAATGTCTTGTTTCGATATTAAATCACCCCGAAAAGGGTTGAGTTTCTGTAAAACGGATGAAGCAAAATAAATCTTTAATCTTCAGTTCTGTTACTGAATTGGGTACTTTTATCGATCTTGACCCAGCTTTCGCAAGTTTCTTGTCGGAAGCGTTCGGCTATCCTACACAAACGCCCGAGAGATGACGAGCCGATTTGTACCAGACGACAATTTTGATACGGTGCTGCGTCCTGTGATTGTAAGTTATATTTTCAAGAAATTTTCTAAAAGAAACAACAAAAAAAACAAAAAAACAAGCAAAACATAGCGAAGTTACTGTTATCAAATAAATATTTCTTTTTATTTTGATACGTTGCTGCGTCCTATAATTTTTAGTTATAGTTGCAAGAAATTTTTTAAACAACAAAACAAATAAAACAAGCAAAACAGAGCGAAATTACTGTTATCAAATAAATATTTTGAACCCTAACCGTAACCCTAAACCGTAACCCTAAACCCTAACAACAACAAAAAACAAAACAAGCAAAACATTAAAATCATAGGACGCAGCATCGTATCAAAATTGTCGTCTGGTACAAATCGGCTCGTCATCTCTCGGGCGTTTGCGCAGGATAGCCGAACGCTTCCGACAAGAAACTCACGGAAACTGGGTCAAGATCGATATAAGTACCCTGAATTGCAACTCTGTTCAAAATCAAATTCTTGAAAAATAAAACTCATTTATTAACTCACAAATTATGAAGAAGCAATTATTTGTGACCCGTGGGAATTCCAGTGTTTTGTAAGCTCATCATAATAAGTAATATCATAAGCTCATCATAATAAGTATTGATTTACTCCTCTGCAGGAGTTAGGCACAAGGCCAGTTTTTATCTTACTCCCACAAGTAAGATGTGACCCAAGGTCGGGTCGGGAAAGTGGGGTTTAAAAATTGCCTGGGCAGCCCCGTCAGCATTCCCCGGTAGGGGCGCCTCAGGCAGTAAGCAATAAACTTACTCCTCCCCAAAGAGGGGAGGCAAAGCCTGGAAGGGTGAACCTCCTAGAACTGCACAGGACAGACCCATAGACTGGCGTAAATCAAGCCCCGAAGGCCAAGACAATACCAGTCTATGGGGTGCAGTATCCATCGGAACAGATACTACACTTTGATCTTAGCCAAAAGGCCAAGAAACATCATCATAATAGGTATTTACTCCTCCCCAGGAGTTAGGCACAAGGCCAGTTTTATCTTACTCCCACAGGTAAGATGTGACCACAGCTTGGGTCGAGAAAGTGGGGTTAAAAGCCAGCGCTCGAGAGGTGAGCACTCTGGCCATTTAAAAATTGCCTGGGCAGCCCCGTCGGCATTCCCCGGTAGGGGCGCCTCAGACAGTAAGCAATAAACTTACTCCTCCCCAAAGAGGGGAGGCGAAGCCTGGGAGGGTGGACCTCCTAGAACTGCACAGGACAATCCCATAGACCGGCGTAAATCAAGCCCCGGAGGCCAAGACAATACCAGTCTATGGGGTGCAGTATCCATCGGAACAGATACTACACTTTGATCTTAGCCAAAAGGCCAAGAAACATCATCATAATAAGTAATATCATAAGCTCATCATAATACGTAATATCATAAGCTCATCATAATAAGTAATATCATACGCTCATCATAATAAGTAATATCATAAGCTCATCATAATAAGTAATATCATAAGCTCATCATAATAATATGAGTCAATGAAAATTTAGTAGAGTGTAACAATCTCTGAAGGGAGACAAACGATTGACATTCGTATCTTACTTATCTCCCCTTGTTTATATACGTTTTTTTTTCTTCAAATTTTCTTCCCAGGATCGCAATACATTTCACAGATTCGATAAATTCAACGCCAAATACAATCCAATTGGACAAAGTGAATTGCGGGAAATTTTCATTAAAACAGACAATCACATCGGAGGCAAATATTTTGCCAACGTCATAAAGGTAAGAAAATAAGCGTTTTTATTATTTGCTTGGAATAATTATTTCTTTTTTTTTTTTTTTACACATCTTCAATCTACGACAGATTTTTTCCCCCAAAATATGAATTCTGTTCAAGTAATTGTTGTAGTTTAAAAATATTTTTACTTGCAACATAATATTATGATTGTTGGCTCTTAATATTCAGGAGTTATCTCCCTTGACCTATATTCCGGTTATCTCTCCTGAGTTATTACTTGCCAACCATAGAATGCAATCTCCTTTCTGGAAGTACAAAAAAGACTTGTGTGAGATTCTGAATGAGGCTTTTTCTCTTTCTGGCGTTAGGCTTCAAGCTAGTTAGATGTGTACAACTGGTGCTCCATCTTAGTATGGTTTTCACAACTCTGATGCCGTTTCATCAGAGCTTTGTCTTGTCACAGTTAGACAAAACTCTTAGACAGCTAGCCATCTTAGCATTGTCCTTTTCTACTTGTCGCAGATATAATTTCTAGATATGAAATTAAGTCCTATTTACTCTTACATCGTCCATGCAAATCTCTATATCAATTGTTTGCCCTGGCAATTCATGTTTATTCCGATTCTGTTTAGGACTATTAACATAAGCCCTTCATATTTGCCTTTGACAAACCTTCTGTGAGAATAAACTTATACATATGTAAAATCTTTATTATTACCCCCTTTTTTGCCCCCTTTTTATATTCCGACCGCTTGTGTCCTCATTAAAACACACAACGTGGCGACTTTCGTGTTGGAGAAGAGACTCTAATATGTGCACTGATAAAAAGGTAAAAATAGAATATCACATATTCTTATTCTCCACAAGCGTCACCATCTTTCTTACGAGAGATTACAGCAGAAGCACCCCTGGTCCCTATACTGCAGAAGCACCCATACTCGATAGTTTGTTGTCTAGCTGCTTTGTAAACCTTATCTTCATTGTTTTGGGCATGTAAATATCTATAATAGTGGATATAATGATATCAGAAGGTTGCATTTTCAGATCACGTTGGGGTCACCAATTATATATAGTGGATATAATGATGTCTACTTTATAAAGTGTTGTCCACACATCAAGCCTATTTTATTCTCTCGATGTGGCAACAATATCTGTGTGTTTTATCGTATCAATGATACGACCCCGTGGTTGGAAAAAAAAAGGAACAATTGATAACAATAACGTTCAACACTTTTTAATAAATGTCAGCGTTACAAATATAGCGCTGACAGTACATGAAAGCACTATCAGAGTAGAAAGTGGACTTTCGGTTTACTTACGGCAGCCTCGTAACTCTCGCTTCCCTTATTTTGTCGAAGTAGTCTTTTTTTTTAGCTCTTTACATCAGGTGGCTTCATGCCTTGTCTGGAGCGACTTCCATAAAAAAAATTAAGAAAAGAAATGGAAGAATATATGAATAAAGAATATCTAATGCATAAAGTAAAGTCAGTCTCTTTTTAGTTTTTTGTTATCAATAGCTTTCTTCCTACAATATTAAGATTTGATTCTGGTTCGCCAGTTCTTTTAGAGGATCGTTGTAGCATGTTGCTAAGAAGAATAAAATGTAATTTGATTTAATTACTTCCAGAAAATAGTTTGACCGGGTCGAAATTACTGTCATACGGACGCCATCTTAAAAAAAAGCCTAACCCTAACCCTAACCCTTACACTACACTGTATTTATCAACACAAAGTTACGTCTTATTCATTGGAACAAAAAATATTTAGAAAAAAAATGGGCATAGTTTAAAAAACGAAAAAAAATTAAAGTAAAGCACTACAACGCCGGAATTCTAAATAGGAAATACACTTAAAAACACATAAATATATTGAATAATTCAAAAGGCAAATAAAAACGTGATTTATGTGTTCGCACGTGGATGTCTTCCAGGTAGAGAGTGGATTAAATACGTCCTTGGTCAAAAGCCAAAGCTGGAAATAGTTGTAGCCATGTTTTGATTTTCAATCACATGTGGGAGCAGAAAGACTAAATCATGCGACCATAGCGCCTTCTAGTGTTGGAGCCAATTATCTACACATGAAAATAGTCACGGTTGCTGTCATCCAGAGGCAAGCAAAATGTAATGGAAGTGAATGGAATTTGTTTTTAACCAAAATATTACAAAAAAAATTGAATCAGTGAAAAAAAAATCCACAAAAACATCAGAATTATCTGATCCGAATTAAATTTTCAGAATTTATTATATTAACATTCATTTATTAATTAAAATATTTCATTTAAAGAAAAACTTATAAAAAAAAATAACTCGCTTCAAATTCTTAGCAAATCCACATGTATTAAAACTTTGAAAGTTTGGGAAGTTATTTACAGCCAATAATTTTATCAAGAGATTAAAAAAAATTACCTTAAGAACAATTATTTATAGTGTTAGCTAGAAGACATTCAGAACGGACATATTAAAGGGAGATAAACAAGTCTGAGTTACTCACCTTGCATTTGATTTGGAGAGTTATGTCCCCTTGACTTCCAATGAGAGACAGACATTCTGTAATGACTTTATCATTATCAGCTCCTACTGAATGTTCAATTAGTTAGTAAATCCTCTTCTTCCAATTGTAAAAAGTAAATAAATAATTAATTCTTGACCATATTAAGTTTCCTCAGTCAAATTCTTTCTCATATTTTTGTTTATTAACTCATATTCACATATTCAAATTTAACCGACACGGTCACTTCATATAGTTTTATAACAATGTGGTTTGATTAATAATTTAATGACCAAATAATTAAATTTAGATTCTTATTAAAAACAAACATATATATATATATAGATAGGTGAGCATTAACATTTTGATAATTTCAATACAAATTTATTTATCTTTTAAATGTGACTGTAAAGAAAGGAAAAGAAAATCAATTTGCCTTTAGAAATTGATGGCAACTTGCTAAAAATCAAATCAGTCCCTTTAAAGAAAGGAACATTTTAATGTAAATGTTAAGTATTTGCTGTCCATATTGGCTCGTAATTCACAAGCGAGTAACAGATTTTCACTTTGCTCTATTTTTGTGCTCTGTTCTTGTTTCTACACGTTTTTTTTTCTATAAATTTTCGTTAATAACTTTCTAAGCTAAAACTTTTGTAATTCAATTAAAATTAAAAATCAGTTGTCGTCTGCTTCTTGCTTACATATACAAACAACGCTGTATTAATTATTACTGCATCGAGTTTGGATGAATTATCCCCCTTTGATTTAGCATATGCGTATTGGCAACATTATGGCCGACAAAGGGAAGATCAAGCACTAATTAATATATAGATTATCACGATATATTATAGAATAATTAAAATTAAAAAATACATGAGCATTTGAAACTATAGAGTTACGTGCAGAAAAATATAGCTGATTGAGGATGTGCGCGATTGGTCAAATGGATATTTTTCTTTCCTTTTTACTCAGCAAGTCGTTTGATGTAGTAATAAATATTATCAACTTTGAGCTGTATAGATTGACTCATATCAATATCCATGACTTAATTAGAAATATTTCCAAGGATTAAGAATCAAAATTTTAATTCCATTTAAAAATGATTGGGGGAGAGAAAGATAAATACAAAAAAAAGCAGACATCTTGTTTTAGAAAGAAATAAGAGAGAGGCAGGATTGATAACAAATTTTAAAATAAAATTAACATTTTGAAACAATTTCAACATTTTCAACTTGTCGTGGCAGCCTATTTATCGAGTGAGAGAGCACTACTTCTGTCGGGTTTCTTATATTTATAAAGAAGGCTGTGGTTATGCTTATTAGCATATAGATATTAGATAAACTGTGAATAATGTCAGCGTGAAAATTGATAAATATTTGGATTATTTTTCCGATTTATTTCAGGAAGTGATAAGTGACCTGGAGGAGAGCAAGTATCAGAATGCTGAATACCGTCTGTCCATCTATGGCCGTTCCCCAGACGAATGGGAAAAGCTGGCCAAGTGGGCAGTGACACATCAAGTCCACTCGGATAATGTCCGTTGGCTTATTCAGATTCCCCGCTTGTAGTAAGTCGCCTTTTCTTTTGTTTGTCCATTTTGTTCAATCAAAATTGAGCATTTCCATTTCATTTCAACAATTTTCCCCACAAAAAAAAAAGTGTGCAAAACAGGAAACTTCGATGGTTTGGTCACATTGAAAGAATGAATGAAAGTACTTGAGTTAGTAGATGTAGAACAGTTGGGGTATCAGGGTCAGTTGGCAGGAAAAGGTCAAATAAAATCTGGAAAGAAGTAATCCGCTCACATACTGTCACTTGACCTTTAGTTCGATTCATTAGTGGCTGAGCACTTTATGACATCAGATTCGCACCCTGTCACAAAATTAATCACACGTTGTTTTCTTCAGTTGTTTGCATCTGCTCAACTCTGGCACAAGGATTTTAACACCGAGCACTTGCTGCATATATGATATAACATTGGAATTTTTAATAATAACTGACAAATACAAACGTTGAAGTTCAGCAAATCTACGATCGTTTAAAATATTTCGGCAAATATTAGATTGAACGCTGGTTTTAAGATGACATGCTGAACACATCCATTAGGGTTGAGGGTTGGGGGTCAATCTTATCAGTTGTTTTATAATTTGGGGAGAAATTTGTATCTAAATTCTTTCGGAACTTTTCTTTATAGGTCGCGACTTATCAAGGTCAAAAACCACTCGAGGATACTAGTTAATGAAATTGATAGATAGTCAGTTGAATGATGAAGAATATTACGGAGGATGGAAAATAATGAATAGGATGTATAAAATTTATGACAAGTTTTTATTGATATTCGATTTGAAGATGACTATGTTGTAGCACCCAGGGAAGGAATCTTGTGGCCATGTGTTCCACAGATTGGAAGTTCTTGGAAATTCAATTTGTTGTTAGGCACACCAAGGAAGAGAAAAAAATTCTTTGCAATTGTGGTAGAAGACGTGTGCTTGCTGTGAATGTCTTAGTCTTTACAATTCCTGGTTTTTCTTTCTAACTGCAGCGTCAGAACAAATACTACACTTTGTTCCTAGGAATTCGTGTTAATAGTAGAAAGTAATTCTACACAAGTCTTTCCTCCTCATACATGCTCGATACGTAAGTAGAGCTAGGTAGTAAGCTATGAAAATATATTTATAGCAATTAAGCTACACAGAGGTTTCCGCGTTTCAGCCCCGGGGGAATCGTCAGGCATTGTAGCCATAAATATATTTTCATAACTTACTATTTATATATATATATATATATATATATATATGAAGAAGAATGGAAAGGAATTAGAGAAGCAAAAGCCAAATCAAAATTCAATTCAATTGCTCAGAGCAAGGTATATTCCGCAAAAAGGCAATTTATTTAAGTTAAATTTTCCTTAAGCCAGGCTTTTCAAAGATCAAAATCTTATCATCAGAGGAAATCGCTGGGATAGATAAGTTGGCAAAGGCCAAGATTTAAAATTTGAAAAAATAAAATAAAAGTTGTAGGGAAAGAAACACAGGGCAAAACTCTGCCCGAATGCAAGCAAATGTCCGATTGCTAAAATATATATATACTCAATGTCTGTATGTGTTGCTTATGTGTTCTCCATAGAAAGAATGGTTAGAGAATCTACATGAAATCTAAAAGTGTATTTTTATATCAAATTTTCTGGGGAAGACAATGGAAGTAGTCCCAAATCTTTACGTTATACGTGACCCTCTATATGCTGAATATCTGAGTGCTCCCACTTCTAAGTGACCCATGGGGACAGAACCCCTTTAAAACTTGAAATTCAAACTATATGTATTTGATTAAAATTGGATATATGTGTAAGCCACTAATTCAAAGAGTTTTCGAATATTTCAGCTTCTTCCGACTATATTAGGGGGCGAAACGGGAGTAGGGGCCAGTAAAACCAAAGAAAGTGATATGGTGTTAGTAATAAGGTACATCGTAGTGATCCTCATTCAAATCCCGAGCAACGTCGGGTCTTCCTTCTAGTTTGACATAAATACGACTTCCATTCGACATTTTAATTTGCTTTTACTGGTTTATAAATAAAAGGAAGGGGGAGGAGGATAGTGTTAAAAGTGAGTCTTCACGAAATTGAAATTGAAATTGAAATTTAAAGTGAAATGTAAATTTAAATTTTAAATTTAAAGTGAAATTTAAAGTGAAATTGAAATTTAAAGTGAAATTTAAATTTAAAATTAAAGTGAAATTTAAATTACGAATTAAATTTAAATTTAAATTTAAAATTAAATTTAAATTTAAATTGAAATTGAAATTGAAATTTAAAGTGAAATTGAAATTTAAAGTGAAATTGAAATTTAAAGTGAAATGTAAATTTAAAGTGAAATTGAAATTTAAAGTGAAATTTAAATTTAAATTTAAAGTGAAATTGAAATTTAAAGTGAAATGTAAATTTAAATTTAAATTTAAATTTAAAGTGAAATTGAAATTTAAATTGAAATTTAAATGGCCGAAGAAAAATAGTAAAGAAAATGTGTTTTTTAAAATCCGGTGCTTAGTATTCTGAAAAATTAAAATAATAAAAATTTACTTGGATTCCTAAGTCGTCTAAGAGTTGAATTATTACATGTAATGAGTCACTGTCCTAACACCATTTCCCCAAAAATGCAATGCCGCCCCCCTCCCCCCCCCCGTATCAATTCATAATAATCATAAACGAATACTTGTTTTTCTCGCTCCTTCCAGTGATGTTTACCGTTCCAATAACCTGGTGAAGAATTTTGAGCAGATCCTAGACAACATTTTCCAACCTCTTTTTGCAGCCACCAACGATCCAAAGGCTTACCCGCAACTCCACGCGTTTCTTCAGTATGTAAGTAGTAATTCTTTTATTAATCAGTTTGACCTACTTACCGTCATGGACAAGGAATGTTTTTGCTTTTTTCAAAGTTCTTTGTTATTTTGATATTGACCTCAAATCTGTCTGCAGATGGCCCGAGTTGAAAATCCGCATCCTGCTTTATAACATCACATAAACACTGGCCTCAACATTACTTAGCTCCAGTGATCTAATGAAAACTGATCTCACAATGTTATTTTAGCTGTGTTATGTTTATTTATTATTGTTTAGATATTTTCCATGCAACAATGACTAGGTTTTATATTATTCCTATTGACAGTTTTTAATTGTTATTTTTCGGGAAATATTTATCTAATATCTTAAAATAAAAATAATTTGTCAATCTGTTTTGACATAATTTTTATAAGGTGGATTAAACCAAGTTGTATTTTGTTAAATCAGTTACATTGAAACTTGCCAATACTTAGAGGAGTGACTATTTGGAAATACCAGGTTCTGTATGTAAAGTGTATGCTTAATGGCCTTGCAAGCTGAGGATTGGCTACTAATCTGCAGTTATAACGATCAGTCTTGGGCCGTTTGTTGTGATTTGCGCCAATTGGGAATTCGGATTTAGCTGCTAGTGGGTTTGTTTTCTGAAATATCTGGAGATTTCGTTTTCCACCCACATAACTGCAATTTCGGATTTTAGTTAACCTACCTTCCGTATTCATTTCCTAGCTAGTCAGCTTAATAAATAGTCTCATTTTTCCATACATGATATATGCAGAACAGTCGTCATACATTTCCACAAAAAATATTTTAAAATATCCCCAGGATCTGTTGACCTTATAAACTTTATTCCATCGCGACTTTATTAAAATTTTGTTAAACTTTACATTTCTCGATTAGGCAAAAACACATGAATTACCTCCCTTGTTTGTTTGTTTGCTGTTTAACATTTAAATTATATACAAATAACATTAGAATGACAAATAACAACTTAAATAACATTAATATAAAAACAATCAGTATAGAAAACACAAAATAGTATGTATATTCATAATATTTTTATATGGGGGTACAAAAAGTTAAAATCTAGCGGTTTTCTGGAGATTTTTTTTGTTTTGATCTATCGGGTTGTCGGGTTACATGTTCATAATACAAGCAATGTCACATGCAAGGCAAAATAATAATTCACAGGCAATATGTTGTTTAAATAAAGTGTTAATTGAACGTGTGTAACGACAATGAAACAGGGCACATTAATATGTATACAGTGTGTATGGGGAATGATGAATGACACAGTGTGTATGTAGAAAGATGAATGCTGTGTGTATATATGTATGTATGTATAATGTGTGTGGAGTTGAAATAGTTCATAAGTTTGAAACGCACATGGGAAAATATGTTCAATAAAGAAATTGTGTACGTGAAAATAAAATGTTCTGGAGAAGACATTGTCTCTGTAGGAATATGAATGCGTGTGTGAAGAAAAATCTCTTACCGAGAAAAACGTATTTATGAATTTGAAATTTTGTGGGTCAGACAAGGAGACGAGCAGTGTCTCCAATGACTACCATCTGCTATGGCCGGAATTGAAAAGATGCCTGTCTGACGTTGTGCACTGGTTTATATAGGGTGGGCCAAAATAAGGGTCCTATCTTTAAATTTGAATAACTTGAATTTGAATAACTTCCACAAAATAAAAGTTAAACTCACCAAACTTTATGTGTGTGTAGACTGACCCTTCCGAGATTTTTTGAAATAAACAAAACAAATTTTAGCCGAAAAACACTTCTTAAAACTTACAAAAACTAAAGTATTGTTTTTTACACTGTTTTGAGTTTTTTAAGCAAAAATAATGTTTTCTAAATGAGGGTACGTTCCTTAGGGCTAATACGGCTCATGCTTGCTTCGGAAGGGGTCCTTTACTTATTCTAAAAAAAAAAAAAAAAAAAAAAAAAAAAAAAATCAATAAATAAAAAAGTTATGAATTTTTAAAAATAGGACCCTTATTTTTGCCCACCCTGTATAATCAAGAAGGGCAGATAACTGTGGTCGTCTTCCAGCGCCATCCGACGGTAAAAAAGCGACGCCTACTGGTAAACCGGTGCAATTATATTTGAGAGGGGGAGATAACTGCTAAAGTTGTTAGTTCGATTTCTATCCAAGTGTTTTAATTTTTTTCTTTTTTTTAGGTTTCGGGTTTCGATTCTGTTGATGATGAATCCAAACCTGAGCATGTTGTGTTTGATGCCGACAGTCCGCACCCAGATAACTGGACCAATGAAGAGAATCCTCCTTACAACTACTACTTGTACTACATGTTTGCCAACATGACTGTGTTAAACCATTTCAGACTGTAAGTAGTCGAACACATTTCTACGCATTTCAGTAACAACATGGCAGACTTCCGGTTAATAAATTTTTTTTTGTTGTCTTTGGTTAAGACTATGAAAATTTTGTGTTCTTGACTTTTGTTCACATCAAACAAGGTTTGGTAGTTTTGTTTTACGGCATATCAACCCTTTTTGGGTTATTTAATGCCGAATCTGGTCATTATAGTAAAAGTTTTTATGCTTCAAGTTCTTTATATCTTCAAATGTTTAATCATCGTTTTTGGTTTGGTAGTTTTGTTTTACGGCATATCAACCCTTTTTGGGTTATTTAATGCCGAATCTGGTCATTATAGTAAAAGTTTTTATGCTTCAAGTTCTTTATATCTTCAAATGTTTAATCAGGGTTTTTGGTTTGGTAGTTTTGTTTTACGGCATATCAACCCTTTTTGGGTTATTTAATGCCAAATCTGGTCATTATAGTAAAAGTTTTTATGCTTCAAGTTCTAAAAATAAAATAAAAAAGGGGAGGGAGAAAGGGAGAGGGGCTGTTGTTTTTGTTTTTGGTTTTGTAGAACATAATTAAGTTTTACAAAAAAAAAATAAAATAAAATAAAAAAAACAAAAAAAAAACGTCAATGTAGGTGAATTTCGTCTCAGGGAGCCACAGGGCAGCCTGATCTGGTATCACCAGACGTCAAACAAGGAATGCATGTTACCACTTAAGCATAAGGGGCTACTATGATAGGTTGCCCACTAAAAATCTGGCCCCTGGTGGGGGAGAGTTGAGCAGTAAGCTGTTTGTTTACATTACATCTAATTTCTGCCTGTTGGTCGGGACGGGGAGGCAGGGAGAGGATATTAAAGAGAGGAAAAGAAGTTTCTGAAATCGACAGTGATCTTTTAAATATAATTTAAAATGTTATAAAACGAACATAATAATAAAACTATATTTTATTACAATGTTTTGGCCAGAATGTAACTTTATTGAAAATAAACATTGTAATAAAATAAAAGTTTTTCTTTCAGAAACTATATTTTATTAAATAAATAAATTTATTAAAATGTTTTAATCTATTGGTCGTTACTTCCTGTGGATTATCTGCCCCTGTTTACTAAACTGCACAAGTGTTTAATAACGTATCAAATACAGAATATTCCTGAAGAAATATTTTTATTTTTTATTTGACGCCACCAAAGAAGTTCCTGTAGATATAAGAAGACGAAGATAAAGGACAGCCGTCTCTTTCCAAATTCATAACCGGAAGCCGCCATCAAGCATCTTTCTTCTCTTTAACCCAATAATATTATATATGCATGAAGACTGCTATTTTTGATGGTGAAATTAGCTAGAAATGATTGGTTATGGTATAGAATAGTTTAAAAAAAAAATCCTTTGGCTGTCTTAATAATAACGGTATTATTTAAAAAGCAAGGTATTTAATTCCCTCCCACTGCAGGAATGTGTGGCACAAGGTCGGAAAGTGGGGAAGCGTCAAGCCAGCGCTCCTAAAGAAGGAGCACTCTGGCCTTGCAAAAATAGCCTTGCCAACCCCGTCGGCATTCAGGGCGTCTCAGGCAGTAAGCAATAAACTTACTCCACCTCAAAGAGTGGAGGCAAGGCCTGGGAGGGTGCACCTCCTAGGACAACCCAGGACAGTATACCTCAGCCCGGCAGATAAAAGGCCACCGAAATGGTCCAGTTCCTGTCGGACTGATTGTCGAGAACAAATCCTCGACGTCCTCAATCAACTGAAGTTAATGAGAGACTGAACAGGATGGGGTGTGAGCCATTCTTAACATGAGGAGGGGGGGGGGCTTTTTAAAAACTATTCTGTACGTTCAACTAACAATTTAATAAGCATTCATTTGAGTATTTATAATAAAAAACACATTTCAAAACAAAGACTACTGTTTAAGAAAAATATTTTTTATTATTAACTATTTGGTAATTCGTGACGTTTTCCCGTTTTTTGTGGCTTCCGGTTTCTGCAGATTTGTTTTCTGAGAAGTGTTCAGATCGAGGGTCGTGTTCCCTGACTATAGCGTGTACGTTAAATCAAGCAATGTTGCATGCAAAGACAGAGTAATAATTAACAAACAAAAGGAGGTAGTTCAAATAAGGTTTATTGAACGTGTGTGTAATGTGGAATGATGAGGTGTGTGGTGTGTGTATGTGTGTATGTGTGTATGTGTGTCGATAAGAAACAGTTCTTGAAATGCGTATGTGTAGAAGTGAGTCGTGGGAAAAGTCTTTGAAAGATGTACACAAAAAAAATGAGTTGAGAACTCTTACCGTTGTTTGAAACACGTGTTGACGGAAGAAACGTGTGTTGGTTGTTGCTTTGCCGAGGCCAGTTGAAAAGACAAGAGAGTGATTTTTCGTTTGCACCGGTTTTTATGATCCGAAGGGCAGATAACTCTGGTGTCGCTTTTCAGTGCCACCTGTCGGTGAAAAAGCGACACCTAACGGCCAACCGGTGTAGTTATGTTTGAAAGGAGGAGGTAACTGCTACAGAAGTATACGCCGGTGCAACGTTCTTTCTGAATAATGATATTTTGAAAATTTTCCAGAGTCACCTGCGGGAATTTCTCTGGCGGCGGCGAGAAAAATGTAACTTTTTCGGAAATATTAAAGGTGCTTCTTCTGTTTCACAATGACATGTTAAGCCTTTCTTTAAAAAAAAAAAATAGCTAAAGAAATGTATAAACTTTGTTATGTACTTACGTGGTAGCTGGAAAGAACACTGTACACCAAACATTACGCAAATTCATCCAGTATTTATTAAATAAAAAAATAAAAAACGATTTTATCGGTCGGTCGGCCGCCATATTGTATCTATCAATTGCCAGATTTTATCATGGATCGCCAAGTTATCTCCCTTGCCTAACAGTAAGCTTTAACTGGTTACAAAATGTCTACCAATACGTAAAATCGTTTTTTTTCTTATAATTTAATAAATACTGGATGGATTTGCGTAATTCTTTCTGTACAATCTTACTTTCAGCTACCACGTAGGTACATAACAAAGTTTATACATTTCTTTAAATATTTTCATGTCATTGTGAAACGAAAAAAGTACCATCTTTTATATTTTATGAGGTGTAAAAAAATTAATGTAAATATTATGTCTTCATTAATAATTTAAAACAATTTGTACAAAACAATAAAAAACAACAACAATATTATGTTTGTATTAAGAATTTTAAACCGAAAACAATTTTTGAAAACAATTAAAAAAAAAAAAGGCACTTCTGCAGTCTTTATGAAGCAGCGGATTTTCTGTCCTTCTACTGAAAATAAAGGGAAGTAATTCAACCGGAAGTGACTTATTTACAACCTAAAAAAAATGCAAGACTGATTTGTTTTTGGGTAACAATTAACAATTTCTTTTATTATATGAAGTAAAAAAAAATTAAATAAAAAACCCTAACCCTAACATTAAGAAATCAGGCGGTGTGCCTGTAAAAAATCTATTGTTTTTTGCAGCTGGTTCCTCCGTGAGCATTTCTGTGAAAAAAAAGGGTGGTACTTACTGATTGTGTGCTCAGCGTTTGGGGGATATGTGGCCAACATGAGTTACAAAGAAGGAATGACTTTTATAGTCAGGAATGAGTGGGGAATAGTGGGAGTAATTTCACCTATAAATACGGGTGCAATTCTCCTGTTGTTGTTCTTAACCATTACAGTTCTAGTTTTGATTGATACCAGACCCTGTTGGCGTGGGTCGCTTAAGGAGCACTCTTTTTGCAACCCCAGCAGCTGCAGACTTCCTTCTGGGTACCGCCTCTGAATATTTTTTCCATCAAATTGCAAAAAGAAATTCGGTGGATTCTTCCTTTTTGTTGAACGTTCGTGATCAAGTTCTCATCATGGAGGTTTCCAGTGAGCAGATCCTTCGCCGGATGAGGGTACTGAAAATTAAGGTGGAAGAGAGACTGAGGCTGTGCCATGGGGACAGAGTGACCCCTCATGTTTACTCTGTCTTCCGGAAGAATATTCTGGAGTATATCAACGAAATTGAGGTCTACACAACTAAACTTGAGCTGGCTCCAATTCCTGAGAGTGACGTACTGGAAGCCGAGGTTAGCTGGGCGTCCCAACTTATGGAATATCACATACAGTTGGATGGACTAGATTGTTCCTTGGCTTCACCTACCGTTTCTTTTACGGACCCAGTTTCTGCATCAACTCCAGGAAGAACTTCTGCTTCCTTTGTGGTAAAACCCCCCCAGATTCAAATCACTGGACCAACATTCAGTGGTTCTGAGATGACCACCGACCACATGAGTTTCCAAAATTTTTTGTCAAGATTTCAAAACTGTGTGGTTGGTATGGCCAATGACGCTGAACGTCTCAATTTTCTAAAGTGTTCCCTGTCCGACAGAGCGCTGCGGTTGATCAACCATCTGAGCTGCACAGACATAAACTACCAGCATGCTCTGTCATTATTGAAAAGAGAATATTTGGATGTGGATGAAATAATCGACCAGATATTCCAGGATATACTGGAATATATTCCTGGGAAGGGTACTACCTATGCGGATCTCGGCGAATTTGTTCCCAGGACTGCCTCTCTGCTGGAAGAGCTGGGAGGCTCCTATGGGTGTGACTTCTCGGTGGATGATTCGGGTGGGGCTCGACTTATGGCCAAGATCCTGTTCCGAAAATTCCCGAGGGAACTTAAAGGGGAAATGATCGGACTGACGGGGAAGCGATCACCGTCACTGTCGTCTATTTTTGAACTTACAGGGGAAGCCATAAAGAGACTACTGGTCAAGGGTGGTGCATCTACCAGTACAACGTTCGACGCTGGCCGAGGTTCCACTCAGGGATCTGCGCGGAGGGCTCGGACTACCTCTTCCTTTCACATAGACACCAGCCCCCGAACCTCTCCTGGATATTCTCGCAGCTTGCCCCCCATTCTACTTGTGACATTCGTCAGGGGAAAGACGACGGTTGCTGTTAACTGCCTTTTGGACACCGGCAGTGGGCGGTCATATTTGTCTGCTGATGTGCTGCATGCCTTGGGTTCACTCGAGTCCATTGGCATTGATTGCCAACTTAGATTGTCCACCCTTCTTGGTGAGTGTGACCAGAGATTCAGGGAAGTGATTTTGGGGATTGATTTGGGTTGCGGTAAGATTTTGAATTCTCCTGTTTTGGTAGCTGATGTGATGGACCTATCTGTCCGACTGGCCAATCTGGAACCCCTGTTAAGTGCTTTCAGGGACGCTGAGTGTTCACTGGCTGGGCGCTTTGAGGCTGGTTCAGACTTTATACCGATTAGGGGTATCATAGGGTTGGATCTCCTGCATCAATTGGGCTCCTTTCAACTGGTTCCCTGTCTGAATGGCTGGGCCTTTTCCACCCCAGCAGGTCTGGTACCCTTTGGAGCCGTGGATTCATTCTTCTCTGAGCACCAAACCACTCATGAGGTGGCCCACCTCTCATTTAATTCTGTGTTGAAGCAGACTCCCCAAGTAAGTTCCTCACACTTGTGTTTCGTGCTGGATCACCAACCCACTTATCTTGACCCTTTGGCAGAGTTATTTCCAAACAGTGAAGTGCAAAGGGGGTTGGAATGGATGTTCAGTATGGAATCACTGGGAATATCTGACAAGGATACCGTCTCTGACTACGATCAGGAGCAGATCAAACACTTTCAGGAGGCTATAGAGTTCAGGAATGGAACATACTATGTGGAGCTCCCCTGGCATACTGACAAGCTGGCCCAAGTTCCTTCCAATCATGTTGTTTCTTTGCGTGTCTTGGACCGAGTAGCTAAGGACCTGATGAAGAAGGGGATGTATCAAAAATACTTGAGAGTATTCCAACAGCAGGAACAGGATGGAATAATTGAGGAGATCTTCGTGCCCCCTCACGAATTTCATAAATATGTGTGGATACCTCATCGACCTGTTTTTAAGTCTGACCCAACAGCTACTACTAAAATAAGACCCGTGTTCAACTGCAGTTTGAAAACGAGTAACGGGATGTCCCTGAATGAGGCTGCTTACTCTGGAGTCAACCTCACAGGAGACATGTTGAAATTATTAATGACCTTCAGAGCTAATAACTATATTCTGCTGGCAGACATCCAAAAGGCATTCTTGATGATACGTCTCAGACTGGAATCTGACAAAAACAGGTTCTGTTTTTTCTTTAAAGATGGGGATCGGCTGCTTTAGGTATACAACCTTGATTTTCGGGTTCACTTCTAGCCCGTTTATATTGGGGTGTATTCTAAAATTTCATGCGGCTCAATATCCACTAGATGCATGTCGCAAGATGATGGAAGATCGATTCTACGTGGACAACCTCGTCACATCAGAAGCAGATCCTCATAAACTTGCCGAATTGTACTCCTTGGCAAGGGAACGTTTGCTGGAGGGAGGATTTGTTATTCAGTCCTGCAACACCAATGATGACGCCCTTCGAGATAGGATGAAAAGTGATGGTACACTGAGCATGCATGATGATGAATGGGAGAGGGTACCGATATAATCCCCTTTCAGAGGAGATACATGTGGCCCCCGTCAAGTGCGATCCCAGTGTGACAACGAAGAGGAGGATCCTTTCAGAAGCAGCAAAGATTTTTGACCCATTGTCTCTCTGTCTCCCAGTTACGATCCGCAGCCGTATACTTATTAGGACTATGTGGAAGAATGGTTCTGGTTGGGACGATCCTCTCTCTCCTGATGTTCTGAGTGGCTGGAGGGAACTTGCTAAAGATCTGTCAGGGTTAAGTGATTTCCATTATAATCGACAGACGCTGGTTGAAGGACAACCTGGTGACATGTACATCTTTTGCGATGCTTCTAAGGAGGCATATGGGTTTGCCGTATATATTGTACAGAACCAACAATCTTACCTGATGTTTGCAAAGGCAAAGGTTGCACCAATAAAGGATAAAAGTCTGCCCGTTCTAGAGTTAATGGCAGTTTACCTTGCCTTCAAGTGCTTGCCTATCATCTTGGACAATTGTGGGCTGTTTGTCCCAACCAATTTATGTGTGGCCACCGATGCACAGGTGGTGTTGTCCTGGCTATTATCCCAATCTATGACCAGCAAAAACATCTTTGCTAAGAACAGACTCAAGGACATCATGCAAATGAATCAAGAGTTGGAGTCCCGATATGGTCTAAGGCCTCTGTTTAAGTATGTGGCTACTACACATAATCCAGCAGATATGATCACAAGAGGGATGACATTGAGGAAGTTCGAATCCAGCTTTGAGTTTTGGTGTACTGGTCCTTCTTGGCTACGTGAGGGAATCCTTCGGTGGCCGGCACAGGAATTACCCTGCCTGAATGAGGATTGCCAGCGGATGGCTCATACTTCGATGAACTGCGCTCTGGTCGAGGCCCAAGAATGCCCTTCAATTATACCCATTCACAGATTTTCTACCTTCTCTCGTCTGCTGAGGGTCACCTCGATGGTGTTCAGGTTCTTGGCCATCAAGCTAAGACGAGAATGGGACAACGATTCCAAAGCAGCGATTTACCTAATGAAAACTCTCCAGGGACAAGAATTTCCATCAGAGCTTGAGTACTTGAACGAGCCGGTGGGAAGCTCAGAGCCCACGCGAGTTCGCACTTTGGATCTTTTTCTGGATTCTGATGGGTTGATCCGGTCAAGGGGAAGGATTAATCGATCATTGCATTTTTCCTACGAAGTAAAAAATCCAATTTTGATAGGAAAACGTCATCTGATTACTAGACTGATAATCTTAGACTGCCATGCAAGATGTTCCCATTTAGGAACTGGATCAACCTTGGCTGAGTTAAGGCGGAGCGGCTACTGGGTCCCTCAGGGAAGACAGGCAGTCAACAAGGTCTTAGCATCTTGTGCTAGATGCAAGAGGTACAATTCCAGACCCGTGCTACCAAATCCTGTGGCCAGCCTACCGACTCCTCGTGCAGATTTTGGAGTGCCTTACCAACACACCGGAGTGGACTTCACCGGCCATCTTTGGGTAAGGGATGGAAGCCTGGACAGGAAAATGTACTTGCTTCTTTTCACTTGCCTGAATGTGAGAGCTGTCCATATAGAGGTAGTTCCGGACATGAGCGTGCTGTCCTTTTTTCAAGCTCTCGCACGTTTCACTAATCAACATGGAGTTCCAGAAGCCATATACTGTGACAATGCCAAAACCTTTCTCGGAAGTGGGAGACTCTTTAGTCGTCTCTCTCTGCTACAGGAGTACCAGAGCAAATTTGGATCATGTTGCATGAAGCTGAAAACAATCCCCCTGTTTTCCCCGTGGTATGGCGGAACTTGGGAACGTTGCATTAGGACAATAAAAAACTGCCTCTTCAAGATTCTTGGCAGGGGTAAATTGGATTATTTTACTCTCTTGACAGTGCTCTCCGATATTCAGAGATCAGTAAATAACCGACCTTTGACATACCAGGTGTCTTCGGATAATCATGCTACGGCTATCACTCCCAACATGTTCCTGAAGCCCAACAAGAGCCCCGGGTTAATACTGCGGTTGGGGAAGATCGATCTTGCTACGTCGGTGCCACCCAGCAGGGAGAAGCTTATTAAAACTATGGAGCTCAGGAACCAATGTTTGTCAGAATTCCACGAGTTGTGGTACAATGAATACCTTCTGGATTTGGGAAGGAAATCTCCAGGACGTTCTCGATTGCGATCAGAGAACCGCCTTCAGAAGAATGATGTGGTCCTTGTTAAGAGCCCCCTAAAGCCAAGGCCGTTTTGGATTTTGGGGACCATTTTGGATCTTATCCAAGGCGATGATGGTGTAGTTAGATCAGCCCGTGTCAGGAGAGGGGATGGTCTTAAAGAGGTCCACTCGCTGAAACATCTGTATCCTTTGGAACTTTCCCTAACACCTGACGACAGTATTACAGAATCTCCGATCAGTGATTCAATTCAACCAACTGGGGACGCCCCTGCTGCGGATGAGGACAGAGAGCCTTCGTGTTCATCTCCTGTTGCGGAAAACCATGTCTGGTTGTGTCCAGTATGCAATGCCCCTCAAGGAGATCTGGACATGATTGGATGTGATTTGTGTGACGAGTGGTTCCACTTTCGATGTGTCGGCATTGACCACCCACCTCCAAGACGACAAAAGTGGTACTGTCGTGAATGTGCCCCCCAGAAAAGACGCAGGGGTAGGCCGAGCCTACTACCTATGTAAAACTCGATTGGCGGCAGGTATTCGTAGGGGAGAAAGGAGGATACCTGCATAACTGTCTCATGCATATTGTGATTGTGACACTACGACCGTTTACTCTTTCTGAGGCACTCATTGTTTTTGTTTTTTGGGTTTTTTTTTTTTTTTCTCTTCTGACCTTTTTTTTTTTTTTTTTTTGTTTTGGTTGGGAGTGTGTGAAAAAAAAAGGGTGGTACTTACTGATTGTGTGCTCAGCGTTTGGGGGATATGTGGCCAACATGAGTTACAAAGAAGGAATGACTTTTATAGTCAGGAATGAGTGGGGAATAGTGGGAGTAATTTCACCTATAAATACGGGTGCAATTCTCCTGTTGTTGTTCTTAACCATTACAGTTCTAGTTTTGATTGATACCAGACCCTGTTGGCGTGGGTCGCTTAAGGAGCACTCTTTTTGCAACCCCAGCAGCTGCAGACTTCCTTCTGGGTACCGCCTCTGAATATTTTTTCCATCATTTCCAAATAAATCCATCACTTCCATTGTGGCTTGCCATCTGCATCTGTCTTTGACATGATGGACATGTCCGACTGTAAGAAATCAGGCGATGTGCCTGTATAAAATCTATTGTTTTTGCGTCTGGTTCATTAAATTACCAATGTCGCGAAGATTCAGCTCATTTAACTCCATTTTCTAAAAACTAAATTCTACTTCAACTCCCGGTGAATTATGAATGAATGGTACTTGGAGAAAAAAAAACGGAACTCTTCAATTTCGATTTCTTAATCGGCAGCTGCTTCATAAAGACTGCAGAAGTGTCAAAAATTTTTTTTTTTTAAATGCATTCGGTATTCTGTTGATCATTTATTTATCACGAAATAAAAGTCGATTGATTAATATTTGCGAAAAAATGAAAAAACAAAACAAAACCTAAAACTATAATCAGAAGGGACATTTTCAATCGATGCACCGGTTTAGAAATCAATCCGCAGAAACCGGAAGCCACAAAGGGAAAATGTCACGAATTACTAAATATCTTTATTCAAAAAACAATCTAAAAAAAAGAAAAGAAAAAAAGACAAATTCGGTTGATTATCTGTTTATTATAACATTTTTATTAAAAATAAGAAAAAATTGAAAAACAGACGCATTTCCTAATGGAAGCTAAACAATGTAAAGGGGAGATAACTGGCGTAATTTATTTTCTAGTTGGACCGGACCAGAGTAGTCTTCTCTTGGTTAATATTCACTTTAGGATTCCCATGAGTGTAAAAAGTCCCACTCGGCATTTTTAAAAACAGTTTATCAAATCACTCCATGAAACCATTATATCTAATGTTTTAGGGACAAAAATACGATTAATATAATTTAATAATAATCTTGAAGATGTGAACTGGCCAAATGTTACGTCACACTGATAATAAAATAACGATCTATGTTGTCACATTTCATGGAAGCCATTTTCCAAAATGGTGGGGTGGGTCTTGTTTACCTTCATACCAATTCATTATGAACCTATGTTTTTTTCTTCTAAATTTCATTTTACTTTAAATAAATATTTTACAATTTACACAAAACGTTTAAAATTCATCAAGAATTTAAAACAAAAAGCGGGCATTTATAACAACAGCTAACAAAACGAAAAGGGCGCGACAAAAAAAAAACAAAAACAAATAAATGTTACCAAAGGCAAGATAAGTTACTCTTCTACTAACCTGGATTAAGTTTATTAGTGTTTTAACTTATTTTAAATCGTTTTTTTTAGTTCGATTTAAAACTAGGGTCTCGACGCCATGCTAAAATTGAAAACACAAAATCTCTATATTTGACCACGTGACATCGCGATACGAGTTTTAAATCGACCCCCCTAAAAAAAAACGCTTTAAAATAAGTTAAAACACAAATAAACTTATCCAAGTATTTGCCTTTGGTAACATTTATTTATTGTCTATTTGTTTGTTTTTTCACCCTCTTTTCGTTTTGTTAGCTGTCGTTATAAATGTCTCCAAAAGCTCTGGGCTAAGATAAAAGTGCAATATCTCTTCTGTCTTAAAATAAGGTAAAAAAAAAACAAGGCAAGCAATTTTGAAAAAAGCTTCCATCATAATTCTTTTTTAGTTAATTATACTAAAGGTATTTTTGTCCAAAACATGATAAATATGATTTTATGAAGTGTTAAGTAGTTTTGAAATGTAAAGTGACATTTTTCAAGATTCCATTAAAATTATGAAGCCTAAAAAAGGGGTTACTAATGAGATTAAACAAAATCCACCAGCTTGTTAATACAGAATTGAACCCAAAATCCACCAGCTTGTTAATACAGAATTGAACCCAAAATCCACCAGCTTGTTAATAAAAAATTGAACCCAAAATCCACCAGCTTGTTAATAAAAAATTGAACCCAAAATCCACCAGCTTGTTAATAAAGAACTGAACCCAAAATCCACCAGCTTGTTAATAAAGAATTGAACCCAAAATCCACCAGCTTGTTAATAAAGAATTGAACCCAAAATCCACCAGCTTGTTAATAAAGAATTGAACCAAAAATCCACCAGCTTGTTAATAAAGAATTGAACCCAAAATCCACCAGCTTGTTAATAAAGAATTGAACCATTAAAAAAGGAAATCTTATTGATTTGTCTGAAATAGGTTTCAAAATTCAAATAGATTTTGCCAAAAATATACGTTGCTGAATGTTATTGCTTTCAAATTCATTTTGAAACAAATTAATTAAAACATTAAAAAAAAAAAATTATATTCAGGTAAAAAGGTAGACAACCCTAAGAATGCGAAGGGTTAGGGTTAAAAAATTGGCACCTCAACAGAATTTGATCCAAACTGTTTTTTTAAAAACCATAACCCAATCCTAACCTAAGTTTTAGTTCGACAAAAGTCGGTTTGGTTTGGTTCCAATTCTTTTTTTAGCCCCTCCAAAAGAAGGGGGAAAAAAAAATTCCTAAGAAAAGAAAGTGACTTTCAAATCTTAAACGGCTTCGGCCATTTCCGGGACTGGTTCGAGATTCTCCGTCGATCGTCGAAATTGACTCCATAAGAACTGGAATCCTCTGGATGTCTATTTCTTACAAGTACCAGATATTTTAACTCTTCTATGTATTTTTTGTGAGGAATTTGGAGTCGATTTTGTATCAAAATATGCAACTTTGTTTTGTTTATATTTTTCTAGGATTCATACAAGTAACTTGCTTAATATGCAGTAAATGTTTCATCAAACCTGTTTGATTCTGTTTCTATTATCATTTATCAGTAATAACACATATTGTGATATCGTGTGCAGTTTTGGCTACATAAAAATACAAAATTACAATAACACTGTTTTAGTATTGACTTGCCAAAAAGCCATCTTCTCATCTGGCTCCTGTAGAGGTCCTTCCTTTGGTGGAATTAAGACTAATAGCTTTCAATCCATTTCTGTTGCTATCGTGAGTAGTAATACTAATAATAAAACGTTGCCCCTTCTGTGACACATGTTTTATGTCAAGGGTGTTTCATGCTAAATTTTATACAATTTTGATCAATAGTTTTAGAGGCTATAAGTGTTTGTTTGTTTTAGAAGCATAAGTAGTTGTATCCACATTTTCACTATAACATACTATCATGCCGATTTTGGCGCAATTCTGTCGCATAGTTTTGGAGCCTATAAGTGATCAAAAGATCATTAGAAATGTTCAATCATAATTTAATACTAGCAAAAATATCTGCCCGGAGCTTGCATAGATTTGCTAGTGTTAAATTCTTCTCAATTATGTAGAAAATAAAAATGTGAGAATATGAAGTCATATTTTTGAGAATTGTGACGTAGTTTTGGTTGCAGACACAAAATCTCTTATATTTTCCTTATTTTAATAATTTTCTTTTTTTTATTATGCACAAATTTATATAGTTAGAGAATATTATTTGTAAATATTGGGCAGCTCGATAAAAAGTGGGGTGAGGTTAAAACAATCAGACGAGAGAGAGATAAAGAGAGATAAAGAGAGAGAAAGAGAGAGAGAGAGAGAGATCACTCTCTCCCACTTTGTTTACATTCCTTCGCTACAGATATCTCTATATCAATGGTTCTCAACCATTTTTAGTCTGAACCCTTTCATCATGTATCAGAATATTTGGTGCTTATCCAGAATTACTGAGACATGGAGGGGGGGGGGAAAGACAAACTGAAAAATACCTGTATGATTGATTTACGTACGAAATGAATATATCGTATAACAAAAATTACATAAATTAATCAAGTAGTTTTTTATTTTATAAAAATAATCAAAGTTTATCGATAAAGGAATAATGTTAATATATCGGCGGCATTATTAGTCATATTCAAGGGAGATAATTCAAACTTTTGCAAATTAGAGAAATAAAGTCTGGAATTTTGGGTGTTATCTCCCTTACCTCCCTTGAATATGACCAATAATGCTGCGGATATATAAACATTACCCGTTTATCGATACAATTTGATTTTCTTTTATAAAATAAAAACTACTTGGTTAATTTACGCGATTTTTGGCATACAAAATATTCATTCCGTCACGGGTACGTAAGTCATACATATATTTCTCAGTTTGTCTTATTTTTTTTTTCTCTCATGTCTCGGTAATTTTGTATAAGCACCGAATACTTCTCTCCTTTCAAAACAATGTCCGACTTAAAATTTGCATTTATACTAACAATAATAACTAATGCTGACATAATATTCATGTTTTCAGGTCGTAAAACCACACGTAGTTGTTTAAAAAAAGTAGACCCTCCCCCCCCCCCCCCCCAAAAAAAAAAAAAATTGGTAAACTGTCCCAAGTCTGACTATTTACTTATTTAAATAAATGACATGTTAATTAAAGATATCTTTTAATACATTTAAAAGACATTTAACTTGCTCCGAGTCTATTTTTATTTTTAAAAAATAAATCATGATCTTCGCAATGTTCTATTCCTTCGTTTAATAAATTGCATGTTTTTAACGTCCTAAATTCTCTCGTCAAAATATGCTTATTTTCTTAATGAAACCTAGTTAGCCCCCCCCTACCCCATATTATCAACCTTGTCAACACAAGCGCCAATATCGATAGGACTAAATTTTTGTTTGAATTTCAATAATAAATTAAAATTCTTTTCAATTACATTTTTATAAAATAAAATCGTTTGTATTTTATATTCAAACCTCTCCATCCACGAAAGAATACTAAAAATATTATTTTTTTATATCTTTGATTTAAAAAAAAAAAAAAGATTTAAACAAAACTTATGTGTGTTCATTTCTACTTTCAGCGAGCGTGGTTTCAATACATTTGTTCTTCGGCCTCACTGTGGCGAAGCCGGCAATATTACTCATTTGGTTTCTGGCTACATGTTGAGCGAAAGTATTGCTCATGGACTTATGCTTAGAAAGGTTAGTAGCATGTTGCCCCACATCAATTATTAAATTATATCCGTGAAAATTAGTGTACAATAATCATGGACAAACTACAGCCTGCAGGGCTTTCTAAATTGCAAGAATAATTTCACAATGGAAAATAACATTTAAAATGTTGGTTTCGTTCTTTTATGGTCAGATTAATTAATTTTTTTTGTATCGTTGAATATCCCGGCTGGGTGTACCGAAAATGTCACCTCGTAGGAATAAAATATACTTGACACAGACTTGGCTAGAAGAAACAAAACAGTTGATTGTCAGAAATAAAATAATTATTGATTGATTTGAAACCACCTCAAAAGGTTAGTAGCAGACGGGAATATCCCATCGCTAAATAAACGTGGATTGGTGTCACAAATTATCATATAAAAGCTTTTTAAAAATAATTGTTAGTCTGTTTTTTAATTATGGTACAATTTACTTTAAACTGCCATTAAAAATAATTGTTAGTTTGTTTTTTAATTATGGTACAATTTACTTTAAACTGCCATTAAAATCTTAGAATCTAGTGGCAGATGATCTCTTTTCTTCCCTACAGCCTCTTTCATACAGAAAAGATGTCGCTAATCTCTTTCTACTCTATCGTTATGTTCATGGTAGGCGCTCGACTGAGCTCCAATCCATGCCCCTTCCCTTTGTAAAACATTCACAGCTACAACCACAGCAAAAAAACAAACAAAAAAAAACTCCCCCCCCCCCCTCTCTATCTCTCTGTACCAAAAAACAAACAGAATTTCCATGAACAAAGTTTCTTTCATAGAACATCCCGTCTGTGGAATAAAATACAACAAGGCTGCTTCCCAACCGAAATTGATATAGAGAGTCGACTGGCGATTGGGTACGAGAAAACGACTGTCAATTCCTCTGCATCTTCCTTTAACCCCCCCCCCCCCCGAATGGTTCACTGTCACCAACATTAAAGATATATCTTTATAAATCAGTGTTTGTCATCTTTTAAGCATAACGAAGTACAGTCGGTCGGAATTTTTGTAAACGTAAGAAATACATTGTGTGTGTGTGTGTGAGCTGTCTAATTTTTATATCTTACTGTAACCTATTTTTTCTTAGAGTAATTAATAAATAAACTAACAATAAATAGATTTGAAGAAACCGTAATCTTAAGGTCTCCAGTCTTTAACCCTACTATCTGAGCTACCAAGCAGACCTTATGAAACTCAATCAAATTAACTTACTTAAACCACTTCACATTTAGAAAAAGGAAATACGGTTTATTGTTTAGAAATCAAACTTGCCATTCTTTTAGTGAAATTTTATTTTTTAAAAATAAAATAATTACATTTGAAATGAATTTCACTGCTTTTATGTATTTCATATTTAAATGGGACAAATGAAAATAAAATTCAATATTTTTATTTCTCTGGATGAAGATTTTATTAAAATTTATCTTTAAATTACAGATGCATTTTTAACAATTGTTTTTTTTTAAGTATGTATTTTATCTTGTTTAACATATATCATGGCAGAAGCATGTGTTAATCACATTGATATCACAATATCAAATCACATTGATATCACAATATCAAATCACATTGATATCACAATATCAAATCACATTGATATCACAATATCAAATCTGCAAATTCTTTTAATAGAAAAAACAAAAAGATAAACTTCCCCCTATTTCTAAAACAGATGCTGACACGTAGGCCCTTTTGTAGTGGAAATGAAAAAGTATTCACATACAATTTTTTTAATGCGGACAAATTGAGAATGAGGCATGTCTCAGGTGGTCAGCTTCTCCCAAAACTTTGCTTATTCCTGGTGTCCAAAACTATTTCATGAATTCTTTTCTATTTGAAAACGTTTTTCAGTGAAAATAACAAAGAAAAGGTGTTTGTTTGGGGTGTAATGGTTGTTTTTTTTTTATATACAATTCTCAAACACAGGAAAAAAAAATTGAATTAGACACAAATTCTTTTACTGTTTTAGATTGTGTTTCATTCCAGACAAAGTCACTGTGGTCAATTTAAGCATTACTATATCGGTGTGCCGAGTCAACCAACCTAGATTTCATTATCGTAACATGATCTTGGCAAATTCAAGTCTGATGTCTAATGTGAGAAAAGAGAACCCTGAAGATAGTGAGGGTTTTCTCTTTGTTAATCTTAGTAAGGGGGGGGGGGGATAAAGAAATCCAACCTTTTAAGAGAAAGAAAAGTAACTTTAATGCTATTTTGATAATAAAGTGATTGTTTCTCTTTAGAAGCACAAAAGAACCATCATACTTGACTTTTGCCATTAAACTTGAATTCAAGTCAGAAATTATTTTCTGACAGTTTAAAGTATTAAAACTATTTTAAACGATATCTATAATAAACAACTGACGATCCATCTATCTCATTAACCCTTCTTCTCGAGTGGCTTTTGGCCTGTATATGTGGTGACTCATTAGTAAAAAAAGTTCAGCCATTTTGTAATCTATTAATAGATTCCAAAATGGCTGCCACATGGTCACTATTTTGATTTCGTTACATGTACGTTGGGCACTAAATAATCCCATCTCTGCTGGCGGTGCCACGAATTTGCAGACTGCAAGCCCATGCAGAAGGTACCCCCTCCCGAAAATGGAGCTAGCTTTAGGCCGTGGATAGCGATCCGTGATGCCTTAGGACAAGCAGTCTATGGCCTGGTGACTTGCAACACTCCACTTCAGCCCTTACTTCGGCTAGATGGGAGATCGGAGAAGCCCGATCCGATCAATCGGCTGGTCATGTCATGCCCTAGTATCTATAAGTTCATCCTCAACTGTATTATTCGATCTGATTGTTCAAAAAAATCAAAACCTTATTTTTATTTTATTTTATTTTTAAATAGATACAAAAATGTGGTGGCTGAGGGTTAATCGTGTTGAGAACAAAGAGATTTCCAATGCAAAGGAGTAATGTTTTCAAAGAGTAATGTTTTCAAAGAGTAATGTTTTCAAAGGAGTAATGTTTTCAAAAAGTAATGTTTTCTGTGAGTAATGTCACTGGTGGGTTGCTTCCTTGGGGTGCTCCGTTTTCTTGTTCTTGAGTAATGATGGTACCCTCTGTGAAATTTCCTTCTAAGATTTATGGTTTCCAAGAGTAATCCAGTGTCTTCCAAGAGAAATGTATTCTAAGAATATAAATAATTATCCTACCTATCGAATTATATTTGACAACTTTATTCAGCATTAAATAACCTATACATAGTTGATATGCCGTAAACCAAACCAAACCTACGCAATCCTCTTTCAAAACGTAAGTTTTTGCAGGGAGAGTGTCGTCGCCCTCCCAAATACAGCATCTGGTATTTCCAGATGATCACCCATTTAATATTGACCAGGTTCAATGTCGCTTAACTTCAGTGATCTAACATGATTTTGCGTGACTTTATTATTCAAAATGGAGTTTTAATAAGTATTATCTGGATTATTCCCACTACTTTTCCTATCTTGGTTGTTATTTTCACAACGTTTTAGCCGATGTAACCTTCTTCAGGTACATCTTTTTGAACTCAAGATTCCCGAGTTCGACTTAAAGATTCCTGATTAGCCGAAACGTTGTGAAAATAACAACCAAGATGAGAATAGTAGTCCGAATAAAACAAATTATCAATCCTTATTTCCAAAAAAATTTCTACTTTATCTGAATTTCCATAGAAGATGCTTGACGAGGCTGCAATCTGTTTCCTCCCTGTAAGATGTACACAGCAAAGAATTCGTCTTCCTACCACAAATGAAATAACTTTCCTTTCTTCCTGCGTGTCTCTAGCACCAGACGGAATTTCCATGAACAGTTTCTTTCAAAGAACTGCTCATCTGTGGAACACATCACCACTGAACTACTTCTCTGTGAACTATAACATGGCTATCTTCAAATCCAATCTCAACAAATACTTTTTTTATAATCTGTCCCCATAAGTAATCGATCTTTGTTCATTTCAATAATTATTTATAATTAAACCAATAATCCACCAATCTCATTAACCTTTATCCTCGAATAGCTTTTTGGCCTTGATAAGGGGTGATCCGTCAGTTAATTTTTGTTACCCCCCCCCACAAAAAAACATACAAAAACAGGATTTTTTAATACTTTAGATACCAATTTATTTAAATTAAAGCCATAACTTATTAAAGTCAAATATTATTGCTCTTTTGTGCCGCTAAACAAGAAAATAAAGCCTCCAGCGTTTTCATAAAACGAATCAGATGGAATGTTGTATGGTAGAACAGATCAGTTAAAAGATTTTATTTATCTACCTCCCACAAGGTAAGATGTGACACAAGGTCGGGAAAGTGGGATTTGAAAGGCCAGCGCTCGAGAAGGTGAACACTCTGGCCTACAAAAAGTGCCTGGGCAGCCCCGTCGGTATTCCCCGGTAGGGGCGCTTCAGGCAGTAAGCAATAAACTTACTCCTCTCCAAAGAGGGGAGGCAAAGCCTGGGAGGGTGGACCTCCTAGAACTGCACAGGACAAACCCACAGACCGGCGTCATCAAGCCCCGAAGGCCAAGACGGTACCAGTCTATGGTGTGTAGTATCCATCGGAACAGATACTACACTTTGATCTTGGCCAAAAGCCAACTGATGTTAGGGGGCTGAGCTTAACATTAGCTCGATATAGATTAACTAGTTGAGCGTTTATAGCTTGTATTAATTTTATTAGAAAAAAAATATTAATCCAGTTAAAAAAATATCTCATTAATAGAACGGCGAGTACTAGATATCATGGATAGAGAATATCTAAATAGTTGTACATGCTAAATATTAAGATTATCGTCTCTTATAAGTGCTATCCTATCTGATACTATACTGCAATTTCTAAGTTATCGAGAGTGATCTCCCCTTTCATTTGACGCCATCTTTCAAATGTAAAAGCGAAGATTCTCTTAAAACCGGTTAAATCCGATTTCAGTCAGCCAGATAAAATGTGTTTCGGCGTTTATTTATTACTTGCACCACGATTTAATAGAAAAACAACATTAAAAACAGTAAGTTATAGCAAGTTTCATTGCATACGTGAAGCGGCAACATGAAAAAGAAAAAAGTAATCTCTAAATTGTTATAAACAGAAGAAAGCTAAGAGCGATAACTCAAGTTCCTAACTTTCTTTTAGAAAAGGGGGGGGGGTTAACAAATATGGTGTATTTATAGAATCGCCCCTGTCTCCAAACCTTTTTGGTGCTTCTGCTGTTTCACAATGACATGTTAGGCCTCTCTTAAAAAATAAATAGATAAAAAAATGTATAAACTTTGTTATGTACTTACGTGGTAGCTTAATAGAAAACTGTACACCAAAAATTACGCAAATTCATCCAGTATTTATTAAATAAAAAATAATTTCGATCGGTCGTCGCCATATTGTATCTTCGCCCGATTTTATCATTGAGTTATCTCCCTTGCCTAAGCTGGTTATAGAATCTCTAACGATATACGTAACCCACCCGAACCGAAAGGAAAAAAAAAACAGGTTGTGAGACGGGAGTGGTTCTATAAAATTGCTATATAAAAGCAAAAAGGTCAAATAATGTTTTACCGCTTAAAAAAAAATAATTTAAAAAATGTTCGTTCTAACTTAACTTAAAAATTATTAATTTGATTTATGTCCCGTTAGCTTCGTTCACGACTTATTTGTAAAGATGGCAGCTATATTTTTCCGATCTAGTTTCCATTTCGGTGTTTCACGTGTACAATGGAACTTGCTATCGCTTAGTGTCTTTAATGTTATTGTATATTATTTACTTAAACCTGGTTTAAGTAAAACAAATACAAGGGTGCTTCTTTACTTTCACAGCGACATGTTAGGCATCTCTAAAAAAAAAAATAGCTCAAGAAATGTATAAACTTTGTTATGTACTTACGTGGTAGCTGAAAAGAAGACTGTACACCAAAAATCATGCAAATTCATTCAGTATTTATTAAATAAAATATTGAAAAAAACGATTTTATTTATCGGTCGCCATTTTGAGTTTTCTCGAAAACAAAATTTGAGTTATCTCCCTTGCCTAATAAGTAAGTATAAATATCTACAGATACGTAAGATCGTTTTTTTTCTTCCTTTTCTTATAATTTAATAAATACTGGATGAATTTGCGTATTTTTTTTTGTACAATCTTATTTTCAGCTAACACCTAAGTACATAGCGAAGTTTGGTTCTTATGCTGTTCAGCGGCCGTATGAAAAAAATATTTTTTTTATAAAAACAATATTATATACTTATTCAGCGTTATATTCTTACTCACTGTACAAAAAAATAGAAAAAAATATCCACTAGAACTTTAATTACAAGTATTTTTCCATTCTGCGTATCATAACAGCGATTGGTTCAGTAAGCCTCCATCTTCTTTCTTAAGAAGATTTCAGTTATCTGTCCTTGAAATCTTAAAAAAACAAGATGGAGGCTTACTGAACGAGTCGCTGTTATGATACGCAGAATGGAAAAATACTTGTAATTAAAGTTCTAGTGGATAGGTTTTTCTACTTTTTTGTACAGTGAGTAAGAATATAACGCTGAATAAGTATATAATATTGTTTTTATAAAAAAATAATTTTTCCAGTAATCAAAACTGATGGCTTTAATTGGCGTTGCACAATGTGGCTACTTTTTTTTTCTTGGCCTTTTGGCTAAGATCAAAGTGTAGTATCTGTTCCGATGGATACTGCACCCCATACTGGTGTTGTCTTGGCCTTCGGGTCTTGATTTACGCCGGTCAATGGGTCTGTCCTGTGCACTTCTGGGAGGTCCACCTTCCCAGGCTTTGCCTCCCCTCTTTGGGGAGGAGTAAGTTTATTGCTTACTGTCTGAGGCGCCTCTACCGGGGAATGCCGACTGGGCTGCCCAGGCAATTTTTAAACCCCACTTTCCCGACCCGACCTTGGGTCACATCTTACTTGTGGGAGTAAGATAAAAACTGGCCTTGTGCCTAACTCCTGGAGAGGAGTAAATCAATACTGTGCAAGGAGAACGTCGATTAGACATGTTAGGGTTAGAAAAATATTGTTCGAAAGCTAGAGCTGTTGTGAAGAGTTACTGCCCCTTATTTATCTCTCCACCACTAAAAGACAAAAAAAAACTTTTTTTCGGCTTTTTATTATACAAGCACCGATATTTTATATTTCACCAGAGATAATGCCAAACTAAAAGACTTCTTGCAAGCGCACAGATTAAGTTCAGGTGTGGAGACCTGCATCTGTGGCCATGCCATGCGACTTGTGGCAACATTAAAAACAACTGATGGGGTTATGTTGCGTCGCCCATGCAGTTATTGTGCAATTTATTTTTCAAAATCATTTTATTTTTTATTGGTGCTGAATGCGTTGTGATTGTTTTATTCCTAAATTAAACTTTATTTTAGAATAATTACAAACGTAAAATCCATTTCAAGATAAAGCATGCTTGAAAACTAGAGTTATCTCCCCTTTATTTGACTCTTTAAAATTGAAGATAATTTCTTTTCGGCCCTACGGTACACAAGCACCAAAATAATTTATGTTGCTAATACTAACTTTGGTGAAAGTTACGATTCTATGCTGAATTTCACTTCCGGATGTCTTCTCTCCCCCCCCCCCATGTTAAGAATGGCTTTCTAAATAATAACATTATTATTTAGAAAGTCATTTAACTATTGAAAAATGGGAATTCAGAAGTCTATGACTAGACTCCAAACGTTAAACAAAAAAAAAAAACTCAATTCGGTTCAATTCCTGTAGAACCACAAAATCCCTCTGTGTAACTTTGAGCTCCAATCAACGAAAAATAATTCTGCTCACCGCAGAATCTCACTCCACACTTCCTTCTTCTCCTGATTTTCTTCTCTTTTTATTAGCAGATTTTCCTTCAGTTAATTCCGCTTAACCAATCAGAAAAAACATAATCCGCTGGCTCACTATTTGTCGTCAAGGCGAATCCACGTATTATTGTGCAGCAACCAATAGATTTGTTACTTCGTGGTTGCGAGTTCAATCCTCACTAGAAAACTAGTAAGCCAAAACTTATTTCCCTTTCCATCTGCAAGCCAGGCAAAAGCGGACCCTCTTACTGCGGGGATGAAGTAAGTCCGGGCCACCTCCACCGCTCGATTGTGGCTCAAGATCATCAATTCCACCACAACTATTCTGTACTTTCACCTAACAATTTAATAAACAAAAGATACCGTAAAAATGTAATTAAAAACGAGTCATAAACCGGAAGTGAAATTGAGCAATGAATCGTAACTCTTACCCTAAATTCCCCATTATTTTTGTAACTACATGTGGCCCCTTGCGGTGGACAAGTTGTTTGAAAGCTCGTCTCACAAATCATTGACTATTACGATCGGCATAACGGTGTAGCCATTGATTGTTAGGGTTAGGGAGTATATCATCTCTAAAAGACATTACATCTCTTAACATTAATCTTATTAGCATACTAAATAAGAGTTAATCAGCGTTTGTTTCTCGAAGGCTTTTTCTTTATATATTTTAATCATACAAAATAGATGTTAAAATATGCCTTAGTTCTGAGATTGAGTTGTTTTGAAAAACTTGCTTAATTGGTGTCTGATGACCAGATGGCGAATTTTATGCCGATCAGAAATACTTGAATTTTCGGTGCTTCTGTATTACAGGGCCGAAAAAAATATTTTTTATCTTTAGTTTGATTTATCTTCAAAGGGATTTTATCGTTATGCATTTTAATTAACTTAAAGTAAAGTAAAAAATATATATACGTAAAATGATTATTTAGGAATCAAACAATCACAACGCTTATGAATGCCATAAAATTTTTAAAGATTTATTGAAATACATTAAACATTACAGAATGTAAAAAATAAAGTTTTTGCAATAAATGCAAGTTTTACACTGGGTAAAATTTAGCAATCTGTGCGAAAATGGCCACAGATGCCGGTTTCCGCATTTTAACCTGTGCACTTGCAAGAAGTTTATTATTTTGGCATTATCTCTGGTTAAATATAAAATATCTTCCATTTTCAGAGTGTTAAAATTCATTTTCAGATAAATCCTGGGTGAAACACTTTGAATTATCTCCCCCTGTCATTTGACTCTTCAAAATTAAAGATAGAAAAAAAAAAAATTCTATCTTTAATTTTGAAGAGTCAAATGACAGGGGGAAATAATTCAAAGTGTTTCACCCAGGATTTATCTTCAAAGGGATTTTATCTTTACTTTAAGTTAATTAAAATGCATAAAGTAAAAAATATATATACGTAAAAGGATTATTTAGGAATCAAAAAATCACAACGCTTTATGGTCTTCGGCACCAATAAAAATTTTAAAAATTTATTGAAATAAATTAGGCATCACAGAAAATTAAAAAAATAGAAAAATACGTAAATGAAAGCAAAAAATTTATTTCAATAAATCTTTTAAATTTTTAATTGGTGTCGAAGACCATAAAAGCCGAACCCACAAGCATCGAGGATCTTTCTCACCAACTCTTTTGATTTTTCACAATATGTAGATATAGAGATTTTCAAGCAATAATTTCTTAATGTTTAAATAAATAAAACTAATGAAATATAAAAATCAAATTGAAATCTTTTTTTTTTTTTAAATTAATCATGTCATTTCCTTGTTTATTTTTTTAGCTAAGTTTGTATTTTTTAACTGTTTAAAATTTTCTTTTCTCAATTTTCTCTTCATTTTCCCCCTTTCTTTTTTCCTGTCATCGTAACCAGGTTCCTGTCCTGCAGTACTTATACTATTTGGCTCAGATTGGCATCGCCATGTCCCCGCTGAGCAACAATTCACTTTTTTTGAATTACCACAGAAATCCACTTCCGGAATATTTTGCCCGTGGACTCAACGTATCCGTTTCGACAGATGATCCCTTACAGTTCCATTTTACAAAGGTCAGTCAGCGCATTTATAAAACAAATTCATCCTTCTCATTGTTTTTTGAAATACGTATTTTGCTTATGTGAGATTTCATTTTTTTTTGTTTCATTTTACTTCAGTTGACGTTCTCAGAAATCAAGGAGACCCTTCTTAAGGCTAACACTTGATCTCCATATAAGATACATAGATATTCGAATATTCCATTAATGTTCTCCTTTACCTGTCAAATGTTGAGTCAGTAAAGAAGTTAAGAACATCAATTTTCCTCACCCCAATTGACCAGTTTATTTTTTAAAACGTTTTCTTTGCCATTTAGTAGAGAGATTTCACATGAACTGACCTGCACGTAAAGACAAAGAATGAATGCTGCACAAAGTTGAAAAAAATTCCAGTTTTTCACAACGGTTTCATTTTCATTCATTCTTTTTTTATAAAGATTTTAAATAAATATTAAAATTATAATAACCTTTAATTTTACATGCTTTTATATTTTCCATTTATAATTTGTCAAATTTATTATTTTTAGCCAAGAAAGGCATGAATATATATAAGATTTAATTATCCACATACGTGTTTCGTCATTTACGATTCATCAGCATGGCTGAACCTAGCGAGATTCTAAACCAGACCGCCGGTGTCTGAAGCCTGACGCTCTGCCATTGAGCTAATTCTTGCTAGTACTGGAATATTCTGTGTTTTTCTAGATGTCATTTGTTTGTTTATTTTGTTTGCAATACTTTTGAACGAATTCAATTATTTATATGAAAGCGCATTTTACCTTAATGCTAGTTGGGAATAATTTAGTATGTATGTATGTATGATGACTTGGCCAGACTAGTGCCACTCCTTCATTCAGAAAAGTGTCATAGTCTGAAGGAGTATCTGTACAGGGATTGTAAATAAAGAGATCTAGCTTTGTACGACAGCTAGACCTCTCTTTTAGTTCAAAATGTTGAGAACCAGCAACAAACTAAAACAAGATAACCAGTAACAAGTTGAAACTGCAGACCAACATGATGTTAGAAGTGGTGTGTAATCTGGAGGGTATTTCGAACGGAACCCTTTATTTAATCCACGGCGATAGCATGCTCTCGTTCTGTCAGCCATGACGGGGAGAAGTCTTCAGTAATTCGCAATTCTTTGTATTACTGCACCGAGGATTGAACCTTCAACCTTTAAATGACTATCACTTAGAACTGAATTTTACTTAGTACTACATCCACTGCGCCACGGGTTCAACAGAAATATTCACGAGTCTGACAAGATACACCTGAAGAAGGCCGGAGGTTATATCGGCCAAAACGTTGTGATGCTAATACGATGAGAACAGTAGTCCGAATGATCGAAATTATACAAATCATCAATCCTCATCTCAAAAATTCAGAAACGTGAGGAGTCGTCATCTACCTTTTTTTTTTTTAAATTTAAAAAAACAAAATAAAACAGGGCTCTTCACACGTTGAAAAGTCGAACGAAAATGAACATTTCCCTGATAATGCACATATATTAATACCGTTAGAACCACATACATACATACATACATACATACTGACGTGTTCTTTTTTTACAATGATACTGACTTTGCATCAGATATTCATAAACATGCAACCAATGTGCATGTTGGTTGTCAGTTGCTATCAAACTGCATTGCATTTATTTTGAACGACTGGATGCCTTTTTTTATGTTCTGAAACTGATTGAAAAGATTTATTGCATTTCGCGGTCAAATTTCGTGGAGAGTTATAGCAGGTTTTTTTTTTTTATTCGGTGGGTTAGGGTTTGGGTGACATGTGCCACAAGCATCGTTATCATTATTATTAATGTTCCGGTGTCATGTTTTAACTTTCTGAGCATTGACATGTCTTAACTAATTTCTCATGTATTTCTTTTTTTAACGTTAGTTAGCGATGACATGCGAAGCAGAAACACATTTATTTTCCGTTTTGAATGCTCGTCGTAATGCAGCTGGGTTTGCCCGTTTAAACCTGTTTTTTTTTTGTGTTACTTAATGCCAAAACAAAATATCTTAGGGTTAGGGTTACCTACTGTAACCGATTACTTGAGCACAAGTTGCTATTTTTACTCATGGCTCGCATCTGATGGAATGTGGGGGGAATTGTAGGTTCATACCTTTCTCCAACAGAATTAATGCATAAATGAACACTGTAGATCCAGTGCGATTTCATATGCTGCAACGGTATCCATTATAACAATCTCTCACACACACACACACCACTACAACTTAAAGAAAATAAATTTTTTAATAATTATTATAAATATCTGTCCAGAGAGTTCTTAGAAAATGCATAAAAAAGCACACCATACAGAAAATTTTACTGAAAAAATCCGTTCATTCTTATCACTGTCAAATATGGGTTAGTAGCAGTAATAAGTGCGCAGGTAGCAGCAGCTTGTCAACAAGACAACAAATTTTTTTTGTTATTTAAATTCATGAAAGAATTCGAAAAAATGAAAATATATCGAAAATGTTCTTACATGTTTCCTTAGAACTATTCTGTTATCAGAATATATACTTGTAATAAAATTTAAACAAACTATGTTTACACACTATTTTATTTAAAACTTTTTTTCTTGGCATTCCAGTATCCTTGTTCAAATAAATAAATTGACTATCAAAAAGTTTTGTGGTCTTTTTATAAAATACTGGCGCCTTCGAAAAATACTTTTTTTTCTCTTAAGTTTAAGAGTTAAAATACTTGACTTTCGAACTTTAATTCTGGTCAGAAATGACTTTATAGCCACTAATTTAAAAAAAAAATGTTTTAAGTTAAAAAAATTTTTTTTTTTAGGCAATTACGTGTGTACTCCTTAAAAAATAACAAGTAAAAAACAAAATAAATAATTTAGAGTGGAGGAGGGGAAGAAGATCAGTTTCGCATATAAATTTTACGTAAAATTATCCCCACTTTCCGGGCCATTCTAACCTTTTAAGGCAGTTAGCCTCCAAATTATTTTGATATTTTTTCATACTGAAAAGTTACTAAAATAAAAAAAAAATTACTTACCACTAACCCTAGGTCCGAGTGGCAACCCCTGTACCAACAAAAACCCTCACATAATTGTCGAAAAAAGCAGACCCTTTCCCACTCCAAAAAAACAAAACAAAAACAATTGTGAATTGTGTCGCTGATAAACTTTCATTATAAAAGATTAGGTGAGAGCGATTGCAAATAAAACAAATTTAATTAGGGTTAGGGTTTAATTTAATTAAGGGGTCAGGTTCTATCTTCTTTTTAATGATTTCTTGACATTCACCAGCAAAGTTTAAATGTCAAATTTCATTGCTTTATCTTGAATAGTTTTTTTATTAACAGAATTTTTTCAATGAAAAAAAAAAAATGTTGACTCAACATTTTCTGGAAAATGGGGGGGGGGGGGATTTTTCAGCTTCAAATGCTTATATTTCAAAAAGTTATGGATGAATTTTGATAATTTAATAACTTAAAAGTCTTCGATCAATTTATGTTTTATAAATATCCAATTTTTCTTATAGCAAAAGCTAAAATTTAATTTTTTTCCTGAGCATTGCTAGTTGGAAAAGAACACGTGAAACTGTTACCAAAGGCAAGATTTTATGTTAAATAAAGTCAGAATTAAATACAATTTCAGTCAAAGTTAATTTATTCCACCCCAAAAAGCTGAAGACGCACAAAGCAATACGAGCGAGTCTGATTTGTGTCGTGAGACAATTTTCAGCTTCTGAAGAGCCCGTTTTGGGAGTGAAATAAATTATTAAGTTGGACTGAAATGGTGTTTTTAGTTAGTTCAATTCTAACATATATATATATATATATATATATATATTGTGTGTATTTAGGCAGCAAGTTTTCATTTAGGCAAACGTTGTTGAATAGCACGGAGTGTTTCTGCTTTGTGATCTTTTTTTAAATTTTTTCCATCTTCCGAATGGTCAACTTCGTACCTCGATCAAACTGGTGTATGAAGTTTCCGTAGTTTTGTTGTTCCATCTTCCTTGCGAGTACTTTCGATTTGATATCCTCAAATCATCTTCAGGCGTGTTAGTGTGAAAAAAGAATATGTATTTATAGAATGTAAAGAGAGGAAAAGAGTATGTCTTTACTTTTTATTTTATTTATTTATTCTATTTATTTTTTATTTTTATTAATTTATTTATTTATATTTATTTTTTATTTTTATTAATTTATTTATTTATATATTTTATTTTTTATTTCATTTTTATTTTTTAATTCATACAACTTAAAAAAAAGGAGCGTCTAAAGTATTGGAAAGTTACAAAGGCGTGATTATGTTCGAAGGGGTGTGAAGTTAGAGTTTGATTTCTTAAGCGCAAAAAAAAATATATATATATGGGAAATGAAAAAGGAAAAAACAAGAGATATTTTTTATATATTCATCAACGTTTCATCTTTATTGTAAGACTTCCTCAGGATGATAATTTTAAGAAAAATGTCATGCAAGTACATCGAAATTTGGGGTTGATATTCTTCGCCACCACTGACTTCTCACAGCCTGGACTCTCCTCCAGCGCTCACAGTAATCACGGCTACTATTTTCCTTTATCTCTCCATCATGTCAACCCCAAATTTCGATGTATTTGCATGATATTTTTCTTCAAATTATCATCCTAAGGAAGTCTTACGATAAAGACGATACGTTGATAAATATATAAAAAAAAATATCTCGTTTTTTTCCTTTTTCATTTCCCATTACGTCGGATTACTCTCATCCTTCCTTTCTCATATATATATATATATATATATATATATATAGCAATAGATAAAGTGAAAGAATAAAACAAGGTGCGAATCAAATTTTATTACAATTCAATGTTCAGGCAAAGTACTTTAAAGTCCTTAACTCCTGAGTTTTCAAAGAAAATCTTCTCCTCAGAGGACCATTACCGCAATGATATTACTGCAGGTAATAAAAATTAAATTTTGAAAATATATATAAAAATATATATAGGTATATAAAACATCAAATATATCTGCCCCAAAAATACTTTTTAGTAAAACTATACAGTTCATCCAAGTCAACAAGTCTAAAATAACTCCAGGCAAGATATCAAAGAGGTTGATTAAAAAATAATCCAATTGGTGAATGGTGGTCCAAAAACGACAGAAGGGATCCAGGCGGGAAATTCGTTTGCTATCGATGCAGTAGATAACAGTGAAAATTGTATTAATGCTCTATCCAGTATATTGAGCTTTATTTTTATTCGGATGTTCACTAATTAAAGATATTAGTTGCCTCTTATATCTTTTGTTGTATTTACCTTATATATATATATATATATATATATATATATATATATATTTATTTAGTACAGAAAGCTGATGAAAGTTTGGAAGGTCGGACCCCCTCCGAACTCGAAACCGACGGTACTGATGTTGTACTGATTTTCTGTACTAAATAAATACTTACGCTTTTAATTTTGAATCTGAATTAATCTAGCACTCTGCTGGGTTTTTCCCACTATCTTAGAAAGAAAGAAAGATATATATATATATATATATATATATATATATATAAATGCACAGGAGCATTTTACATATATCTTGGTGTAAGCTGAAACAATTGTATGTTGAATAAAAAACAAGTTTTTGTAAAATGATGTGAATCTGTCCTTCATAACATTAGATATGTATGTATGTATATATATATATATATATATATGGTATAAAATTAAATAAAATATATTATATACTAGCCTTACACTATTGAGCTATTACAATTGCTTTATGTTATAACATTTATATTTGAATATAAAAATTATAAATATAAATACATATGTATATATATATATACACACACACACATATATTAGTGTGCATGTTGGTTGTCAGTTGATATAAAGCATGTCTTGTGTTGCATGACATTTATGTTTGGCGTGAATGTTCATTTTGAACTAGTGAATGCCTTCTTATGTTCAGAAACTGATTGAAAAGATTTATTGCATTTCACAGTCAAATATTGCAGCATATCTTTGCGGCGAAAGGGGAAATGCGCCAAGTGTATCGTTATGATTATTATGTTTAAGTGTCTTTTTTTTTTTTTTTGTAATCTTCTGAGGATTAACATGACTTAACTAATTTGTCGTGCATTTTTCAACATTAGCTGCGATATAAGCAGAAAAGCGTTGAGTTTCAGTTTTGAATGTTCGTCATAAAGCAGCTTCGTTTGTTTACTTAAGCTGTTTTTGTTTTGAGTTACTTGACAGTATCCTATATCATCTCTACAAAGCCACCATCCTATGTCTCTACAAAGTCACCATCCTATATCATCTCTACAAAGCCACCATCCTATATCATCTCTACAAAGCCACCATCCTATATCATCTCTACAAAGCCACCATCCTATATCATCTCTACAAAGCCACCATCCTATATCATCTCTACAAAGCCACCATCCGCCCATGCATGGAGTGTTGTTGCTGCATTTGGGCTGGTGCACCATTCACTAGTCTCTCCCTCTTAGCAAGTCTTTTTTGGACCTTGTCTAATCTAATAGGTCCCTCACTATCCACCAAGCTTCAGCCGCAATGTTACATCCTTGTGCTTTTTTTTACAAGTACTTCAATGGAATGTGCTCCTATGAACTTGCTGCTCTGGTGCCCCCTTTCGACGTAAACACACTCCACCAATGCGGCAATCAGCAAAATCCCATCTATTCACTGTGGAGGTCCCCCAGATGCTGCCGGAGAGCGTTCTACTCCAATAGCTTCTTTCCTTGTGCTGCCGGCCTTTGGAACTCCCTCCCTGCTCTCTGTACCGACATGCAGAAATTTAAAACTAATGTGTGCAAGTATTTCGCTGCACAGCTCCCAATTTAGGATACTCCCCCCCCCAAAAAAAAGAATAAAAAAACAAAACAATAAAAAAACAAACAAAAAAAAACAAGGTTATCGAAGTTGTTCAGAAGTTTTGCTGGTGTGATAGCACGAGTTAGAAGTGAATAGAGTAAGTTCAGGAAACTTCTGCTATTACTATCCAGCAGAGCGTTGCCATTGTCGACCAAAGGGAAATAGTCTATCAGGTATGTGTAAATGTGATGCTGATGTATGGAAATGAAACCTAGTCAGTGTGAGTTGAGGGTATGTGTTGCATGGAGAGAAATGATATGGGAATGATACGATAGGTGTGTAATGCGAGTCTTAAAGGTCTTGGGTTTAATTTGATGACCTCAGAGGACGATTAAATATGGACGGTATAGAGAAACGTATGCAGAACAGGAGACTTTGTTGGTTTGGTCACGTTGAAAGAATGAATGAGAATTCTTGGGGTTAATAGCTGTAGAATAGTTGAGGTAGCAGGGTCAGTTGCCAAGGAAAACATCGGAGGAAGTGATAAGGATGGATTTGAGAGAAAGAGGGATGAATAAAATAGAGACTTGGTCAGTCATTTTCTGAAAGCTGTCCAATACATGCTAGCATGTAAAACAGACGTTAAACCGAATATGATGATGAATGGGGTTCAGGGAAGGGAGACATGCTGAGCAATGCTGTGTATGTCTGTTAGTATAGATATGGTTTAGATGGTGAAAGTTCATGTGTGTAAGTGTCTCATTATCAAACAGACATCCCGTTCGCGATGAATTTTATTATAGTGGATCGTTGAGAACAAGACCCACTCTCCCTACCAGATAAGTAATATCTGTGCAGATGCATGGTGTGTCACATGTCAGCAAACCTACTTTATCGCGGATGTTATTTTGGAATTTTCCTTCTCCTAGACTGGTTGTCCTTATCAATGGTCGAGGGTCTAGTTTACTCCAATATCTCATTCGTAGCTAGGGAGAGGTAAGAGAGGGGTTCACTCCTTTCCTTAGGGTATTAGTGAAAATAATGCAATTACCCTGAAAGAAAGCGTCAAAGGTTGACATTATCGAAATCACCAAGCCAATGCCATTTCCTCAAAACCATGTCACCATCACCAAGTTCCTGTGCTTATATAAATGTATATTTATATGTGGCTTATATATGTGTGTGCATGTGTTTATTGGCGGATGTTAGGGGATATCAGGCGTGACCCTTTTTTGAAAAGTGCTAAATTACATTTGTTTGGTGTGAATTTCTATTTTGAGCAAGAAAATGGCATTTTTATGTTCAGAAACTGATTGAAAAGATTTATTGCATATCACAGTCCAATTTCATAGAGAGTTATGGGAAGTTTTTTTTTTTTGGAGGGGAATCTGCCACCAGTATCATCAAGAATTCTTAGGTATGACTTAAGGAAAATTAAAAAAAATTTTGTTTCATTTATATACTAGCAGGACCCCTGCCTCGGCGTTGCCCGGGGTAAATAGAAAAAAATGATTTAACTTTAAAAAAATAAATATTAAAATATGAAGATAACTTGTTATTTTCATTTATATTTTGATTTCTTAAAAAAAATCCAATATATATCGATACATTGTGTTATTTAAACATGTTTACTCAAGTCTAGAAGGATTTCTACTTCACTTACCGAGGACAAAAGAAAGTATAGTATACTACACTTTAACAGTAATTCTATTTTAAAAAGTATAACAAATTTTTTAGAAATAAACCAAAAAAGAAAATATATTGTAAATTTGGCAAATATTTAAATCAAGGGAAGAGTTAAAGGTGGGCAGTGGCGGGCATGAAAAGTGCTGCCGGTTAAAAATCAGATTAGTATTGCGTACGAAGTCTGAAGAAAACACTTCAGTAAAATAATGAGTAAATATGCTAGTATTATCGGCTTATTTCCTAGATGACAAGAAATTTCATTAGATCAGGTCTGATGAAAATAAAGTATGTTAGTAACTTATATAAAAATAATTTAAATAAAAATATGTATAAATAAAAGTATTGGTTTGAATATAGAATTCTTGTGTTTTCGTAACACAAATTTACTTCAAAATGTTTTCAGTGTTTTATAAAGTCTTGAATAAACTTCTATATTTTTCTCACATTTCAATATCCCAGAAATCTGAGTATCCATTTTATTGAAAAAAATAAAAAAATTATAAATATTTTAATTTTTTAAATAAAATATTTGTATAATCTACTAAAAGACTTTCAACTCCAAATTTAATGACGACAGTAATTTCCTAATTTAGTCATGTAAATATTGTTGATGTAAAAAAAACTGACCTATTTGCATTAATAAAGACATATGTAATCTCTGTTCTGATACTATACATCATCTGTTCTGGCCCAGGGAAGGAGAAATCTTTCTCGACTGAGTCACTTCACAGAAGCAAAATTTGTAAGAAAAGTTATGAAATAATTTTGAAAAATGCTTGAAAAAAGACAAATAGTGGAATATTTTGTCGTGCTCACTACGACTAATGGTCTGTGTATTTGACATCCAATCCGATATTCCTTTATTCCATGAATAGTCAGAACGTGTCCCAGCATATATTTTAATGACACAAAATACATCCTTAAATATTCCTTAGTTCTGAGATTGAGTTATGTCAGAAGAATAATAGATTTTTTTTCAAATTAGCCATAATTTATAATTAACTGAACAAGTTGCCCATCTCTCTCACTTAACGATATTTTTATTTCACCCTCTCTCACTGTATTCAAACACTGATATTTATATATCACTGTGAGCATTTAGAGAAAGAGTGACTATCTTTTATCAGTGTGGCCTAATCGCTTTATTTTGCCATCTAATTTACATAGTGTGTTCGTAAACACACAGATTAGATAGCAGAATAATGTCTTTGCATCTATATTACCAATAAGGATAATGTCTCAACAGATATGTCACAGTTTATGAATTTTCTAAAGTGATAGTGGTTGTGACCCAACGGGTCATGGGTACGTCAAATATATTTCTAATCTTGGAAATGTCTGCGTTATTTTTTTCAGGAGCCATTGATGGAGGAGTATAGCATTGCTGCACAAGTTTGGAAGCTGAGCACTTGTGACATGTGTGAAATTGCCCGTAACAGTGTCCTACAAAGTGGATTCCCACATGAGGTAAATCTCTTCTTTCTATCGGAAATTTTTTTCTCTCTCTCTCAATTTACCGTCACTTTTCCCGTGTCCGAGGGGGGGGGGCATTTTTTTTTTTTTTACCTTTCTTTAGACATTTTGCAAGCTCACTCACCAGTTCTCACGGTTCGGTGGGTCAACTATCTTCAAACTCGACTTGTCGAATTACTTACTTTCAAGTCTTCCTCGGCTGGTCAACCTTCCTGTAATTCAAGACTTACATGCTTTTATTGCAGTTTATACTGGAGATCAAATGTGCTCCATGTGTTACATATCCGAGTTGGTGCACGGAGGTTGTTGATAAAACAGATGCACCTGGCGATTGTCAGTTGATAAGATAATTGTCGGATGACCAAAAAGTTATTTGAAAATAAAATAAAAAAACTCACAACCAGACAAACACCTGCACAGGAAGAGGCAACATATGATCGATTGTCAAAAGATAAGTTTCTTCTGACAAAAAAAAAGGATGAACCTGCAAGAATCACTTAAACAGTGATGTCAGAAGAAAACAGAAATGTCGGAAAGGTTAAAGATCATATTGCCAGGTGCGGTTGTGTCATGCCAGGAAAAGATGCACAGATTTTGGAAGTGTCAAATAAAGTTCCAGCTGTCACCGAGTGCAATCTCAATGAGGTCGTCCAGGTGGCGACAAAATCGTTATATAATAACAACCGAAAATCAAAAGACAGTCAGTTGACGATCGAACCTCGGAGAGAATCAACCGTCTAGTTCCTGTGCACAAAACCTCTCCGACCACCACCTTCATCGTCACTGATAAATAAATATACTTATTATATTTTCCTAAGATACCTGTGTTGTCATTTTTATTAAGGCCCGCACAATACAACACATGATCATACCATCATAACCGATTTCTCCTGAAGATAAACTACATCTTTTTGCCCTGTCTGTTCCTACTGGGTCCACAAGAGATGCAGTGGAATCAGAGGTCTACTCCAGCCGCATCAGTAATACAGGCGTCCCTGCTGTGTGGGCACAGCAAGACCAATCGACGGCAGGCAAGTGAAACAGGTCGCGGTTGGGGATAGCAAACTGGAAGCTGTAGCTGAGTTCTGCTACCTGGGCAACTCCCTTTCAGCCGATAGTGGTTGTGAGACTGCTGCTATTACCCGATGCAAGTCTGCCTGGAGGGGCTTTAGAGAACTCCTGCCCATCTTGACAAATAAGCATCTGGCGATCACAACTAGAGGACAGGTGTACACCAGCTGTGTGAGGAGTGTTATGCTTTATGGCTCTGAAACATGGGCTGCATCGGCGAGCACTATCAAGAGACTGCAGTGTAACGAAATAGCCATGATTAGATGGATCTGTCATGTCAGTACGGAAGACGATACACTCTTCGAGACTCTTCTCTCTAGGCTTGGTATATGGGAAATAATTGATGTCCTTAAACTGGGCAGGATGGGATGGCTTGGCCATGTCGATCAAAATTCCAGCTGGATCTCCTGGGTCAGAAACATGTCCATAGCTTCAAGTTGGCAGGCTGGAAGACCGAGGTTTTCTTGGGATGAGCTGTGTAAATGTGACTGTGCAGCCCTGGGGATTACAAACTTAGATCCTCACGACCGCCGAGCCTGGAGTGGAAGACTTCGATCAAGACTGACAGACAGACAGGCCCCACCCTCTTATAGGAGACTAATCAAAGGCCTGTTCAAAAATAAATCGGAAGAAGAAGAAGAAGAAAAAAAAAAGAAGAAGAAGAAAAAAAAAAGAAGAAGAAGATGACATCTACGTGGGGCAACTGTAGTACTTTCAGTAAATCCTCAAACCTGTCGAGTTTAGTCAGATTTCACATTGCAGATCCATCTAATCATGGATTTGTCATAAAGGCCCCTTACTCTAGAGAGGGTAGGGTTAGGGGGTAACAATGTTAATAAAGCCTTTAATTAATTTGATTAATTCCGGAATAATATTTAATCAGAGTTGACCAGGATTGTGTCATTTCTTTCAAAAAATAAAAATAATATAATGTCCTTGTTACGGGTGTATCCGCAGAGATGTTGTTGGCGGTTAAGGACATTATATCAAAAAACAAAAAAAAAAGTGAGTTTATTTTTATTTTAACAATGCTTTTAAATGAACCATCCACCTTCTTGTTTCTTCTATATTTAAGTCTAAGTCTACATAGCGTATGGTCATCTAAGTCTACATAGCGTATGGTCATCTAAAAAAACTTCAGATGTTCCAGCGCAATTGACTCAAAGATATCTGGTCAGGGGCAGAGAAAAATTCAACTCTTTCTTTATTCTTTACCACAATTCTCCCCAAAATGTCAGCTCTTTTCTAAATCGGTGTATGTTTATAGTAACATTTGGCCACATGAAGGTTCATTCTCTTCTCTAAATATGAGGTACATCCTGGTCCAGGCTTTGTAGCATCAAGATGCCAGTTCTCAGACTCCTGCAATGAGCCTGACTTTCGAGATTTCCATACACTACGGATAACCGGTGTCCGATGTTTTAGACAAAGTAAAAACTTTAACCTTTTGTAAATGACTGCGTTAAATTCAGTAAGTGTTCATTTCTAATATCACATTACCATTAGTAGTAGTAATATCATTTTGATCTATGATGATCCAGTCAGAATCAAAGGGGTTCTTCATGACAATTTTGTCCAATAGGTTTTAGAGCCTCATAAGTGTTGGATTTTAGTAGTTTTGGAGCCTAGAAACGATCAGACAAAAATTTTCAAAGAGAAATAAGATTTTGGGTGGCCAATATACAATCCAAGACATTTTCAAATTTCTGTGCCCCCCCTCCCATGTGCACCGTCTCCCATTTGCATGCACCACTAAAACATGCATTTTTAAACAATTAAAGAAAAATGATTTCTTCAGTAAAATAATTGTCATTGTCAGCTTAATATTCTGTAGATAAATAAAACGAACGATTTCACTTTTTTTTAATGTGTGTGTGAAAGGTGATAACGTACATACGAACATGAAATGTCTTAACGTATTATTAGATAGATTTTAAATGTGTGAAAGGTGATAACGTACGTATGAACATGAAATGCCTTAGGATATTATTATATAGATATGTTTCGATCCTCTTTTGCAGGTAAAGCAACATTGGTTAGGGCCGAACTATACCCGTGAGGGCGTTGCAGGAAATGATGTGAGCCGTACAAACGTACCAGACATCCGTGTTGCCTACCGCTACGAGACGCTGGTCGAGGAGCTGCAGTATATTTGCCGTGGCCTGCATGCCAGCGAGACAGAAAAGGCAAAGACTGCAATGAAATTCTGAGAAACGAAAAAAAAAAAGAAGATGCCTACGATTTCCTCATATTTCGTTATGTTGAATGATTTGGTTACGTTATAATTATGACTAAGATTGTTGTTTGTTAATTATTTAATTAAATATTTATTTAATTAAATATTTATTTAATTAATAAACGTGACAAAAAGCAGACCGCCATCTTGGATTTTGTTTATTTCTTGTATTATGATGTATTTGTTCTTTTCATTTCACCATGCTCGTTGAGTTTGAATATCGTTGCGGTTCAAGTCACCCTTCAAGAAATTAGTCAGGTTTGTATTTCGGCAGAAAGTGATTTGGTTGTTTTACAAAATATATAAAATTAAGTAAGCCCAATAGTTCTAAGTAGCTTTCATCCTAAAACATCAATATTACATTCTGATTAGCCAGTTCCTTTTCCTTAGCGTTAGTCCATGTTGTTAAAAAAAAAATAGTAATTCACTTTAATTTCTTTGAAAATATAATTATTTCTGCGCAGAATATTTTTCACAGATAAGACATCTTTTTTTTCTACAGAAAATGTCAGATAAAAATGGCGAATATTTTTAATAAACAGCAGCAAATTTTGCTATTTTTACAAAATAGTAATACTGATATATTCTTTCGTTTAATAATGTGTGATGGTGGCTGAGTGGTTAACGACGCGGACTGAGGACCTGGGTTTGTCCGGTTTGAATCCAGTTCATTCCACAGAAACACTTTCATAAAAACCCACACCTGACCTTGTGTATAACCTCCTAGAGAGGCGGTAAATAAAACAATAGTAAACCATTAAAAGTTCATGTTTTCATTCATATAGAAACTGCCGTGAAAAGAAATAGGTAACATCTGAAAACGTTTACATTTCGATGTCGAAAAGGGTCATATGATACATCTTCGTAAACGGTGTCTTCATTACTCAGCATAACTAAAAAAATGTAAGGGAGATAACTCATATTTTAAATTAAAGAATATAATAGGAGTTGTCTACCTTACAACTAGAATTTTATTTCTTTTTTCGTATAAGTTTAAGAATGTGCAAACAAATAAAAATTATCTCGGGCAACGTTGGATTGTTACAGTTTGAGTTATATCTTGCGGCTCTGTTTAAAAGAAAGACGTCGAACAGTTATGTATAAAAAAATAAAGGTACATCTTTATTGTTCGAATTGCAATGAATGGATAAAGTGATCTCTCGAAATTGCTATTCAACTGCTTTTTGTCGATCCTAATTCAAACCAGTTAATGTAACATTTTTCAACATCCACGCTTATTCCAAGATCTCAAGTAAAATCAACAAGGGGGAATAACCCATATTTTTAATTGAAAAATATAAAGAGTTGTCTCCCTGAGAACTAAAATTTTATTTCTTTGTCTTTTTAAAAAATTTTTATTTTCATTTGCTGGGGACGAGGCATTCTTCCAAATGCCATACGATCACCCACTATTTACAGACTCCAACCGAAAGCTCTTTTCAGGATTCTGTCTGTTCCCTTAAGTGCAGTTGTTTGGATTTCTCTTGCACTTGGTTCACCAGGTATAATTGCTAAATACTTTTTCAAGTTAATGTAACATTTTGCGACACCCACACCTATTCCAAGATCTCGCCTACGCACTCAATGTAGCCGTACTCCTCTGGCACGTGGCTTCCAGCTGTGTATTTCCTCCGATGCATCTGCAGATGTCCTTGCAGGTGTCTCTGCATCCGACAGATGTTATTCTTCCGACCACTTGCATAAATTAGAGTAGAAAGTGACTAACTTGCGTTATATTTCGGCAGCTTCGTAATTCTTGCTGCCTTTATTTTGTCTTTTAGTCCTCACATTTCATGAGCGATGTTTCTGACAAAGGGTGAAGAATTGCTGTTTTCTGGGTTTAATCTATCCATCTAATACTTATCGTTGGCTAGAGTTTTACCTTGGAGTAGTATTTTTAGCTCTTTACATCAAGTGGCTTCATGCGTTGTCTGGAGCGATTTCCATTAAAAAAAATGCTGTCATTACGATCACTCCCAGAAATGGATATTCAAGCCGTTTACTGTTTTAATGTCGAATTCAGTAATTTTAGTAAATTGTTTTTATGTTTCAAGTTTTTAGTGTCATCAAATATTTCTTCATATTGTAATTGTATAAATCAATGTACTTTTTAAATAAATCATCTGTAAACGGTGAATCCTATTTAAACCATAGATGGTACCCTGACAGGTACTACCACTTCGAGTTAGAGTGGACCTGGGAGTAGCGGGAACTGTACAACCACGCATGTCACTCGCCAACCTCAAGGTTTGTGCCGTGGTTTTTTTCATTGTCATTCTCATTCTGGTCATGTTGTCTATTCCACTGACGAATCGTTGAGAGCACAAGCACTGCTTTACAAGTTTAGAAAAACAAACAACGCAAACTCACAAGATAAACACAAACTCAAATACATTGTGTTACAAACAGGTGTCCTCTTGTTGTGTGTGATACTGAAAGGGACCCCAAACGTTAACGTCCACATTTTAGTGAACCGAGATTAAATTGTCTGTTGAGGACACCACTGTCGCTCAGTTCATCTCATAGTTTGCTCGGCTTGATCTGCTCTCGCCCGAAGTTAATTCCAAACTGAATGTCTTCTCGTCAACTCGTCAACTGTCCTGTAAACTAACATACTGTCTCAGTCAATCCTTCACCTCTGAACAATAGAAACTGACCACACCTACTCCACTTCTTGTTGATTACCCGTCCTATTTCCGATCATCTTTGTGTGAGTTGGTGAATCATTTACCCCCATCCTACCTTCCAGGTCTCCCCCTCCCGTGCCACCCTCTCCCATGAATCATTATGGTTCGGCGGGCCGTTTACCCCCATAGTTCAACCCCCATAGTTCAACCCCCATAGTTCAACCCCCATAGTTCATAGTATCACAGAACTAAAGGGTAACTCAACACATCCCAAATTGGAGCCTCACCACGGGATGCTATTTAGTGTCATACTCAGGACGGTTGGGAGGAAGATTAAGTAGCTGATAGGGTTTGGAAATAGGGTAGGCAAGAATGGACCTAGGAGTAATAACAGAATAAGTGGAAAATCTTTTTGTTTTGTTTTCAAAAAACAAAAAACGGTCACGCCATAAAAATCTAGATAATACTAAAAGTGATGATCTTGCTTGTTTGCACATTGTATATTTTAGTTGGTGGGAGAAAAGGGAAGAAAGAGGGTGGAGGATTAGTAGTAGCAGCAATAGCATTGGAAGAAGAGAGTATGATGATGTAAATAAATGACAACGAAAAGGGGAAAAAGACTAAAGTACTGCTACTACTGCTTTAGTGTTTGCAGCAACCCCATAAGACGAAGAGTAAATAAATAAATGACGTAAATAAAGAAAAAGTGAAGACTAAAATAGTAGTGTCAGTAGCAGTGTAAAGATGGTGGCATTTGTTTCGAATGACGTAAATAAAGAAAAGGAAAAGACTAAAGTAGTATTAGCAGCAGCAGTGCAAGAGAAGCAGAGTAAGATGATGATAATGTAAATAAATAAATGACGTAAATGAAAAAGAAAGCTTGAAACACCGGCGTATGTAGGTAAAAATAATTTAATATTTACTTAAAATTAATATAATTATATATATAAGAAATATTGTTCTTATTACAATTTGCATAGCCACGTGCCGTTCTTGACTAAAGAGACTCTCGTCCCAAATTCGTTTCAACATCACACGGATTGATAACACACCAAAAATGAGATGAAGAAAAAAAAGGTATTTTAATAATATCTTTACTGACAGAATTTTCTGACGAGGAAGTATATATTTTTATTTGAAATTCTGATTATGAAGTATACGAAAATTAAGTAGGGGAAAAAAGTTAATAGAACTAAAATGCATTGTACAGCGTTTTAATTGCTCATTATTATTTTTAATAATCCATATATATAATATATATATATATATATATATATATATATATCTCTCTTATACATGAAGTAAATTTTTACATAACCAAAACTTGCATATGTTAATCTGTTTCGCAAGCCACTTAGGCCAATTCCTGATGAGTGTTTTCTGATATGTATTTGTTTCGTTCTCTTAATTTTTTTTACATTCTTGATTAACTGCAATAAGATAATCCCGGACAGCGGGGTATCTATTAATTAAGGGGTATCTATTAATTGATATCTCATACCTGTTAAGGGGTATCTATTAATTGATATCTCATATCTATTAATTGATATCTCATACCTATTAAGGGGTATCTATTAATTGATATCTCATACCTATTAAGGGGTATCTATTAATTGATATCTCATATCTATTAATTGATATCTCATATCTATTAATTGATATTTCATACCTATTAAGGGGTATCTATTAATTGATATTTCATACCTATTAAGGGGTATCTATTAATTGATATCTCATATCTATTAATTGATATCTCATATCTATTAATTGATATCTCATACCTATTAATTGATATCTCATACCTATTATCTGAATTTTCATGCAGAGCTTTCACTCTCTTTTTATAAAACTGAATAAATCCACTTTTGGGACCCCTTACACCTAGAAGCTGTGTTCCGAAATTCATTATAATAAATTAGTTTAGGAGTGAATCCTATATATATATATAAATATGCACACATGTATAACTTTAAAAGATTGTGATATGCGTGTGTACAAATACATTATGTAGATGCACGCGTTCATTTGGCCGTTATACCAGTTTTTGAGTATCATCAGATTCGACTGCCTCATATGTTCATTGGCCAGTTTCAGTGTAAATATATATATTAGCTATGTGTGTGTGTGTGGGGGGGGGGGTGTTTGTGTGTGTGTGTGTGTGTGTGTGGGGGGGGTGTTTGTGTGTGTGTGTGTTTGGGGTAAGAGGATCTGCGCTGAACAATATATCTGGAAGGAACCGGTGGTAGTCGGTGATGGTAGAGTACGGGTTTTCTGAATTCTTGTTTTACGAAAAAAAACTATTTTCATTGGACGAAACAGTCACGCGAGACTAAATTACTCTATCATTGTCTCTTTAGCAATGCAGACAGATTTTTGGGGGAGGGGGTTGTTTTTTAAAAATAGAAAAGGAAAAGAGCGTAAAGAATAGAAAAAACAAAACAATGAAAAAGTAAAAAGCAAGAATGAAAAAGTAAAAGAAAAGAAAGAATGAAAAAGTAAAACAAAGAATTAAAAAGTAAAAAAAAAGAATGAAAAAGTAAAAAAAGAATGAAAAAGTAAAAAAAAGAATGAAAAAGTAAAAAAAAGAATGAAAAGTAAAAAAAAAAATGAAAAAGTAAAAAAAGAATGAAAAAGTAAAAAAAGAATGAAAAAGTAAAAAAAAAGAATGAAAAGTAAAAAAAAAGAATGAAAAAGTAAAAAAGAATGAAAAAGTAAAAAAAAATGAAAAAGTTAAAAAGAATGGAAAAGTTAAAAAGAATGGAAAAGTTAAAAAGAATGGAAAAGTTAAAAAGAATGAAAAAGTAAAAAAAAAATGAAAAAGTAAAAACAAAACGAATAAAAAAGTAAATACAAAACGAAAAAGTAAAAACAAAAAAAGTAAAAACAAATAAAAAGTAAAAAATAAACGAATGAAAAAGTAAAAAAAGAATGAAAAATAAAAAAAAGAATGAAAAAGTAAAAAAAAATGAATGAAAAAGTAAAAAAAAGAATGAAAGAGTAAAAAAAAGAATAAAAAGAATAAAAAAGGATAAAAAACAAGAAATATATAAAAAAAAGAAAATGAAAAGATGAGAAAAACGACTAAGGGATTAGCAGTTTTTTCATTTGCCCTAAATCTACCTGACCCAGCCACGACCATCGTAATAACCAAGGCCTGTCAACTGAGTAGAGTTCTTTCTGGTGATGTCATTGATAGTGGGAGTAAGAACCACTATCAGTAAACTGTGGCTTAACGCGCATGCGTCCATCTGTAATCAGAGCAAGTAATAACAACAAGCAAACTCAACTCCATAGGATTATTCATTCACTTGGAAATCATTGTTAACTTGTTCCTGTTATTGTGACTTTATTCCCCTGCCAAGAAAACGGCTACTCTCCTAAGGAGTATTCATTCACTTGGAAATCATTGTTAATTTGTCCCTTTTTTCAAACGTATTTCCTTTTTTTATAGATGTCAAGCGTGAAAGAGAATTTTTTAAAATCCAACATGGCGTCCAAAGATTAAGTCATTGTATTAAAGTTCGAATTTCAGATCTTAAAAAATTAAATTAGAATTTTATTTTGGGATAAAAAATACAATTTTAGACGAATTAATATGTTTTATCCTCCCAACAAACATGACAGTTTTAATTTATTACACATTTTTACTATATTGTAAATAAACTGTTCGTTCTGCACCCCCTCCAAAAATAAAAAACACATTTTAATTTATTTCAATAGATGTTGTATTAATTATTTTGAATTATTGATTTTGTGTTATTTTACTGAATTCGTAATCTTTCATGTTTGATTTACTTTTAAATCAAGAAAGATCTATTTTTTTGAGAAATGAGAGCAACTCTTGTAAAATTATTCAAAAACAAAATAAAATTCAGCTAAAACTAATGATAATGAAATGTTCATCTAAAGAATAAAACTGCCTAAGAAAAGGGGATTTATCGTCTTCTTGTGTTTATAAACCAAGATATATTTCCATGCAGTATAACTGATAGTCTTTTCATTCGATGTAGAACGGAAAGAATGAACTTATTTAAAGAATGAATATTAAATCCTTCACATTATTTTTCAAAGAAAAATTTTCATGTTTGAAAACATATTTAAAAATTTATGACAACACCATCTTATTATAAACTATTAATTTAATGTTTGCTGTCTAGCCTACGCAAATTACACGAAATAATACATTTGCTCTAAGATTTCTAATAAAATAATGGGTTAATTATATTCTGTGATCGTTACTTAATAAATACTGAAAATTTCATTAAAATTGGTTAATTTCCTGAATTTTGATGGATTTTTAAGTTTAAGGGAAGGGTTAAAATACCTATAGTCTGACTGTTCGACAGATCTTGTTTGATACTTTATAGCATGACGTCATTTTCCAGCGCTCTGGCCTCCTTTACTTACGATGGCCGTGGCCCAGCACGAAAGCAGGTCGCGGAAATTAAGTGGAAGTGTGAAGCTAACAAAATTCGTAACGACTGTCCACAGGCCGGGAGCTAACCACCTTTGTTGCAACGCTCGTTCATGAACCCTTTGATCACCCCCTACGCTGGGGGGGGGGGGGAGAAACCTATCATCATTTATTCTCCACAATATTTATGCATTTTCGTTTCTGTATTTTCAAAGAGGATTCTGTTCACCATCTCATGTAAAATGGATCTGAGCGCCGAGCGGTGTTTATGGACACATTTGTTTTTAATGGCACTCTGAACATCGATCGTTAACGTTGGCCAAAATAGTTTTCATTTTCCCGAGAATGAAACATGTCTTTGATTCGTTTATAAGAAATGATAAATGAATAAACTTGAATTTTAAGAATTAAACAAACACTCTGGTTCCCGGTTAGCCTTCGGGCTGGGATCAGAGTGTAGTATCTGTTCCGATGGACGCTGCACCCTATATACCGGTATCGTCTTGGCCTTCGGGTCTTGATTCTGCTGGTCGGTGGGTTTGTCCTGTGCAGTCCTAGGAGGTGCACCCTCCCAGGCCTTGCCTCTTTTGGGTTGGAGTAAGTTTATCGCTTGCTACCTGAGGCGCCCTGACCGGGGAATGCCGACGGGGCCGCGCAGACTATTTTTGCTAGGCCAGAGTGCTCCTTCTTTAGGGGCGCTGGCTTGACTCACCCCCCACTTTCCGGACCTTGTTGTCACATATCCCTGCAGTGGGAAGGAATTAAATACCAACAAAAACTTGGTGGTGACATTTCAATTGCCCCCCCCCCCCGAACGAGACGACGAATAATCACGATTGACCATTCTCTGGGATTTACTTGACGATGTTAAGGACGAAAAACATGTCATTCAATAAAGCTCAACACAAAAGCTGAAGTGTCGGTCGAGAATTATATAGCTATTTTAGTCAAAAAATTATATAGCTATTTTAGTCAAAAAATTATATAGCTATTTTAGTCAAAAAATTATATAGCTATTTTAGTCAAAAATAGGGTGCAAGTCTGTAACTCTCCCCAATGGAAATCGCATTTCCAAATCGAAGAAGTATTTGATATACTTTCGTATCAGGTAAAAATAAGTATGCTGACCCCCAAAATTATGAAAAATTATCGAGTAGAATTTTAATTAAAAGTGAAAATCAATTTTATCGTATTTTGTACAATTCACTATTGACCCGAGCGCAGTTTCGACAACAAATTCCGGACTTTTCCGAGATGTGCAGACGAATATTTGGAACATCTGACCTTTTCGCCAGATCTGATTTGTACGTGTTGTTGGATAAAGAACATAACCCTAACCTTCTTCTATTTCGGCGCCATTGCTACCTACAACTTCTTTGTCGTCTAAGATTTCGTAAATATGCCTAATTCAAATTTATCGGGCTCCACCCTACAGGTGCAATCTCCCCCCTTCCCCAACACAAAAAACACTGGAACCCTACCATTAACTCTAACACTAAATTCAGGTGGCAACAGATCCACCACAGACAAAAGACCAAAACAATGATAATAATTTATAGGCTTCCATCCTCCATTTGCAACAAAATAAAAAACAATTAAAATATTTCTCTCTCCTAGTCAAAAAAAAGAAAGAAAGTTTGTTCTGTCCGTCAAGTGTTTTGGTTGCTACGCACGTCGCGACTAGTTTGATGCCCGTTTTGTTATTAGCACCCAAAATCATGAAGCGACAATTGCTAAAAAAAAAAAGCATTACCATTTTAATACTGATATCGATCCTGACCCAGTTTTCGTGAGGTTCGACTCGGAAGCGTTCGGCTGTCCTACGCAAACGCCCGAGAGTTGACGAGCCGATTTGTACCAGACGACAATTTTGATACGGTGCTGCGTCCTATGATAATAATGTTTTTCTTGTTTTTGTTGTTGTTAGGGTTAGAGTTTATGGTTTAGGGTTTATGTTTTAGGGTTAAAAAGATTTATTTGATAACAGTAATTTCGCTCTGTTTTGCTTGTTTTATTTATTTTGTTGTTTAAAAAATTTCTTGCAAATATAACTAAAAATTATAGGACGCAGCAACGTATCAAAATAACAAAAAATATTTATTTGATAACAGTAACTTCGCTATGTTTTGCTTTTTTTGTTGTTTCTTTTAGAAAATTTCTTGAAAATATAACTTACAATCACAGGACGCAGCACCGTATCAAAATTGTCGTCTGGTACCATTTGGCTCGTCAACACTCGGGCGTTTGCGTAGAACAGCCGAACGCTTCCGAGTCGGACCTCACGAAAACTGGTTCAGGATCGATATCAGTACCAAAAAAGCATTAAGATTTTCAATACATTTTCATATTTATAATGAACAGTTTTTCATTGTTAAAACTCATCTGGTTGCCAGTGGACATAAATAGCTATATAATATACTGAATTCCGTATAAGTATAACTTTTGCATTTTATTAAAAGAAAAAAAATAATTACTCGTTCTTAATTACATCAGAGTGAAATTTTACTTTTTTTATGACGAGGTAGGTACATAGACAAAATCGAGTAAATATATCGTCAAAAATCAAAAATTCAACATGGCGACGTTAAAATTAACTTGGTAAAAAGTTATTATGCTATCAGAGTGGCAATACGCCAACTCAGATTTTGTAGTTTGTTCAATGAAGGGCACCAATTATACCGATTACACAACCCTTTTCGTAGCGGCATGATAGACTATTACCAAGTTAATGTTAACGTCGCCATGTTGAATATTTGGCAATATGGAGTTAAAAATCCTAAAGTATCCATTTACACCCCCCTAAAAATGGCCCTTAAAAAGGGTTATGGGTTGTGGCGCCCATAATTTACAATAGTGTCGAGTGCCTTTGTTTTGAGGAAAACATTTTTAATGCTATATTTTGAAAGGAAACGTGACCTGTAGTTAATATTATAACTGTGAATTAAACTAATTTAGTGGCATTCATGCGGTATATTTAACAGCCGAGAAATGGAAAACACGCAAAGTATACAAGTAACTTTTACCAAACGCATTAAAATTTAATTTTCTACCGATTTGTATAGTTTTAAAGTTCTGAAACTTAGGTTTTAATTTCAGATTTTTTTTTCGTTACTTTCACTAAGCCAAATCAGAGTTAATCAAAGATGGCTGTCGATTTTTTTTGTTGAGATCATCGTTACTTTCAGGCTTAAAATATAGTAAAAAGAAAAGAGGCTTACCCCAACCCGACTGGCAATCACCCCTGACTTAGGGTTAGTGGTACCGTAAGCTTTTTTTTTTGCTATCTTTTAAGCTTGAAATTAGCGCTCCCAAAATCGAACGTCCTCTTTGATTGACTCGTTTGTTTCAGTAAAAGTATCGAAACAAATTTTGAAATATAACTTACAGTTTCAGAACTTTAAAACTACACAGATCGACAGAAACTTAAAATTTAATGTGTTCGGTAAACGCTATGGTGCTTCTAGAGTTCAGCCCTAATATGTCAAAAAAGCAGCTCCCTTTTAAATAAAAGTTAATTAAGGGGGGAGATAAATCTACTAATAGTTAACAAAGCCCCGGGTATCTTTTACAATAGCCCTCAAACGAAAACGCTGAAAAAACATATATACAACAAATAAAAGTTACCGAAGCCGATAAAAGTGAATTTCCAACACACCTGTGACATTTATTAATGATTATAATCCGTTAAAAGTGCTATTATTTATAAATCGATATTTTTTATCGTGAAGAAATTTGAAGAAAAACATCGAAAATTCGAAATTTGCTGGCTCGTTTTCGCTGGTTTTTTTTTTTACTGGGACTCATATTCAAAGCGCAATTTTTCATGTTTAAGCCTAGCAGAAGAACAAAACAAAACTACATTTTAAGCAAAAGAAATAAAATCATTTTCTTTTGATTTACATGTCATTGTGCTTTTATTTACATATTATTTTCATTCGTCACACCGTAATGTTTTTTTCCTGTTGTTTCTGTACAAAATTCCTTACCGTAACCCTAACTCCAGCCCTAACCCTAAACCTAACCCTAAACCCAAATTTTCATATTTCAGTCAAGCAAAAGAACAAAACAAAATTTTAAACAAAAGAAATAAAAGTTTCTTTTTATTTACATGACATTATGCGTCACACCGTGTACATGGTGCACACCTGCTGCCAAAAATGATATAGTCTGTCGTCCATGCCACGGAACCGTTGCGACCACATGTCCGTTTCATAAAATTAAATTTCAAAAATGCAAACCAAAAAAAAACCCCCAAAACGCCGCTTTGATTATGAGTCCCGGTAAAAAAAAACACTCACGTGACAACGAGAAGCCGAAGCGACTAAAACTGTTGACGCAATGTTTATTAAGTAAAAAAAAAAAAAAAAAAAAATTTCATGTCTAATAAAAACCATTTATCCTACGTAAACATACAAACAAATGGAATAGCTAACTAGGAAAATCTCCAGTCTCGACGTACGTCGCATTTATTTGTTGCATATTCATTTTTTTGACCACGTTCTACAACGTTTTTTGAACCCGACTCGCGAGTTTGAGGGCTATTGTAAAAGATTCCCCAAATGTTTATGTTAAGGATGGCGACAGGTTTTACATATCGGGGTTAAACTCAAGAAGCACCAAAGTTATTTATGTATATTTTGGGTACTTATATCGATCTTGACCCAGTTTCCGTGAGTTTCTTGTCGGAAGCGTTCGGCTATCCTACGCAAACGCCCGAGAGTTGACGAGCCGATTTGTACCAGACGACAATTTTGATACGGTGCTGCGTCCTATGATTTTAATGTTTTGCTTGTTTTGTTTTTTGTTGTTGTTAGGGTTTAGGGGTAGGGTTTAGGGTTAGGGTTAAGGGTTAAAAATATTTATTTGATAACAGTAATTTCGCTATGTTTTGCTTGTTTTGTTTTTTTGTTGTTTCTTTTAGAAAATTTCTTGAAAATATAACTTACAATCATAGGACGCATTGTCGTCTGGTACAAATCGGCTCGTTATCTCTCGGACGTTTGCGTAGGATAGCCGAACGCTCCCGAAAAGAAACTCGCGAAAACTGGGGCAAGATCGATATAAGTACCATATTTTGTTTGTTTCCATTTCTCGACTGTTAACGATACTGCATGATTATCAAAAAGTTTGTTCTGTTCACCGAGTGTTCGGCTAGCTACGTACGTCAAAGCTCGGGAATCTTTGTTAGTACTGAAATTCTTTGGATATCTATTCTGAAAAAAACACCCATTTTTGTAATAACTTATAGTTTGAATTCGGTAAACGTTGTGACTTTTGACGATTAATAGTTTTTTTTGTTAATTGCTTACCTTCACATTCTTGATTTATGGATTACGGCCCTCGTCACTCTTCAAACTGTCTCTATGTGTCCAAAGAATTTTTCTTAATTATCTTCTTTCAAACATGTCGACAATCTCTTTATTGGCGGTAATTCCGTTCAGTGTATGATTTTTCTTTCGATCAGAAGTAAACTAACAGCCATTGTTTTTTTTTCAACTTCCGGATTTTTCAGGCATGCGCACTTCTAGATATAGGTTGTCGTAAATCGTATTTTTAAAACGCGCATTGAATCAAACCCGTGGAAGGATTTATGAGCATTAATGTGTAGCGAGGTCGTTTAACGAGGATATAGCCAGCTCATCCGAGGGGAGCACTGGCTGGGTACAAAAATGGCCAAGAGCAAACTTGTAGACATTTCCCGGTGGGAGCGCCTCAGGCGACTAGCAATTAACCACGCTCTCAAAGGAGGAGGTAATGCCTGGCAGGTTCGAGTCGAACCATTCCGACAAAAAACAAAGATGAGCTACATGAGCCAGACCTCTAAATCCCAGAATGATGCCAAGGCGAACCGATGCTGGTAGGAACACTCAACGAATATCGTATGATAGGAACAGATACTACACTGTGATATCAGTGAGAAGTACCCGCCTGCGCCGCATCAAATCTGGGGACAGGCGAGTACATTAGATTGTATTAAAGGCATTTTCAGGGTTTAGCTGGGCACCGTACAAGTTCAAATAGGTGGGGAGATTGTATTGCACCAAATCTGTAAGTGGTTGGCAGCAATGGATAGCGACGTGGACCGTCGATTCAACAAACGGACTCTTTGGCTTTTTGTAACGTTTTGTATTCTGTCCTTAGTCAGTCAAGGAGAAATCTTTCTAGACTGAGACAATTTTTTTTATTTTTCTTCCAATCTAGAGTGCCCCCTTTTGGGGAGTTGGGTTTTACCACACTAAAAAACCGTGTTTAACTCTGCCCGCGTGGGGAGGCAAGTAAATAGGAACAAACCAAGATCAAATCCAGTCCGATTATTTGGATTATTCGGACTACTGTTCTCATCTTGAGTGTTATTCTCACAACGTTTCGGCCGATGTAACCTCCGACCTTCTTAAGGTGTATCTTGTCGAACTCGGGAATCTGTACGGAATTTCGAACGGGACGCTTTATTTAATCCACGCTCGTTCCGTCAGTTAGTAATTCGACATTGTATTCTTAGTATCACCCACAATGAGGATCGAACCTTCAACCTCCCGAATAGTGTCACTTAGAACTGAATTTTACTTAATACCTTATCCGTTACGCCACATCTAAAAAAATTCAGAAACAGTCTGATTATGTTCATTAATGCACTACCCCCCTCCCAAGAAAGGCATGAATCACACCTTTCCCTCACTTCTGAATAAAGTTCGCTTTCAACGGGTGTTTTCTAAAGAATCACCTACGCGTTTGTATTTGTATCGAGGGTGACATTTTTTCTTTTTCTAACGAAATTACAAACAAGAAAGGTGTGTCCTAAAAACATGGTTTAACCGCGCCCTTAAAATGCAGTTTTACCAATAAATTCACTACAATGCAGTTCTGTGAAACCCAACATGAATATTCTCAAAAGGTCGCAAAGATGAACTTGAAGATGGTCGGAGGTTACATCGACCGAAACGCTGAGAAAATAACAAAATGAGGATAGTAGTCCGAATATTTTTTAAAAAATACAAATACTGTAAGTTTTAAAATCTTAAGTGAATTTTTTTTTTTTAAACATTAAATAACCCAGAAATGTTAAAAGGGGTTGCGTCTTAAAAAAAATGATATAAATTAAATTTCACTTTTTATTTCATTTTACTTCGGTTGAAGTTCTCAGAAATCAAGGGTCCTCTTGTCTGGGGCTAACACTTGATCTCTATATGAGATACATAGATATTCGAATATTCTATTAAAGTTCTCCTTTATTTCTCAAACATTTGTTAGTAAAGAATTTAGTAACATTAATTTTCCTCTCCCCAATTGACCAGTTAATTACATCATAGCGTATCTTTCTTGTGGTCACTTGGTCTTACCGGATTCCAGGACAATAATTCATCTAGTCTGGTGGAGTATCCATCTAAGTGTTTTTACTTGAGGTTATATCACTAGAAAGGGTGCACCATTCCTCGTATGAGCTAGTCTATAGCCGCGTTGAGGGGATCTTATTTGGGCTTTGAATACTATGTTATTTTGAATATTTGATCAGGGTTTACTTGTAGGGGGAAATATCTTCATTTAAGGTTGTCCTGACAAACCCTTGTACAAAGAGACCGAAGACATTCGAGGATGGTGTCTACTAGGTAACTCAAACAGTCCATCTCTCTAAATCGAATATGTGTGTTTATGTGCGTGCCCATGTTTTTAACAAAAGAGTCTCAAATGACGACGACAGTGGCCAGGTTGGCTAAGATCAAAGTGTAGTATCTGTTCCGATGGATACTGCACGCCTGTCCTGTGCAGTTCTAGGAGGTCCACCCTCCCAGGCTTCGCCTCCCCTCTTTGGGAAGGAGTAAGTTTATTGCTTACTGTCTGAGGCGCCCCTATCGGGGAATGCCGACGGGGCTGCCCAGGCAATTTTTAAATGGCCAGAGTGCTCACCTCTCGAGCGCTGGCTTTTAACCCCACTTGCTCGACCCGATCTTGGGTCACATCTTACTTGTGGGAGTAAGATAAAACTGGCCTTGTGCCTAACTCCGCGAGGAGTAAATAAATATCCAGGTGTACTTATCATTAAACGACGATAAAACAAAGACTGTTGGATATTCATGACTGGAACATTGGTGGACAAGTCAGGGATAGGCTGAAGTTTATTTGTACCAAGTATCGTTGGTTTGCAGAAAATATTATTAATTATTGATGGGTGATATTTTATTAGCTCACTTTGTATTATTAATTATGAACAAAGTTCTTCGCATGTAAGAGTCTATGCCGGTTGAACACTGTTAAGACGGCTGACTATGTTATCCGCTTTATGACATAAATAGTATTTCTCGGCTTGTCGCATAGCTGTTAAATTGGTCATTTGGTTAGAGCGCTGGAAAGTGAGTCGAAGGTGATTTGTGCGCCGGGTTCGAATCGTACGACCATCTGAACAGTTATCTTCCACGCTGATCATTCTATTAGGGTGAAACACATGCCTATGTGGATTAAATATATATATATATATATATATATGAGTATATGGAAGGATAAAAATAATCCGACGGTATGAAATTAAAAATGGAAAAGCGGAAGACCTTTTCGCTCAACGTTTCGCCCAAATTTCACGTGGGCTTTGTCAAGAGCGGACGAAGAATACAAAAATGACAAAAGACGAGAAAGTCTGTAAATTATGGGGAATATATATAGTGGTTGGGTTCATGTTGAGATGAAGGGTATGCAAATATGAAAAAACAAAAAAAAAAAAACATTGAAATAAATATATATATATGCACATAAATGTGATCGAAACATATATATAACACATATACATACATATACAGGGTGGGCCAAAATAAGGGTCCTATCTTTAAATTTGAATAACTTGAATTTGAATAACTTCCACAAAATAAAAGTTAAACTCACCAAACTTTATGTGTGTGTAGACTGACCCTTCCGAGATTTTTTGAAATAAACAAAACAAATTTTAGCCGAAAAACACTTCTTAAAACTTACAAAAACTAAAGTATTGTTTTTTACACGGTTTTGAGTTTTTTAAGCAAAAATAATGTTTTCTAAATGAGGGTACGTTCTTTAGGGCTAATACGGCTCATGCTTGCTTCGGAAGGGGTCCTTTACTTATTCTAAAAAAAATCAAAAAAAAATCAATAAATAAAAAAGTTATGAATTTTTAAAAATAGGACCCTTATTTTTGCCCACCCTGTATATATAGAGAGAGATGGTAGCAATTTAAGTCTTTTTATACATAACTTGTCTCTGTCTTCTCACCGTAGAAATAATTGTCATTATCAACTAAATATTCTTAAAATCAATAAATCGAATGTCACTTTTTGAAAAGTTATATATTTAATATATTGATTCAAAAACAGTCTGATTATGTTCATTAATGCCCTACCCCCATCTCCCCAAGAAAGGCATGAACCACACCTTTCCCCTACTTATGAATAAAGTTCGCTTTCAATGGGTGTTTTCTAAAGAATCACCTACGCGTTTGTATTTGTATCGGGGTGACATTTTATTGATTTAGCTGAGGGGACGATAGAATTCGATTTTGAAACGATAGAATTCGATTTTGAAACGATAGAATTCGATTTTGAAACGATAGAATTCGATTTTGAAACAATAGAATTCGATTTTGAAACGATAGAATTCGATTTTGAAACAATAGAATTCGATTTTGAAACGATAGAATTCGATTTTGAAACGATAGAATTCGCTTTTGAAACGATAGAATTCGATTTTGAAACGATAGAATTCGATTTTGAAACGATAGAATTCGATTTTGAAACGATAGAATTCGCTTTTGAAACGATAGAATTCGATTTTGAAACGATAGAATTCGATTTTGAAACGATAGAATTCGATTTTGAAACGATAGAATTCGATTTTGAAACGATAGAATTCGATTTTGAAACGATAGAATTCGATTTTGAAACGATAGAATTCGATTTTGAAACAATAGAATTCGATTTTGAAACGATAGAATTCGATTTTGAAACAATAGAATTCGATTTTGAAACGATAGAATTCGATTTTGAAACGATAGAATTCGCTTTTGAAACGATAGAATTCGATTTTGAAACGATAGAATTCGATTTTGAAACGATAGAATTCGATTTTGAAACGATAGAATTCGATTTTGAAACAATTCATTTCAAAATAGGTAAAATCGGATTTTTTTTTTTTTATCTCAGCGAAATCAGATTTATCGCCAATCTTTGCTCATCGGACAATCTCATATTTTTTAAAAAAATATGTGTGAAAGGTGATAATGTAGTACGTGCATAGAATTGCCTTGGCATAGATAAATGTCGACAAATCAATTCTGAGCCCTACCCCTAAAATTTAATATTCTAAAATTCAAACAATAAGAATATGAAAGGTTAAATTGTATTCTGTGCTGGGGTATAGTGTGCCCTTTTTTTTTGATTTCTGGAACGCCGGGTCTTACTATTAGCGTATATGGAAGGCGTGATGAACTCGATGACCGTTCGGAGTAAAATCCTATGTGTTCTTTGGAATTTTCAACCGTTTTCAGATTTCGTAAAAAGTCTGGAGAAATCAATTATAGACAGCTGTTTCCTAATTGCCTGGTTCCAATTTTTTTTTTGTTGCTTGTGGACACATTTGCAACGCGGAAGATTACGATCGCATGCCACAGCACGTAAAGGCCTGACTTAAAGACGCCCACTGATTCGCTGACGATCGTAACGAGCTCGCGTACACTTCACCCCATCGACAGTTTACACCCACTACGGATGCTTACTGCGACTCACGCACGCAAAGAACTCACACGCATACTCGGCCCCACCCCCCTCCACCTCGACACGTCTAAGCCCCGCCCTCGACGTAAACTTGTAACCAATCGTTGACGTTTATATTCGTCCTGAGCGTTTTTATTCGCAAAGCCCGCGCCAAAAGGAGAGACGAGAATCAAAGTTTTAGTCTCATTATATTGCGACCATTTTCTTAAAACAACAAAACTCTGCTATCAATTTTTGGTCCCCCGATTTTATAAATCGGGAAACCTATGTTTTGAGGCATTTCCGTCCGTCCGTCAGTCCGTCCGTCCGGATTTTTCTCCGCAACCATCCATTGAATTTCTCTGAAATTTTGCATGAAGTTGTAACTTTGGTCAGGGTAGAAAGTGACATTCTCCGATTTTTGAAAAAAAAATCTGGTTTGCCATTTCGGGGCCTTTTGACCCCCGGGGGGGGGGGGGGGGGCCGGGGGTCAAAAGGCCCCGAAATGGCAAAAAATGACATTTTTTGCCCCATAACTTTTCATCCATCCATTCAATTTATCTGAAACTTGGCCAAAATGTGGAGGCAATTGTTCCTAATAGAAAATAAGTATCGCTGACCTTGGAAAAAAATCTGGTTCGCGCCCCCATGGGGTCAAAAATCCCCAAAATGGCAAAAAATGACCTTTTTCTCCCATAACGTTTGATCTATCCATTCAATTTTTCTGAAACTTGGCCAAAATGTAGAGGCAATTGTTCTGTATATAAAATGAGCATCCTTAACCTCAGGAAAATTCTGTTTCGCGCCCCCAGGGGGTCAAAGGGGGGTCAAAAATGCCCCAAATTGCCCAAATTTATTGCATTTTACACTCGCCACATCGAGTCACATACAGAGGGGGACCACGCATGCGGGGCTTGTTTTTAATGAAAATCGCCCCAGACAAGACATGAAGCCACTTGATGTAAAGAGCTACAATAATTTATTCAGCATTTATTTATTCAAGAGTCTTTCAATAAGTCTTTGAGGGTTAAATTATTTCAATCAATAGCCCAATTTCAGATTTTAATGAAAAATGGCGGAAACCACATTGGTTAAAAGAAAATTATTTCCACTAAGCATTTAGGTAATATGCTCTTCCGTATAAGTAATTGAATTCGTTCAGAGTATCGCAAATGAAAATAAAAATAGACAAATAAATGAATTCTATAAAAGCGATAAATTTCATCGGTTAGCGGAGATTAGCTCAGTGGTTGAGCGTTGGACTTCAGTCTCTGGGGTCCCCGTTTCGAATCTAGCTGATGAGTCATAGGATGACGAAACACGTATCCGTGGATAATTATATTTGCTTCACTCCCCATATTGGGGCATCAGCTTAATGAAGAGGAAAATTAGTCCCACCTAGCAATTAGGTAAAATGCTTTTCCTTATTAATACTTGAAGTTGAATTCAAAGGATCATAAATAAAATAAACAAATAAATTATATATATATATATATATATATATATATATATATATATATATATATATATATATATATGGCGATCTGACTGCCAGAGGGGCATCAGGCGGTTCTCTGTAACTGCCATTGATCAACAACGCGAAAGACGCGAAAGAACAAAAAAATCTACAAGTATCGCAGCCGATTTTTCTCAAGATCTTCCTTCTTGCATCCATTGTGGGCTGGTTTGCAAATCTCTCGCAGGACTCAAATGCCATTTACGATTGAGTAAATGTAAGCATGCTACATCCATCGTAGACTAAACAAATTTCGAGTTGTCAAGACCTCATACGTCGAAATCGACGGGAGAGTCCATGATATATATATATATATATATATATATATATATATATATATATATATATATATATACCTAAAAACGCCGAAGACAAAGCCGAAAGTAGAAAGACATTTCTTCAAATGGATTTACATATCTGATGAGAGCGAACCACCGCTTGAAACGCGTTATATAAAATGATAAAATAACAAAAGAATAATTAAATGTTGAAAAAAAACTTTTTACAAATGGTTTTACATATATACTTTTCTCTCGTTGGAACTGCACTAATATTGCACTACCCCCTTTTTAATATATATATATATATATATATATATATATATATATATATATATATATATAAATATATATATGGGAAAAAAGAAACAATGTTTCAGACATTTTTATTTTTACAAATATATATATATATATATATATATATATATATATATATATATATATATAAGTAAGGTTTATTTTATATTCCAATAACCATGTTTTTTTCGTCACATTTTCACCCATAACCCAAGAGAAACGGGTCGTAAAAAATACATCTCACAAGAATGTTACGTTTTTTAAAAATGTGAAAAAATAACAATAAAATAATGATTATTGGAATATAAAATGAACGTGACTTATTTGTATATGCTCTATTGTTATTGGTTGACAATCATCGAGCTTAATCTTTTTGAAGAAAGTGATAATTAAAAGATACTGATAGTATATGCTAATACATATAGTGTCATAATTCATATATATATATATATATATATATATATATATATATATATATATATATATATATATATATATATATATTTAGGCAAATATTATTAAATAACACGGAGTGGTTTTGTTTGATGCGACTTTTTTTTATTTTTTCAATTTTCCGAATTGTCCATCTAATGTTTCGGTCAAATTGATATAAATATGATCCATGGCTTTCTTGTTCCATTCTTTTTTCTTTTTTGCAAGTACTTTCGATGTGTAGAACGCCATCACGCTCTCATGTACATTTCAACTTTACAGACGCGTTTTCAAATATAAACTACTTGCCGTTATATTTCAAAAATGAGCACAACAGTAAAGTCACTAAAACTAATACCGCCTGAAGATGATTTGATGATTCAAATCGAAAGTACTTGCAAAAAAGAAAACGCATCAAGCAAAACCACTCCGTGTTATTTAATAATGTTTGCCTAAATGAAAATATGCTGCCTAAATACACACACACAATATATATATATATGCAAACATTGTTAAAAATAACAGAAGTCGTCTGTTTCATTATACCTTTTTTTATATTTTCACTTTTTCTGATGGTTTTTTGTATTAAAATTAATAAATGTTCCATAGGTTTCACGAACGTTTTCGATTCTTCGTCGAATAATCCTCAGGTGTCAAAAGCAAATGAACAAAAAAGCTGGAGAAAAAAGGGGAAAAATATAAAACATATATACATAAAAACCCAACAATCTAAAATTAATATATATATATATATATATATATATATATTTCTAGAAAGAGCGTCTTGGTCCGATGGTAAAACGCTGAACTATAGACATCAATATCGAAGGTTCGATCTTTGTGTAAGTTAGCCATGCTGATGACGGCTGTGAGCCAGAAACACGTGTCCATGGATTACTTTTATGTACGTATGAAATAAATTAAATATATATATATATATATATATATATATATATATATATATAAGACAACAACCTAAAATTTACATCGCATATGAAACCAGTGGTAACATTTTAAAATACTTGACGTAATGCAATTTTGTTCTGTGATGCCATCCAGCGTTGCTGAATTTAAATCGTCAACGATTTCCTGGAACAATGCGGAAAAACGTTCTTTGCGCGTTTCTCCACCGTCTTAAAAAAAATCTCTTCTTTCTTCAGCTTTTTTGTTCATTTGCTTTAGACACTTGAGGAGACAAGGGGGAGAACGAGGCGAGAGAGATAGAGGGATGAGAAAGGACAGAAAATTATAAGGAAAATTGTGAGGGTCTATTATGACATACCAATGTATTATGAAATCCTTTCGATCTGTGAAAGAAGGAGAGTAGCATGCTTGGGCGGATGGGGACTTTGTAGAGATTGCAGGAAGGATTTTGAATTTTATTTACGATTCCATTGGGGGCATTTTTTTGGTGTGTCACCGAGTTTAATCTTTAGTACTGGTCTGGTAGTGGCTAATCCTTGTATCTCTTTCATAGAGACTTCATGAGAAGGGGAGATAATTACCACATTACCACTCTGTTCAGCCAACCAAGACTTCGTATTTATCTACCCTCGTTATTGAGTTTGCCGCCCAGTGGCCTTTGCACTCATTTCCCTCGTGTCTCGATGCAACATATGTTGTGTATGATCGTGCCCGGATAAGATGAAACATTAAACTGAAAAAATAACTTTTCAACATATTTAGGCTTTCAAATTTTTCAGATTACCCGATGGTTATAACAAATACCACTTGTAATGAATGAGTATCCAGGGGATTTCAGTACTTTCACAAAGATTCTCGAGTCAGTCCCGAATATGGTCGAAGCGGTTTACAATTTGAAAACCGAAAATTTGAAAAAAAAAAACTGAATAAAAAAACGTAGACGACACTAACCATGCGAAGGGTTGGATTAGGATCAGGGTTAGGTTTAGGGTTAGGGTAAGAGTTAGGGTTAGGGTTAGAGTTAGGGTCAGGGTCAGGGTCAGGGTCAGGGTTAGGGTCAGGGTCAGGGTTAGAGTTAGGGTTACACCCAACCTAAAAAAAAAATAAAAGGAAATTGTAGTTTGCTTAATGGGTTGCTGGTAAATATAAATGTAAGTTCGAAATCCGAGGCAGGAGCAATGCGATATAGATACGAGAAGGTGGAACAGATGAACAAAAATAAAAACAAAATCATTTATTTTTGTTCACCTGTTCCACCTTCCGGTACCTATATCGCATTGCTCCTGCCTCGGATTTCGAACTTACTTTTAAAATAAAAAAAAATGTTGAAAAACTTCCTAAAATAAAAGAAGAAAAGATTAAAAAAAAGGTGACGTTCAAATCGTAAACTGCTTCGGACATTTCCGGGACTGAAATCTTCAGGATGCCCATTCATTAAAAGTACCTAAATACCTAGAAGCATTTATGTATGAAAATAAGACTGTTATAGTTACGGGTGGCTCGAATAACCTATAATTGTTCTTCATCTCCACTGAACAGTTTTGTTATACGCCCCCCCCCCAATGTCAGCATCTTTTTTTTGTTATACGTTACCTCCCATGTCAGCATCTGTTTTTTTTGTTATACGTTACCTCCCATGCCAGCATCTTTTTTTGTTATACGTTACCTCCCATGTCAGCATCTTTTTTTTGTTATACGTTACCTCCCATGTCAGCATCTTTTTTTTTGTTCTACGTTACCTCCCATGTCAGCATCTTTTTTTTTGTTCTACGTTACCTCCCATGTCAGCATCTTTTTTTTTGTTATACGTTACCTCCCATGTCAGCATCTTTTTTGTTTTGTTATACGTTACCTCCCATGTCAGCATCTTTTTTTTTGTTATACGTTACCTCCCATGTCAGCATCTTTGTTTTTGTTATACGTTACCTCCCATGTCAGCATCTTTTTTTTGTTATACGTTACCTCCCATGCCAGCACCTTTTTTTTGTTATACGTCACCTCCCATGTCAGCATCTTTTTTTTGTTATACGTTACCTCCCATGCCAGCATCTTTTTTTTTGTTATACGTTACCTCCCATGTCAGCATCTTTTTTTTGTTATACGTTACCTCCCATGCCAGCATCTTTTTTTTTGTTATACGTTACCTCCCATGTCAGCATCTTTTTTTTTGTTATACGTTACCTCCCATGTCAGCATCTTTTTTTTGTTATACGTTACCTCCCATGTCAGCATCTTTTTTTTGTTATACGTTACCTCCCATGTCAGCATCTTTTTTTTTTGTTATACGTTACCTCCCATGTCAGCATCTTTTTTTTTGTTATACGTTACCTCCCATGTCAGCATCTTTGTTTTTGTTATACGTTACCTCCCATGTCAGCATCTTTTTTTTTGTTATACGTTACCTCCCATGCCAGCATCTGTTTTCTCGCTGCATTTTTTTTAACGACAGAGTACTCCTATCACTGACCTTCTGCCTGAACTTGCACATCAACCCTCCGTAACTTCCAACCTCCCATGGTCATGTATTGTTTTAGCCTTTCCTTTAATGACACGCAATATATCGCAAAACGGAAAATGAAAAACTATCTAAAACTAGTTGAGATATCCGACATTCAATGTATTATATTAGTCCTGTCTAATTATACTATACTAGTAGTGACAATAGGGATATAAGTGTTGAATATAAACTATAGATTTAAATAAGTGACACTAAGACAGGTGCCCGGAAATGTGTGAAAAAAAGAGTGTCGAGAATAAGATAACAGCAATAGAAAGAACGAAGAGAAAATGTGCAAAAAGGATCGAGTGAAAAAGACCAGGATGTAATATTATTCTATGCGTATATAAAAGTGTCGCTGCTGGTTCGATATTATTAGACTGGGCTTGTGTTCAGAAGAGATAGCGAGATTAGAGCATTGCGTATCTAGAAGAGGGTCTTATTTTGATAAGTGAATATATTTTTTTAATGGGAATCGCTCAAGACAAGACATGAAACCACTTGATGGTAAAAGCTACCCCCCCCAAAAAAACCCACACTACTTCAGGGTCAAAAACTAGCCAAAGATAAGTGTTATATGGATAGATTCAAACCCAGAAAACAGCAATTTTTCCACCTTTGTCAGAAACATCGCTCATGGAATGGGAGGAACAAAGGACAAAACAAGGGAAGCGAAAGTTACGCGACTGTCGTTAGTCACTTTCTACTCTATTTTATGTTTATGTTATTTATCTATGAAAGAGGAAAGAAACTGTATCAGGTGAAGATTCACTTGTAGGTTTCTTATGTTGCAATATGTGTTTTCTACTTTCTGTGGAACACATTACCACGAGACTACTTTCCTGCAGACTACAACATGGTCCCCTTATAAAACCTTGCCAATGATTGCGATTCGTTCAACGGCATCAGATTTTTTTTGAAAGCTACGATTGAAATTACCAATTCTGTGGAGTTCTACAAACTAAGGGGTTCCATTGAGAATCGTGTATTAGAAGAGACGAGAAAGAGACAAAGAGAATTGCAATAGAGGTGAACGAATACACACCTACGATTTCACCGATGAAGGAGGAGGTAATTCATAAGCACAACTACTAAATGCAAAGTTCTTCTAACATAGGGCCGTGTAGTCTGGACGGATAGGTAAAAAGTACGAGTTTTTATTCAAATAACATCTTCAAAATGATTTCCATTTAATTTTTAGTGGTAGCATAAAAATATATGTATGGCAAGTAAGCTACACAGAAACGCGTGTGTTTCATTCCAGTAGGAAATATTCACGTAACGTGGTTTAATTTATATACGTATGTATTAAGAATGCATATATATATATATATATATATATATATATATATATATATATATATATATATATATATATATATGTGTTTATTAAACATGCACACACACATAAAACCTCCTGGTGAATATACCCGGTGAACCAAGCGCAAGAGAGATGCAGACGATTGCACTTAAAGGGACGGTTAGAATCCTCAAAAGATCTCTCGGTTGGAGTCTTTGAAATAGCGGGTGAATGTCTTGCATCTGGTTGGATGCCCCCATCCCTAGCAATAACCACAAGTTAAGAAAATCGCACACACACACACACACACACACCCACACCCTCCCCCCCACACACAAATATATATATATATATATATATATATATATATAGTTATAACTACTTGCCGTTATAATTCTAAAATGAGCACAACAGTAAAGTCATAATTTGTAAAGACACTAAAACTAATACCGCCTGAAGATGATTTGACGATTCAAATCGAAAGTACTTGCAAACAAGAAAAAAAGAATGGAACAAGAAACCCATGGATCATATTTACATCAATTTGACCGAAACATTAGATGGACAATTCGGAAAATTGAAAAAAAAAAAAAGTCGCATCAAACAAAACCACTCCGTGTTATTTAATAATGTTTGCCTAAATGAAAATATGCTGCCTAAATACACACACAATATATATATATATATATATATATATATATATATATATATATATATATATATATATATATATATATATCTTAATCGTATTGTTGATTCCTACATGTTAATCAAATGAAACTCCAGTGTTTATACAATACACACACACACACACACACACACACACAATATATATATATATATATATATATATATATATATATATATATATATATATATATATATATAAGAAATCTACAAATGAATCTTCATATATGTATATATTATATTATATTATATTACATTATATAATGCGTGTATGTTTTCTGTGTGTGGTGTATTCGCATTTGATTCAATTTGAAGGCATGTTATTATCATAAGGTGTTTATTGTGAATAAACGCATGCGTCGAACGAGTTTACACCGACGTGAGTTGAATGTGCGCTGATGTGATTTGGGATGCGAGAAGAACGGAAGGTGGGGGTGGGGGTGCAGGTAAACAGGAGGTTTGAGAAGATGAAATAACAAATGAAATAGAAGAGAGTGAAGAAGAAGAAAAAATAAACGAAAATGGAGGAGAAAGAAAGAAAGAATGGAATAGAATAGAAGGGAGGAGGAGAAAATAGGAAGAAAGAAGAAAGAAAGAAAGAAAGGAAGAAAGAATGGAATAGAATAGAAGGGAGGAGAAGAAAATAGGAAGAAAGAAGAAAGAAAGAAAGAAAGAAAGGAAAAAAGAAAGAAACGGAGAAAGAACGAAATAAAGAGAGCGGAGAAGAAGACAGAACAGAAGGAGGAAATAAAATAAAATGAAGGAGAAAGAAAGAAAGAATGGAATAGAATAAAAAGGAGAAGAAAGAAAGAAAGAAAGAAAAGGAGAAAGAATGAAATAAAAGAAAATTGTGAAGAAGAAAAGAAAGAACACAAAGAAAGAAAAGAAGAAAAAAAGAAAGAAAGGAAAAAAGAATCAAATAAAACAAAACGGAGAGGAAGAAAAGAATGAAAAAAAAAGTTGATTATTGAAGGCTAATTTAATGTATGACATAATCACCTTGACACACCGGTTCTCATTAGATCACTAAAGTTAAGTGACGTTGAACCGGGTCAGTACCAGATGGGTAACCATTTTTGAATACCATGCGCGATATACACGCGGCTGGGGGCCGCATGTAAATATGATATTCCCTAGAAACTTCCTCTTTCGGTGGAAACCGGATCCTCGTACAGGACGAATACCACACCAACTATTTACCGAATGTATTTTATAATTTCCTAGTGACCTTATTACAGGATAATCGCTAGAAAAGCGGGAAATTTGTCAAACGGTAATTTTTTTTTTTCAAAGAATAATTTTTATAAAGTTTTTCAAAGACTAATATGATAATTTTTTTTTTCAAAGAATAATTTTTATAAAGTTTTTCAAAGACTAATATGATAATATTTTTTTTCAAAGAATAATTTTTATAAATTTTTTCAAAGACTAATATTATAATTTTTTTTTTCAAAGAATAATTTTTATAAATTTTTTCAAAGACTAATATGATAATTTTTTTTTTCAAAGACTAATATGATAATACACTCACAAATGCTGAAATGTCGTCCGTGCAAATCGGAGAATTGAATAAACCAAACGCAATAAAATTTTAACAAAATAAAATTTTAACAATAAAAATTTACAACCTCAAATTTCCCGCTTTTCTAGCGACCACCCTGTAGTTGCGGCGTAAAGGGCTTTCAGCATTACTCTCAAACAACGTATCTTTACTTGAAAGCCTATTTTAGTAAAAACAAACAAAAAATACAAAATAAAAGAAATAATATTAAACATTAAAGACAGTAAGTTATAGCAAGTGTAATCGTACACGCGAAATAAGTCAACCGGGGAAAAAGATGACCGATATAAACAAATCCAGAATGGAGTAACTCTAAGTTTTAATATTTTTTATTAAAAAAAAAAAAATGGTGACATATCTCATATATTTATTTTAAGGTCTTTATTTAAAATTGTCTCTTTTGTAATAATCTTCCTTGTCGGAATAATTATTTTTGGAAAGAAACTGAAGCGAATTACGGATATTTTAGGGCAAAGAATATACTGCAAAGATAAAAAAGAAAGAAATCGCTAGTCAGAATCAAATATAGATTGCCAGATGTATTGCTATTTAGGTCTGACATAGAAAATCCGACACTCTCTCCCTCCTTGACAAGGTCCAAAAAAAAGTCACCAACCTCACTGTCAACCAAGCCCCAGTCCCTGTCCCATCGCCGCAATGCAGCTTCCTTGTGCTTGTTTTACAAATACTTCAATGGATTATGCTTCGATGAATTGGCTACTCTAGTGTCACCTCGACGTAAATTCACTAGACCAACTCGACAATCAACAAAATCCCATCCATTCACTGTGGAGGTCCCCAGATGCCGGAGAGCTTTCTACTCAAATAGCTTCTTTCCTCGTGCTGCTGGCATCTGGAACTCCCTCCCTGCCCCATGTTTCCCCGACAGTACTGACATGCAGAAATTTAAAATTAATGTAAACAGACATCTCGCTGCGCAGACCCCAGTTTAGGTTGACCCCCCACCTTCTCCCCTTTTCTTTCTTCTCAGTTGCCCCTTACGTCTACAGTGGCGGCCTGCCTTGTTTGGGGTTAACTACGTTAAACAAAAAAGAAAAAAAAAGATAACTGTTTATATAAGATATGGTTTTAAGTAAAGATAAATTGTTTGGGAGTCGAAACTCAATTTCATTATAAATAATAAGAGAGATTACATTAGGGAATTACCACTGGAAGAAAGAAAGGATGACAGAATGAAAGAAAAGTAACCATGTTGCAAGAAAAATAGAAATAGATTATTTAGATAAAACAGATGAAGAGGAAGTGAAAGTTTTGCGAAAATGAGAGAGAGAGGGGGGAGCGGGAAAGAGAGAGAGAGAGAGAGAGAGAGAGAGGGAGGGACAGAGAGAGAGAGAGAGAGAGAGAGAGAGAGAGAGAGAGGGAGACAGAGAGGGGGGACAGACAGAGAGAGAGTAAACAAGTCTTGGTAAAAACAGACAGCTGACAGTTTTTTTAGTAAGAGTCATCCTTTATCAAGACTAAAAAAACGCTCGAGGATAAAGGTTAATGAGATCGGTAGATTGTCAGTTGAACGATGAAGAATATTATGAGAGGATTGAAAATGATGAAGAATATTATGAGAGGATTGAAAATGATGAAGAATATTATGAGAGGATTGAAAATGATGAAGAATATTATGAGAGGATTCAAAGTGATGAAGAATATTATGAGAGGATTGAAAATGATGAAGAATATTATGAGAGGATTGAAAATGATGAAAAATATTATGAGAGGATTGAAAATGATGAAGAATATTATGAGAGGATTCAAAATGGAATGACGAAAATGTTTTTATTTATGAGGATGTTTTATGATAAATATTTGCTGAGATTGGATTTTAAGACGACCATATGTAGACTGCAGAGAAACAGTCCTGTGTTAATGTGATCCACATGTGGGAAATTTTTAAAAAAGAAACTTTGTTCATGGAAATTCCGTTTGATTTTAGGCACATGACGAAAGAACGCAAAGTTCTTTGTAGCCGTGGTAGCGAGAGGAATTTTTGCTGTGAATGTCTTATTTGGAATTTTGTAGGTTTTTATTTAAAATTGTCTCCATTATAATAATCTTCCTTGTCGGGATAATTAGTTTTGGAACGAAACTGAAGCGAATTACGGATTTCTTAGGGCAAATAATATACTGCAAAGATAAAAAAGGAAGAGATTGAAGCTCAGTTGAGCACCTTTCCATGAGAAAGGGTTAGAGCTTTGCCCTTCCTGGTCACGCTTTTCGGTTTTCTCATAATTTTTCAGTTAAAACACCAATTGATAAAGAATGGCAATTGAACTTCTTTGCATTATTGCTACGAAAAGTCTGCATTCATTTAATGCCACAATTTAAGCTTCTCCAAACTTAGACAAACTATTTACTTGTCATTAGAAAAAAAAAAAATCGCAAATTAAGGGGGGGGGGGGAGTTTAAAAAAATTAAGGGAGAAAATTTTTTTAAAAATTAAGGGGGAAACATTAAAAAAATTAAGGGGGAAAAATTAAAAAAAAATTAAGGCGGAAAATTTTTTCAATTTCCAAACTTAGACAAACTATTTACTTGTCATTAGAAAAAAAATAATCGCAAATTAAGGGGGGGGGGGTTTAAAAAATTAAGGGGGAAAAGTTTTAAAAAATTAAGGGGGAAAATTTTTTAAAAATTAAGGGGTGAAAATTAAAAAGAATTAAGGGGGAAAAATTTTTTAAAATTTAAGGGGGAAAATTTTTTAAAAATTAAGGGGGAAAAATAATCGCAAATTAATGGGGGAAATATTTTTTAAAAATACCTATTTTGGAGGATATGTTTAAGAATTTTTGGTTTTAGACGTTTCGCTAGAACTAACAGAAGTTTTACAAAAATAACACCATGAATATGTATTATTTGGATTATATCTCATCTTGAATGTTATTTTTACGACGTTTCGGCCGATGTAACCTCCGACCTGCTTCAGGTGTATCTTGACAATGGTTCTTATTAGTGAATGGTGGAAATAATGTTTTTGTTCTTTTTTTTTCGCAGGAACCATAGTCGTTCTAAACAAATTTGTTTGGCATGTATTATTTGGAATGTTCGGACTACTATTCTCATCTTGACTATTATTTTTATAACGTTTCGGCCGATATAACCTTCAACCTTCTTCAGGTGTATCTTGACAATGGCTCTTATTAGTGAATAGTGGAAAGAATGTTTTTGTTCGTTTTTTTTTGAACGAACCAGTTTCGTTAAAATTCAAAATGTGTGATGCGTTTATGAAGCGGAAAGAACGTCGTATTAATTCGGGTCCGTACTGATTTGATATAGTGTTTCTCAATTCTTGAGATGAGGATTGATAATATGTATTATTTTGAATGCTCGAACATTTCAAATAATACATATTATCAATCCTTATCTAAAAAATTGAGAAACATTATAACCATAAATAGTTGTATGCTAAAAATTTTTCAAGCTCGGACGCACACACACACACACATACACACATACACACACGCACACACACCATAACAAAATAGTTTTGATTAAAGAACCAAAACAATTGCTGCAATTGAAAAAACCTATATGCTGATGATGAAAATCACAAAAGTTTTTCAAGTTTTACTCCGATGTCACAGTGATAATAAAGTGCTTTATTGAAACGTGCGTACATATGGATACACTTTGTTAAGTGTTTATTTTCGGAGTGTGATTATAATATTTAAAGTATTAAATATATGTCATAAATTTTGTAATCTATTGAATTATAATATATATATATATATATATATATATATATATATATATATATATATATATATATATATATATATATATATTCGAAAATTGTATGCTCAACTCTTAAAAAAAAACCCCAAAAAACCCGCTGTATTTGCTATCGTGTCATTCGAACTCAAAACATTTTGGCTGTTAACAAAACCGCTAACTACTGCAAATAATGAGCCATTTCGATGAAATTCTGGATGGTAGCTCATAGTGTTTCTGTCAACAAATTGAACGGTGCAGTTTACATTCAAAGTAAAAAAGAAAACTGTTTAAATGGTATATAAATATAGTTGCATGCTAAAACTATTTCAAGCATGTCTGAGACGTGAACGCTTACTTTAAGAGTCACACCTATCCAAACCACCAGGGAAAACCGAGCACATTTTCCCGTCTTGACATTTTTCACAAACTAATCAAATTTGACCCGAGGCGACCTTTAATGAATCAATGGCTTTTTGAGATCACGACTCGACGACAGAATGTCAACGTCTGATATTTATTCGCTTGCCAAATATGGGGATTCCATACATGTGTCCAATAATGATCAAAACGATTTTAGACTCTTGGATTTTTTTTTTGTGAATTTTGTACGCAGCAGACATCGGAGAATGCCGTGACATATTCTTCTTAATTCAAGTAAATATGCAGTTTGAGGGAAGTGGTTCCCCCGAACCACATCTTATACTTTCTGTAGAGAACACATATGAATGCGCACGCACGCACGCACGCACACACACACACACACACATACACACATACACACACGCACATACACACACACACACACACACACACACACACACACACACACACACACATGCACACACACATACACACATACACACATACACACACACCCATACACACATACACACATACACACACGCACACACACACCATAACAAAATAGTTTTGATTAAAGAAACAAAACAATTGCTGCAATTGATAAAACCTATATGCTGATGATGAAAATCATAAAAGTTTTTCAAGTTTTACTCTGATAATAGTGATAGTGATAATAAAGTGTTTTATTGAAACGTGCGTACATATGGATAAACTTTGTTAAGTGTTGATTTTCGAAGTGTGATTATAATATTTAAAGTATTAAATATATGTCATAAAGTTTATAATCTATCGAATTATGATATATATATATATATATACATATATATATATATATATATATATATATATGAATATTCGAAAATTGTATGCCCAACTCTTCAAAAAGAAAAACTAAAACAAACAAAAACTGTATTTGCTATCGTGTCATTCGAACTCAAAACATTTTGGCTGTTAACAAAACCGCTAACTACTGCAAATAATGAGCCATTTCGATAAAATTCCGGATGTTAGCTCATAGTGTTTCTGTCAACAAATTGAACGGTGCAGTTTACATTCAAAGCAAAAAAAAAACTGTTTAAATAGTATATAAATATATAAGTATAATTTATGACAAATACTTAAATAGTGTTTATTGTAATTACTTGCTACACGCAATCCGTGCCTTGTGCATTCTTCTGACAAAAATATTCCTATGAGAAATTTGTATAAAAAAACATGAAATATGCGTAACAATTAAACGTAATTTACGACATCTAATTATAACAGGGACACAGAAACACTTGATAAAGGGGTGATAATCCCGAAATATCGTGAAATTCCGGCATCACACAACACCTTTTGATCGAAAAAAAAACTGGAAACAAGTAGGAGTAAAAAAAAAGAAGAAGAAGATATATTCCGGCATCGTTAAGGTCTTCTACTAAACTTCATATTAATATATGAAAATAAATATTTGTTATAATTATTTTGATCATTATGAATAGAAAAAAACATGCAATCCCATCTGTGAATACTTGCCCTTCTGTCAACAAAGAAGCCTGGATGTGACACAAGGTTGGTTATCTTATGTAGGCAATCTAGCCCTTCCCCTACCAAGGTGGTACCCTGGAAGGCTATTCTATATTGGACCCGTCGGCATTTCCCGGTAGGAACGCCTCAGGTAATCGGCAAATAATCAACCCCCCCCCCCTTTCTAAAAGGAAAAGGTAATGCCGAGGAGGATGGTCACCCGAGACCGATCAGGACCAATCTGATTCCTAGCTCCAAAGCGAATTTTAGCTCGAAGGTTCGAAACCAGAGATATTGGTGGCCAAATTGTGTCCTTTCATTTTAAGCCATTTCTTGACCCATGTCTGTTTTAGGGAAGAATAGAAGATTCTAATGGTAATAAAAATCAGCGCAAAAAATATTCATGTTACCCATGAGACCCTTTTATAAGAACAAAATTAATATGGCCTTTTTAGACAATTTGCATAATTAGACACTAATTTCAGAATTATATTTAAAAAAGGAATCGCCGCGGAAGCATGGCTCCATGGTCCAATCCCCATTGAAAAATTCTCGATTCCGATACAATTACCGATTCTGCTAAAAATTCTCGATTCCGATACAATTACCGATTCTGCTAAAAATTCTCGATTTCGATACAATTACCGATTCTGCTAAAAATTCTCGATTCCGATACAATTACCGATTCGGCTAAAAATTCTCGATTCCGATACAATTACCGATTCTGCTAAAAATTCTCGATTTCGATACAATTACCGATTCTGCTAAAAATTCTCGATTTCGATACAATTACCGATTCTGCTAAAAATTCTCGATTCCGATACAATTACCGATTCTGCTAAAAATTCTCGATTCTGATACAATTACCGATTCTGCTAAAAATTCTCGATTTCGATACAATGACCTATTCTGCTAAAATTTCTCGATTCCGATACAAGTACCGATTCTGCTAAAAATTCTCGATTCCGATACAATTACCGATTCTGCTAAAATTTCTCGATTCCGATACAATTACCGATTCTGCTAAAAATTCTCGATTCTGATACAATTACCGATTCTGCTAAAAATTCTCGATTTCGATACAATGACCTATTCTGCTAAAATTTCTCGATTCCGATACAATTACCGATTCTGTTAAAAATTCTCGATTCCGATACAATTACCGATTCTGCTAAAATTTCTCGATTCCGATACAATTACCGATTCTGCTAAAAATTCTCGATTCCGATACAATTACCGATTCTGCTAAAATTTCTCGATTCCGATACAAGTACCGATTCTGCTAAAATTTCTCGATTCCGATACAAGTACCGATTCTGCTAAAAATTCTCGATTCCGATACAATTACCGATTCTGCTAAAAATTCACGATTCCAATACAATTACCGATTCTGTTTTCGATTCTTTTCAAATTCTAAATATTTAGTTATAATTTTATTTTTTAATTTTTAATTTTCAGATTGTCGTAAAAACTCGTGAAATGTGTACAAATATGTTTGCAAATAAACTTTTGGGTGCGTACATTACACGACATGATCTCTCTAACTGTTTTTATCTCAAATGTAATTGATAGAAAATAGTGATTTGATAAACTCATTGTGAGATTTTCATCTATATTTTTCACTTGTGCCATTTTTTACTGTGCTATTTTTACTTGTGCTTTTTTTTTACCGTGCCATATTCTCCGGTACCATTTTTGCCTGAATTCGTTGTTAGGATCTATAGATTTTAGTTTTACTGGTAGTTAAAAAACTAAAAGATATTTGTCATTAGTACCAGCAATAGGAAATTAAGTTTTAAACAACAAAAATAAAAAAAATTAAAAAATCGTTTTTGGAATCGGAAATTAGGCACACGTTTTTCCGATTCCGATACCCCCCAAAAGCCCGATTTTTTCCGATTCCCGTTTCTGATTAATCGTCCCAACACTAATGGGTATAATAAGATGTATTTCGCTCTTAACCTAAAATAATATATCATTTTTATAGATTTTAATAGAATAAATATTTATATTAACGTTAATTTATTAATGAATAAATACTGAAAATTTCATTGAGATCGGAAAATTTTCTGACATTTTGCAGATTTTTTTTTTCAATCAGAGGTATTTTATTTGCCGCCTCTCCAGGAGGTTAGACACAAGGTCAGGTGTGGGTTTTGATGAAAGTGTTTTTGTGGAACGAACTGGATTCGAACCCGGTACACAGGCCCTCAGTCCGCGTCGTTAATCACTTAGCCACCCATTTTCAATCAGAGGTATTAATTAATTAATTAATTAATTAATTAATAGCATTAAAAAACATTTTTTTATGGAAATCGCTCCAGACAAGAAATGAAGCCACTTGATGTAAGGAGCTAAAAAAAAATACCACTTCAATGTCAAAAACTAGTCAACGATATGTGTTAAATGGATAGATTCCGACCCAGAAAACAGCAATTATTTCCCCTTTGTCAGAAACATCGCTCATGAGATGTGAGGACTAAAGGACAAAATAAGGGAGTTACGAGGCTGCCGGAAGTAAACCTATGGTCACCTTTCGACTATCTTTACGTATATTTGATTAAAAAATACTTTCACTTTCATTGTCCGTCCCTAGCTTTTATATCATAGAACACTCTTTTAGGCCACAGCATTCACTCATGTTCTTTTCTATTTTTTCTCAATTACAATTTAAAAAAAAAATAGGATTAAAAAAAAAAATTCGTTTTAGTTTTTCCTTATTTTATTTTTGATTTCAATAAATATTCGATTACTCTGTACTGACAGTGAGATTAAAATGCTAAATTTATATGCAACATAGAATAACAAGAGTTGTCGAATATACTTAGCCATGTCTGTGTGATCGATGCTCTAAAGTTAACTAATTGACATATTGCTTTTCAAAAGGACATCTCATTAATTCACTATTCGTTCTCATTGTTCTCTAATTCATTTGATTATAACACATATTTCTATCTACAAGTATTTTTATATCGTCGATAAATGCTTAGCATTTCGATCGAAAAGTGGCTTTCCGAATCCTTCCGGTTAGTTCTTGGGTTGTGATTCTTGCTTTTCTCGATTGTCCCGGGAAACACCGGGGCACGGGCCCACCTAGTAGTAAATGAAAACAACAATATAATACAAAGTTACGTATAGGCGAGAAACACAGACACAGGTCTGGTAGTTTTATTAATTATTAGCAGAAAGTCCGACGTTGCCCATGTACCTTTTCAGTATGCTCATGAAACCATATTACTTTCTTTGTTGTTACTGTCCCCTCCTGCCCTTTCGGCCCCTAATATAGTCGGAAGAAGTTAAAATGTTATATTGTTAAAAATTTCATTAACATCGGATGTACGTATTTGAAGTTTTAAGAGGGGTTTGTCCCCATGGACCACTTAGAGGTGAGGACACGTAGATATTCGGCACATAGAGGTTAATGCAGAGATTCGGGATCACTTTCATTGTCTTCCCTTGAATTTTTATACTAATTCTATACATGGCATAGAATATATATATATATATATATATATATATATATATATATATATATATATATATATATATATATATATAATTAACTTGTTACCAATATCCAGGGGGTATGAATCCGAAGGAAGTTGAAACCGGGTTTATGAGAGTGCTCAATGAAAATCCAGAGCAAAATATATTTTTTGTTGATAATTTTATTCCATTAATTGCGACAAAACATATTCTGTTTCGTTAACACTTGCAAATAGCGTCAACATCGTCAGGCTACAAATGGAATCAAAATCTTCCATGACAAGAGAAGAAACCAACGAAAATAGTTGGCCATGGCTAAGAAAAGGAAACCTGAACAGAGAAACAGAATCCCTACTGACAGCTGCACAGAACAATGCGATTAAGACAAACTACATTAAAGTTAAAATAGATAAAACCCAGGAAAACAGTAAATGCAAACTATGTGGACAAAGAGACAAAACAATAAATCACATAATAAGTGAATGCAGCAAAGTAGCCTAAAAAAAGAATACAAAAACAGATATGACTGCGTGGGGAAAGTAGTACACTGGGAACTATGCAAACGACTGCATTTTGAAAACGTAGACAAATGGTAAAAACATAAACCAGAGGCAGAAATACTGAAAAACAAAAATCACAAAATCCTTCGGGACATGGAGGTGCAAACAGATAGACTCATATAAGTAAGGAGACCGGATATCATAATAGTCAGCAAAAAGGAAAAATCCTACTAAATCGTAGACTTCGCCGTCCCAGCAGTCCACAGAGTGAAGATCAAGGAGACAGAAAAAAGAAGCAAATACACGGAACTTGTCAGAGAATTGAAAAGGAATATGGAGCATGAAAAAAGTCAATATAATACCAATAATCGTAGGAACAGTCCCGAAAAAACTTGAAAAAAAAAAAAGACTGGAAGAAATTAGAATCAAAGGGCAGACTGAGACCATACAACGGACGGCTGTGATGAAAACAGCTGAAATCTTAAGAAAAATCCTTGAATGCGGAAACCAACCCACATAAGCTACCGAGGACTAACCAGTCACATGCAAGGTGCGATAGGAAAAACAGAAACACAGAAAGAACACCAGCACAAGAACCAAGGAAGAGAAACTGCAAGAAATCGAATAAAACGGCTGATACAACACAAAATAGTCGTGAAGGGTCAAGGAGGACGGAAAGGCCGAGGAGGTAGAGCACTAACCAGACCTCCACTGGAAGAGTACGGAGAGTACTGGGACCTTGGGGGGGGAGGCTTATTGCCTAAAGGAGACCAATATTCGTTACCAGCGATAAATCAATGGTAGGCGGCTGTTGATATACCGCAAGGTCATTTGCGGTGGTTATCGAAAAGAGGGAGAGAATACTAGACATCTTGGATCGCTTGTTGTCACTCAGACTCCAGGGAACACCGCCGGTTGTTGTCGGTGAACAATCACTGACGATGACTTGTGTAATAACTCCCAGTGAGTACTATAAAATAAAATTTAAAAAATAAAATAATAATAATAATAATAATAACAACAATAATAATAATAATACTATAAATTTAAAAAAAAAATAAATAAAAAATAAATAAAATAATAATAATAATGATAATGATAACAATAACAACAATAATAATACTATAAAAAAAAAAAAAAAAAAATAATAACAATAACAACAATAATAATACTATAAAATTTAAAACAAAAAAATAAATAAAATAAAATAAAAAATAAATAAAATAATAATAATAATGATAATAATAATAACAATAACAACAATAATAATACTATAAAATTAAAAAAATAAATAAATAAATAAAAAATAAATAAATAATAATAATAATAATAATAATAATAATAATAATCAACAACAACAACACGAAACTTGCAACAATTTAGTCACAACTTTGTTTAAAATACTTTTTAAATTTATTTAAACGAAATAATTTTTGTATTTTATTTTATTTTATATTTAGAACATATGTTGTTATATTTTTTTTATATTGTACTTTTTATATTTAAATTGCCATTTTTTCCCCCGACTTTTATTGTTTTATAAATTATTTATTTAAAAAAATTATTTTTATAATTCTTTCGCCTGATGAGAGAGAGAGAGAGAGAGAGAGAGAGAGAGCTTTGCTATTGCCGAGGGTGGGCGTGTGAAGATTTGAGACATTCGCGAAAGCGTAGGTGGGTGTGTTTGCACGTGCGTGCGTGCGTGCGTGGTTGCGTGCGCGTGTTCAGAGTAGGTGAGAAGCTCGGAGGGGGGGACTCCGCCTCCCGACACATATTTCGACCAATGAACGGCAAGCCTTTTGAAGTAAAGCGGTAAGACGTAGGGAGGGGAGGGAGAGAGTGGGCGGAGTAAGGGGTGTGATTCGATTGATACTCCCCCCCTCCCTACATCGACTCCTCCACCGACTGTTTTCACCTTCGTTGGAATTTTTACCAACCCCCGCCTCCACTCTGTCCATTTCTGTCTCCTCATCTCAAATCCCTGTTAGTTTTCTTTCTTTCGTTCGTTCCTTCCTTCTTTTTTCTTTCATTATCTCTTTCCTTCTTTCTTTATATTTTTTCACTTATTAAATTAAAAATTCGTTAGAATGCATTCTTGTACTAACACCATTTACTAATATAATACGCTAACATTATATATATATATATATATATATATATATATATATATATATATATATATATATATATATATATATATATATATATATAGGCGGCATCTTTTCTTGAAGGCAAGTATTGTTAAATATAACAGACGACTTATGTCTGGATACCCTTTCGTAGATCCTTTCCATTGTCCGAAACAGAATGGTCTGTACCTGATTATCCTCATTCCCCTGAAGATGGACCCAGATGGATCTGAAAGTACTTGGGATACAAATCAAAACTATGGCAGATTCTGATTCGGACAATAGTAAGGTTCTACGAAAGGATATCCAGACATAAGTTGCCTGTTATATTCAACAATATATATATATATATATATATATATATATATATATATATATATATATATATATATATATATGAATGCAAATAATTTATTTAAAAAAAGTATATTTAAAAAAAAATTTAAAATAAATTATTTGTATTTAGCTCTCACTTTTTTTTGCGATCGCGCACTTTATTTCTTTCGAACATAACCTGACACACACACACACACACTATATATATATATATATATATATATATATATATATATATATATATATATACAAAATGATTATATATGTATGTATATATATATATATATATATATATAATGATTATATATACAAAATGATTATATATATAATCGTTTTATATTAATTAGGTTGTATATATATATATTATGATTATATATGAAAAATGATTATATATGTATATATATACATATATCCAATCCTTATATATAAATTAGGTTATATATATATATATATATATATATATATATATATATATATATATATATATATATTATTTCATGTATCCACATAAGGAGATAACAAATTTTATGTATCAATTTTCAGTATTTACTCTAACAATGCTCGATACGTGAGTAGAGCTAGGTAGTAAGTTATGAAAATATATTTATGGCAATTAAGCTACACAGAGGCTTCCGCGTTTCATCCCCGGAGCTATATATATATATATATATATATATATATATATATATATATATATATATATATATATATATATATATATTGAAGAAGGGGGAGATAGACATCGTTATAAATACGTTTTTTGAATTGTATTATATAGAATTAAAAAAACAAAAACAAGAAACGTTATTTTTTTATATATATTTTATTAAAGAATAAAATCATTTTTTTTATAAATGTATGTCGATAAGACATACATTTATGAAAACATGATTTTATTCATTTAATAAATATATATACAAAAAAATAACGTTATTTGTTTTTTTTTGCAAAATTCTATAATATATATATATATATATATATATATATATATATATATATATATATATATATATATATATATATATATTAGAGCAATTACGAAGGGAAGACGAGTTTTATCTTCCAGTATTAAAAGATACGAGATGAAAAAACAAAACAAAACAAAGTGCCAGCGGACCGGTTTCGCCCACTCTTAACGAGAACTGTATCGTGGGATTTTTAAAAGGAGAGAATGTAAAAAAAAAAAACGGGTAAATTATATATTTAAAACTAAAAAGAGCGTTATGTTATTTACAAGACTAATCACACTCAACCTCAACATACACTCCCTCTGTTTACAGAGGGAGGGCCGTTTAAGACGTACGTGGATAGTCTCCGAAATTTTAAGATGGAAAATTGAATAAGCACAACTCAAGTTGGTAAATGAGTTAGTGCTGAAGGAAACATGGGATGTGGACAAATCATCTCACGATTTAGCAGATCATTAATTAAGATCAGGAAGAGTGTTAGTCCCAGAAAAGATTCTTGACGCCCGCTGGCGTTGATTCTGTGCGCATTCGACCGTTGCCCATTAACAATTATTTTTATCGATCTATCAGAGAGAACTGATTTGATTGTTGCGAAGATGTTGCCAGAAGCAATCTATTAGGCCAGACCCTATCGAAGGCATTTTGTATTTCTATTGCTCTAGAAACAAAACCCCGTCAGGAGATTCTTTGATCTTATTTGATATTGCAGTTAGCCAGACTTTGCAGGACGAAATCCATATTGCTTGTCGCTAAGTAAATTGATTTAGCTGAGATGGTTGACGATTTCATGATTTATCACAGATTAAAACTATTTACTGAGTACAGGAGACTGTTCGATCTGTAGTGAGTTGCAGAAGACCAATCTCCAGTATTTTAAAATACTGGAAAGACTAGTAATGTTTTCCAAATAAGTGGAAAGCATTCCTCTTTTAAGAAACGTTTGAATCATTTTGAAAGGATAGTAACAAGTTCTGGCAAGTTCTGGCAAGTTCTGCCAGCAAATTCTTAAGCACAATAACTTGAATGGTGTCAACAACAGTTGCCTTGCTGGCATTAAGGTCCCAGATACGTTTCACAGAATCTCGAACAGATAATTATATGTATATCACTGTTAGGGCACCTAACGAAAACGGAATTACCTCCCTTGAACCATTTCGGGAGTTAAGAGTTATCTCCCTTGGAAAAAGGGTCGTCTGCCCAGAGAGAAAGAAAACAAAAGACCGGCGTCAGACTGTGAATATATCAATCGCGTCCAGCGGCCAATTAACTCATTAATTCATTCTGTGTTCAGTTTTAATAAATCTGTTAAACGTTTCTCTTGACAGTTCATCCATTTATTTACAAGTTATTATTTATGATTAACCTAAATTACGAGGTTATAAAAGTTCACTTAGAGTCTTTTTAATCATAGGGGGTCCGGAAGTAGGTGGTCTTGATACCAAAGCGTGGAATTTGTATCAATGTTCTTTGCAAAAGGGTTGGATTTTTCAGGTGTTGAGTATATCACCTCGGATCTATGGATGATGGTTGGGATAGAAGTCTTACATCTGTTCAGTAGCCTGTTTGTTATTTTTCCACAACTGTTGAGAGCCAAGCCTCTGTTCATATATGAACATTCAAAGATAAAAACCGCATTCGTCATATTGTTATTTTACAGCGGGATAACGTGCTTGGCGTACACCGACGATGGATGCGGTGGAAAAGCCATCCCCCCCTCGCATGAAGGACGACTAATCGCCGAGGGGACATAGTGTACGTTCAATTTTCAAGTTAGATGCTCCCCACATGTTTTCAAAGATGTAAGCAAGTGTGACTTGTACATCTGCGATACGTAGACAGTTAATCAGAGAGAGAGAGAGAGAGAGAGAGAGAGAGAGAGAGAGAGAGTAAGAGAGAGAAAGAGAGATAGATAGAAATAGATATATATATAGAGAGAGATAGAGAGATAGATATATATATAGAGAGAGAGTAAGAGAGTAAGAGAGAGATAGATAGAGAGATAGAGAGAGAGTAAAAGAGTAAGAGAGAGAGAGAGATAGAGAGAGATAGAGAGAGATAGAGAGAGAGAGAGAGTAAGAGAGAGAGATAGAGAGATAGAGAGAGATAGCGAGAGAGAGAGAGAGAGAGTAAGATAGAGAGAGAGAGTAAGAGAGATAGATAGATAGATAGATAGAGAGAGAGAGAGTAAGATAGAGAGAGAGTAAGAGATAGATAGATAGATAGATAGAGAGAGATAGAGAGAGAGTAAGAGAGAGAGAGAGAGAGAGAGTGGGAGAGAGAAAGAGAGATGGATAGAAATAGATATATATATAGAGAGAGATAGAGAGATAGATATATATATATAGAGAGAGTAAGAGAGTAAGAGAGAGAGAGATAGAGAGATAGAGAGAGAGAGTAAAAGAGTAAGAGAGAGAGAGATAGAGATAGATAGATAGAGAGAGAGTAAGAGAGTAAGAGAGAGAGATAGAGATAGAGAGATAGAGAGAGATAGCGAGATAGAGAGAGAGAGTAAGATAGAGAGAGAGAGTAAGAGAGATAGATAGATAGATAGAGAGAGAGAGAGAGAGTAAGATAGAGAGAGAGTAAGAGATAGATAGATAGATAGATAGATAGAGAGAGAGAGAGAGAGAGAGAGAGAGAGAGATAGAGAGAGAGAGAGAGTAAGATAGATAGATAGATAGAGAGAGAGAGAGAGAGAGAGAGAGAGAGGGATTCCATCAGTTTATGTAGAACAACGAGTAGATAAAAATTATACTTCAGCATTAAATCAACCCAAAAGGGGTGATATGTCGTAAAACCGCCAAACGAAGCTAACCGACCGTTATATTTCAAATCAAATCGAATAAAATTTATTAGCAAAAATAGTAAAAGTGCAACAAGCCATGTAAAATGACACTTAGAAGATGTGTACGTCTACATACCCTCTGGGTGTTTGTCCAAAGCGACTTCAAACCTGGATTAGGCTGTTCCACGGAGTAGAAACACAGACAGAGAATGGATGGTGCCTTTCTTCTAATGAGATGAAAGCGCCTATCGTGCATCTTTTGTTGGGGTCCCGTGGAGACCACCACTTGGCATCGAATTGAAGAACTCATCAAAAGGTATATTTAAATTCCCGTTGATGCTGCTTTGGGCCAGAATCGCGTCTCCTCACCTCTTCTGCTACTCACGTTGGCTAAGATCAAAGTGTAGTATCTGTTCCGATGGATACTGCACCCCATAGACTGGTATCGTCTTGGCCTTCGGGGCTTGATTTACGCCGGTCTATGGGTCTGTCCTGTGCAGTTCTAGGAGATCCACCCTCCCAGGCCTCGCCTCCCCTCTTTGGGGAGGAGTAAGTTTATTGCTTACTGCCTGAGGCGCCCCTACCGAGGAATGCCAACGGGGCTGCCCAGGCAATTTTTAAACCCTACTTTCCCGACCCGACCTTGGGTCACATCTTACTTGTGGGAGTAAGATAAAAACTGGCCTTGTGCCTAACTCCTGGAGAGGAGTAAATCAATACTCACGTTAGTTCAGTGGCCATGCTGCATCTAGCGCTGCATTGAACTGTGCGGTCTCCTGCAGGATGACCGCTGTTTCTGCAAGGCCCCGTTCGTTGTTTCACGAATAAATATCTAAGGTTTTTATAACATTCTCCCGCCTTCATTACTAGAGTACTGCTTCCGCAGAGTGCCGTTCGGGGCACCCTTTTCTGGCCTTGACGGAGTACAAAATCGACTTTGTTATCATATGATCTCTTACTTTTCCGGTAGACCCTGCTAGTCTTTCTCTACTCTATCGTTATTTCCATGGAAGGTGCTCGACTGAACTCCGATATCTGGTCCGCCCTTGTAAGACATTCTCAGTAAACCATCGTATTTCTACCACCACTGCAAAGTACTTTCATGTCTTCCCCTGTCTGCCTAACGTGAAACATAATTTCCATGAAGAGAGTTTGTTTCATTTATATTTTTAATAAACAATCCCCAATTCTTCTTTGCGTGTCTTTGAAGCATGTGGTCATACGACAGTCTCACACTTTTCCACGCAGTCCCTTGCACTATTGCTGTACTCGGCAAGATCCCTAAAACAATATCGGTTGGGCAGTAAGGGGCAGACAAGGCAGCGTTTGTACCGTACGGTCTTCCCCTCCACACCGAAATGATAAAAACAATTAAAAAAAATTTTTTTTAAAGTTATTTTAAAGTTTATGAATTATTAATCAGTGTTTTCTTGGTTGGCGGGTAGGATTATATCACAAACAACTAAAACGAAACCATAAAATATAAAAGAAATGATCACATAAAAAAGGGACAATGGACTAATATTTCGCTTCTTTAATTGAGTTAAGCAGCGGTATATTTGGTACCTAAATATAAGGAGACAAATGTGAGAAAGAGGGAAACTATTTGTCTCTGTATAAAGAGGTATACAATATATCGACGAACGTGTAGTTTGCTAGCCAAAATGGCGGACAACTCTGACGTCAAGCTAGCGTCTGCTCAATTCAACCGGTGCCTCGAAAAAGTGGTCCCTCGTTTTCAACCGGTGCCTCGAAAAAGTGTTCCCACGTTTAATTGTGAAAATAAACTTTTAAATTTGATACCGTTCGATTTCGGCGGAATTTTTTTTTGCGTCGTTCAAAATGAATAAAATGCATTCCATATGTGAAGACGTACAACCAGCCATCGAGATTTGCTTAGTTAATATTTCATTAGGGGGATTAACATTGGAAACGGCTAATTGGTTTGGAACTTTGCGATGGTTGGCAAGGCATGGATTAATCGCCAATCAGCGTATTTGTTCAAAATGCCAATTGCAAATGTCATTATATGCCGCAAATAGACGTTTTTTTTTTATTGATAATTATTGTTGGACTTTCAGTACATGTCGGAAAAAAACGAATGTACGCGTTTGATTGTTCTTTGAACGTTCCAACATAAAGCTAGAAAAATTGATTGAAATTATATATTGGTTGTCTATAGAGGAGTCTCTGGTGAACGTGTGCAAGCAGACGGCCGTATCAAACCATGCTATGGTTGATTGGTACAATTTCATTAGAGAAATTTGCACACTTCATTTGCCTTACAAAAAAGTTTGTTATAAATTGTACATAAATGTTGGTTATCTTCCGAAAAATGTTGGTTAAAAGTTTTGTTGATTTTATTTTCACAATAAATTTGTAAAAAAGGAAATATTTTCTTATTGTACGTTGTTTCATGTAAACGAGGGACTACTTTTTCGAGGCACCGGTTGAATTGGGCAGACGCTAGCTTGACGTCAGAGTTGTCCGCCATTTTGGCTGGCAAACTACACATTCGCTAATATATCACTACTCCATTTTGATGAGACTTCTACTCAAATAAAGAAACGAAATATTAGTCTACAGTCTCAACCGGGGTCTACACGGACCCTAGGGGTACATGGAATATTTCTGGGGGTCGACAGGAAAAAAAATAACAAATTGGGGGCCCACAATGATATTTTGGTGGTCCATGAAGGGTGACGCCAATTCATGGACGGCGGTACCGGGGGGGGGGGCAGGGGGTTACAGCCCCCCCCCCACTTTTTGACTTCCCCCCCGCCCCACTTTACGGTCATCAATAATGAAGTTATATATGCATGTGTTTAATCAGGCCCCCCACCACTTTTTAGGAGAGTCCCCCCCCCCCCCATTTTTATAACTTTGTCGCCGGTCCTGTAATTAATTATATTTTCTTTTCATCGTATAACATATTTCTATTAAAACTTCTGTCTCTTTTTACCCCTCTCTATCCATCTCTCTATTTATTTCTCTTTCCCCCTCCTCGTTTCCCCCTCCCTATTTCCTCTTTCTCCTCCGCCCAGCGAATTAATCTATCTGGGCACATACAAACAATTTTTTTTTATAGATTCCTCGATGAATGAGTCAACTAAAGAGAAGTAACTCCTTGATTGAAAAAAAAAACAGAGTTACTTCCCTTTAGTTAGTAGATGAAATAAATTCACAGGTAACATGAATTAGAACAAATACATTGAAGACATTGCCAAGGCTGCTGCAAAGAAGTTTGACTTCCTCTACCGTGCTAGTAAACTCCTTACACCTAACATTATCCTGTATCTCTACAAAGCCACCATTCGCCCATGCATGGAGTATTGTTGCCACATCTGGGCTGGTGCATCATCTACTAGTCTCTCCCTCTTAGACAATGTCTAAAAAAAAATGAGTCGCCAACTTAATAGGTCCCTCACTATCCACCAAACCCCACACTCTGTCCCATCACCGCAATGTTGCATCCTTGTGCTTGTTTTTACAAATACTTCAATGGATTGTGCTCCGATGAGCAGTCTGCTCTGGTGCTCCCTCGACGCAAATACATTAGAACAACCCGACAATCAGTTAGGTTCCATCCATTCACTGTGGAGGTCCCCAGATGCCAGAGAGCCTTCTACTCCAGCAATTTCTTTCCTCATGCTGCCGGCCTCGGGAACTCCTTCCCTGCTCCTTGTTTCCCCGACTGTACCGACATGCAGAGGTTTAAAACTAATGTAAACAGACATCTCGCTGCACATATCCCAACTTAGGATGACACCCAAAACCTAATTGTCAGTAGCCCCTTACGTCTACAGTGGCGACCTGCCTTGTTTAGGGTAAAATATATTTTAAAAAAGAAAAAAAAAAGAAAATGCTCTGACGACATCTTTAGTTTAGGGTCAAAGAATAAATATTTTTTTAATAAAGTTTAGATATTATTCAACCGGGACAACGCTGATCATGAAATACCAACTTTGTGGGGTTTTGTTTTGTAGTTTTTAGTTTTAGCTGGACACACACACACGCACACACACACTCACACACACAAACACATACACACACACACAGATAAAACTACCGCTGATCAAGAAAATACCAACTTTGTGGGTTTTTGTTTTATAGTTTTTAGTTTTAGCTGGACACACACACACGCGCACACACACACACACAAACACATACACACACACAGATAAAACTACCGCTGATCAAGAAAATACCAACTTTGTGGGTTTTTGTTTTGTAGTTTTTAGTTTTAGCTGGACACACACGCACACACCCACACCCACACCCACACACGCTCACACATTAAAACACACGCTCACACACACCCATTCACACACACACACACCCACTCACACACACTCACACCCACTCACACATTCACACACACACACACACACACACACACACACGGATAAAACTACTCTTTTTTATAATAGATTCTTTGTCTGAATTAAGTAATACATTTATTTCATTTGTTAATTTTACAAAGAAGACCATCTTAATGTCAGATACGTTCAAAGATGGGATGCCGCTGCCACATCCGGGGAGGTGCCGCTCAAATCACGTTTTCTTGCATTGGCAAAGTTCAAAAGCGACTTCGTAGTCTAGTGGGGATCATCTTCGCAATGTTTTGCTCTCTACGGCCCCATTTTCCGACAGAAGAGACGTCGCTAGTCTTTCTCTACTCTATCGCTATTTCTATGTCACGTGCTCGACTGAGCTCCAATCTCTGATTCATCCTTGTAAGACATTCACAGCAAGAACTCATTTTCTACTATAACTGCAAATAACTTTCCTTTCGTCGTCCGTGCGCCTCGCATCAAACAGAAAGAGGGTTTCTTTCAACGAAATTACCATCGGCGGCACACGTTTCCATTGGCTTGCTTTCCTGCAGACTACAACATGGTCGTATTTAAATCCAATGTCAAAAAATACTTGTCAGAAACCGTTCTCAAATTCTGTTTCATTCCATTCATCATTTTCAATCCTCTCATAATATTCATTATAATTAAACTGAAAATCTCATTAACTCTTAATTTTTTAATTTTTTTTTAATTACTTATATTCACCGCAAACAAGGCACGTTGCCATTGAGACGTAAGAGGCGACTGTGAATTAGGAGCCAGATTTATAAGAGACATCCTAAGTGGGGAGTTGTGCTGCAGGATGTCTGTGTACATTACATTTAAATTTCTGAATGTTAGTACAGTCGGGGAAACAAGGAGCCGGGAGAAAATTCCAAAGGCAAGCAGTTCAAGTAAGGAAGCTATTAGAATAGAAAGCTTTCCGGTATCTGAGGACCTATACAGTGAAGAGGTGGGATTTTGCTGATTGTCGGGTTGGTCGAAGGGTATTTACGTCGAAGGTGCACAAATGCAGCAACGAAGCGCATTCCATTGCAGTAGTTGTAAAACAACCACATGGATGCAACATTGCGGCGATGGGACAGGGGCTGGGGATTGGTAGACAGTGTGGGACCTATTAGATTGGAGACTCTTTTTTGGATCCTTGACAAGAGAGACAGAGTAGTGGTTGGTGCACTAGCCCATATGTTGCAACACTACTCCATGCGTAGGCAAATGATGGCTTGGTAAATACATAGGATACTGGCACGTGTGAGAATTTTTCTAGCCCGGTATAGGGAGCTTACCTTCTTTTATCAAGTGAATCTATAAGCGTTTTTTTTTTTAAATTATTTTATTTTTAATTTCTATTTTTTTATTTTTTATTTAATTTTTAAAATTTTTTTATTTTTTCATCATCATCATCATCATCATCATCATCATCCTCCTCCTCCTTCTCCTCCTCCTCCTCCTCCTCCTCCTCCTCCTCCTCCTCCTCCTCCTCCTCCTTATAACAGGCCCAATAAAATCCCTTTAAAACTCGGTAAGCCTTTTGGAGATTTGAACAAACATATAATTAGATTTCCCTTCTTTTGTATCTCATTCGACGTCAGTGTCTTTTCTCCACCTTTTACCAAAGGTCACACTAAGGTCAACTCATCAATTGCTCAACAATACTTTGGCTCAGCCAATCGCCACAGAGCATCGTTTTTTTAATTTTATTTATTCAGCAACGTTAAAAGACACGCCCACACGTTAAGGGCTTATAAGGGTGGTAGCTTTAAAACTTTGTCGGTAGTGATCGGCACATTTTTAAAAAAGGGGCGCCTCAGGCGATTAGCAATAAACTAACCCCTTCTCAAAGCGTGAGAAGACAAAGCCTGGGAAGGTGGACTTCCTAGAACTGCACAGGACAGTACCTCAAACCGGCGGAATCAAGACCCGAAGGCCAAGACGATACCGTTCTATAAGGGTGTAGCATTCATCGGAACAGATACTACACGTTGAATTATTTATTTGCAGAAAATATAGAAGATTTACATCTAAAAAAAAAATTAGGCACAAGGCCATCAAAATTGTTGGGAAAATGGTTGTCGTTGGTCATCCTTGGTCTAAAGTAATAAAAATGTCTATCCTACTCTTAACTAGAATCATCTCAGGCGCCACACTACCACATTTGCTCTAGGGGCCGTCCTACTTAGGCTATTATCAAATTAGTTTGTAATTTTAATACTACACTTTGATCTTAGCCAGAAGGCTTAGCAGTCAGCTGCCATTGTCAATTGTTTAGTTTCGATCAATCTCCGAAGGATGGCCCATCTAGAACAGTGTTCCACTCATCAAAAAGTAAGGAAAGTTTAGGGTTAATTCCGTTTAATTCCTTCGTCCTCTCTTCGATATGTGTGTAAGCGTTGTAAGAACTGGTGTCAGCTTTTACATTTGTCAAACGTATGTTAAATTAATTTAGCTAAAACGACTTTCTATCCTATTTGCCTTCAACGTGTGGCATTTATATATGCGCAAGCAAACGACTGTCTCAAACAATTGAACTCTTGTTGGTAAAGTGCTTACCGGTGTGAACTCTGGTTATGGTATTGACCTCCGTGAAAGGGTATTACACCCATTTTTATTAATTCCCTTGCGAAAGATGTGTATGAACATGTCTTCGTCCCAATCACGAGGTAAATAGTAGGGCAGACTAAACTACAAAGCCTTGCTAAGAAAACTAGAAGGAAAACTCCGAAATTGCACCATCTTGCGGCATCACTTTTTATACCCGCCATTTTGCCAATCCATACCGGCCTTGCCTGGCGAGTATTACCAAACGTTTGTGTCAATAGAAACATCGAGTTGTTTTTTTTTTCACTAATGAGTAACAATTTATAATATTGGAATTTATTAACATCCTCCTCACTGACTGGCTGCAGCCTTGTTCCTTAAGGGTCTCACAGATTGGCTGTCAGGCATCCCAACCTCTACTCCCTTAGGGGTCACGTGAGTCAGCCCATAAAAACGCTTGCATGCTGTGTCCCGGCCTCTTTTCGACCCACCTTTTGAACCTGGTAGGACCGCGGCTGGATGCTTCTGAGACAAAGCCCACGACGCCAGTCGCAGAGAGCCCCCACTCCTTCCTGTTATCAACCATCTTGGACTGAAGTGACTACATCTCGACAAGAGCCAGAATTGGAGGCGGGCGTACGTGCAACCTGTTACCAGAACTCCCACAATATAAGTTCGCGAAGCACATTTTCGAAAACCTAAATTAACTTCCTCCTTTCTTAACTTTGAACTCACCATTTGTTGTATATATTTGCCCTCATGTTTTCTCACAAGTAAAACTGTTTTAAACTTATATACGATTGTTGTTGTGTTCCTTCTCACAAAAGCTGTTGCCCTGTTTCTATTTTGCACTTATCTACATAATTGTTACTGCATTCTCACCTGCGAGAATTGAACTTTATTCCAGGGATATTTAATCCCAACAATAAAGGTCAAAAACCATTTAAGGATAAGGGTTACTGAGATGGATGGATTGTCAGAAGAATGATCAGGAATATCATGAGAAGATTGAAAATTATGAATCGAATGAACAAATTTCCATTACTTATGGAGACAGTTTATTTGTTAGCATTGGATTTGAAGACGACCATGTTGTATTCTGCAAGGAAGTAGTTTTGTGGTAAAGTACTTCCACCGACGAGTAGTTCTTGCTAGTCTTTCTCTACTCTATCGTCATTTTAATTTTAAAGGTGCTCGACTGAACTTCAATTTCCGGTTCCTCCTTTTACAGCATTCACAGCAACAACTCGTCTCTATCACAACTTGCCTTTATTCTTCCGGAGTTTATTTAGAAAGCCATTCTTAATATGGGGAGAACCTTTGTTAACTATTCTGTACTTTCACCTAACAATTTAATAAACAAAAGACATCGTAAAAATTGAATTTTATTTGAAAATCTTATGTTAAATATAGCATGGTCTGTAAACTGCACAAGTACCAAAAAAGATAATACCAAAAAGTGCTCTTTATTCAGGGCGGGGGTAGCCGCGTACTTACAACTATATCCGCAAGAACAGTTCTAAAATCTATTTACAATCGATATTTATTCCATAATTGCCGAATTTTCCTATGCTGCAAAAAATGTCCGAATTTTCCATTGCCGAATTTTCCGTTACCGAATTATCCGTTACCGAATTTTCCGTTGCCGAATTTTCCGTTACCGAATTTTCCGTTGCCGAATTATCCGTTACCGAATTTTCCGTTGCCGAATTTCCCGTTACCGAATTTTCCGTTACCGAATTATCCGTTACCGAATTTTTCATTGCCGAATATTCTTTTGCTGAGTTTTCCGTTGCCGAATTTTCCTTTGCCGAATTTTTCGTTGCCGAATATTCCTTTGCCGAATTTTTCGTTGCCGAATATTCTTTTGCCGAGTTTTCCGTTGCCGAATTTTCCGTTGCCGAATTTTCGTTTGCCGAATTTTCCTTTGCCGAAATTTTAGTTGCCGAATCTTCCGTTGCCGAATTTTCCTTTGCCGAAATTTTAGTTGCCGAATTTCCATTGCCGAATTTTCCGTTGCCGAATTTTCCGTTGCCGAATTTTCCTAAATTCGCATAGACACACCCATATTTTCATTATGCTTATTAGTACCGAGAATATGCTATTGACCACCTTAAAATTCATGCACCAGTAGTTCGTATTTATCGCTCCTTCACTAACTCAGGTGGAATGTGGCTCTGGGGTTTAGGGCTAGGATCTAAGTGTAGTATCTCTTCAGTCTCAGCTCGACGGAGAAAAATCCTTCTTGACTGGGGCAATTTTCATTTTTGTCCCAATTCAGAGTGCCCCATTTTTAGAGAGCTGGATATAGCCGACAACAAAACCGACCTTGTGTCTGTCCTCATAAGGAGGCAAATAAATAGGGTCTCTGGGTCGGTTTAATATTGGGGATACCCAGTCCTTTTACTAGGGTTAAGGTCATAAAAAATCCTCTCTGTCGTTTCAGAAAACGCACAAACATATTTTGTGAGGCGCCAGAAGGAGTGACGCCAAATATAGGCAGTGATTTAATACTAGTTGAGAATCAGTGAGTTAAAGGGGCCCAACAAAATGCTGCTACAAACCAAACACAAATGGGGTCTTTTAACATTTTTATTTCCGCTCGTTAACCCCAACCGATCTTTCTTACTTTATTTTCATTACCCCCCTTAGGATGGCCGTTGCTTATTATCAGATTAGGCACACTGCGCAGTTTTCCCTCCCCTATGTTAACCTGGGGGTCACGACCCTAGCCTCACCCTTAAAAAAAGGAAACAAATATGCCCCTTCCCTTCCTCTAAAATGGCAATACGCCCCCCCTCCCCTCGTGTACGCACGACCGTCCGATGCCCTTTTAGCGTGAGTACGACCAATCTCTTAATTAGGCGGCGGGTTTACTCGACCGGAAAATTAGTAACAAGCGATTATATATATATATATATATATATATATATATATATATATATATATATATATATATATATATATATATATATATATATATATATAAAATGAAATAATAAAATAAGATGTCAATCAAATTTTATTATAATTCAAAGTTCAAGCAAAGTATCTTAACGTCCTTAGCTCATGAGTTTTCAAAGATAATTCTTCTCCTCAGAGGACCATTACCGCAGTGGTATTACTACCGGTAATAATAATAATATATATATATATATATATATATATATATATATATATATATATATACAGGGTGTCTCAAAAAAATGTACTCACTCTTAGAATGACGAGACGTTTGCGAATCCCTTGGTGCGCGTTATCAGCTTTGTTTGAACAATAATGGTCATCAGTTTGAACATTTGCGAACATGATTCTTCAATTACATCTGTCTCATGTATTCGATGCTATTTCATTTCACTCTATGTTCATAAATAAAAGTTTTCTCGTCATTCTACGAGTGAGTACATTTTTTTGAGACACCCTGTATATATATATATATATATATATATATATATATATATATATATATATATATATATATATATATATAAGTATAACTTTTTTATTTATACAAACATTATTGGTTACATATGTGCATACATGTTTCGGTTGCACTTTTCCAAGAAAGTCAACCTCATCAGTAAGTGCAACCGCCGAAACATGTATGCACATATGTAACCAATAATGTTTGTATAAATAAAAAATTTATACTTATAAACAGCTCTACTTGGTATTGAGCACTTTTTATTAACACTTGAGTTTCTACGGATTTACATTTACAGAAACTAATACAATACATGTACGATATATATATATATATATACATATATATATATATATATATATATATATATATATATATATATATATATATAATTAACTTGTTACCAATATCCAGGGGGTATGAATCCGAAGGAAGTTAAAACCGGGTTTATGAGAGTGTCAACGAAACAGAATATGTTTTGTCGCAATTAATGGAATAAAATCATCAACAAATATATATATATATATATATATATATATATATATATATATATATATATATATATATATTGGTACAGAAAAATTAGTACAACATTCGTACCGTCGGTTTCAAGCACAGAAGAACTTAGCCATCCGGCTCTCTTCAGCTTCTGTTGTCAGGTATATATATATATATATATATATATATATATATATATATATATATATATATATATATATTCTTAGACACAGACGAACAGCACAGGTAAGGAGGACATTTTTTAATAACAAAATAAGTTAGCAAAACATTAATCTAGAACAAAACTTAGATCTAATATACGGAACGTTTTTGTCCTGTTCTATTAAGGGAAGTGGTGTCTGATCAACTCTGCTGGGAAGCCATGAGATAAAATACTGTTTTGTTTTTAAATTCCCGAAACAGATTTTCATGGTAAACAACTGATGATCCCTTAAATAATCTTAAGACCAGCGTAAATTCTTGGAAGTAAACTAATATAGTGACTGTAAAAAGTAAATTGAAAAGTAATTTTCCATCGAAAGACTTGGGACAAAAGTGTTTTTTTTCCATATTGTTTTAATGGTTGAAAAACTTCCGAGACTATATATATAATCTTTTTACTATTATATATATTCGTAATATATTATAAAATAATATATTACGTATACACACACACGATATATATATATATATATATATATATATATATATATATATATATATATATATATATATATATATATATATATATAAAGATAGATGAAAGAAGAGGGATAAACATGGGATAAACATGTACGAATGACAAATTTATTTCAACTTCGATTGTTCAATGCAAGGTGTACTCGGTAAAACATGTTTATTATTCTTTCCTTAAGCTAAGGCTTTTCAAAGATTAAAATATTATCATCAGAGAAATTACATAGATAGATAAGTTGGCAGTGGAAAAGCCAAAATTTAAAATCTGAAGTAAGACCCTCCTAACCCGTTCTAAATATTAGACTGCCCACTGTTTTCCGGTTTGTTCCGAACCGAAAACAAGCAGTTCCGTCTCTAAATGGGAGTGGGATCTAAGTGGGAGAAAAAAAGAAAAAAAGAAAGTGGGGGATGGAGTTTTGAGAGTGGGTGGTGTCCTTCCAAGATACTACACTTTGATCTTTGAGAACATTTTGTGGACGACACACGTTTACCCAGTTTAAATTATACAAATAAAATACTGCAATGCGGGCCATAAAATGGTTAAATTACAGTACAGTCAGACCTTGACATACGAATTTTATTCGTTCCAGGACCAAAGCGGAACTGCTAACTGAACTCTCCTTCCTGTCGTGAGTGCTGCCGCATAGCGGACTAATCACGAACCTTCGACGTCGTATGTTGGATTTTCCATCGGTTATCGGTGTAGAGTCGATAATTTGATCGAATTGCAAATCGTATATTGGAAAAAAAAATCGTATGTAAAGGAAGGCAATCGTATGTAGAGGTTTGACTGTATATCTTTTATGCGGGGTGTAAGTGTGCTTACAAGGGTCACATACGCCGCACGGACCACATGTTTTACATGCCTAGACTAAACCGTATTGTAGGAACTAAACCGATTGGAACCCTGTTGAAGAACGCCGTCCCGGATAATAAATCTCTTGGCTTAAAGGGACCCAGGGAATATAATGCACACTTAAATTTCGGGTTGGTTAACCTCAGAATTCGTTTATAGTTCTCTCCGCTTATCCTTCGGGGATGATTGTACCCCAGGGTACAATAAACTACTTGACCCACGCCACCGATTACCACCTACGCCTACTCACAGGGTGTCGTCACATCCCAAATTTAACCTACTCAAAAGCTATCCATTTTTTCTATTTCTCGGATGTACTTAGAAATTAAATGTATCCACCAAAGGGGACGGCCTTGAGTCGCGGGCCTGACCACAATTCTAAGCCAGCAGCCTAAAGGTCAAGACAAACCCCATTCAACCTACTTATTCACTAAGCTTAGTTGAGCAGCTATTATTGTATTCTCGTGCGAGTTGTGGTCACATCAAAAGAATTTCCTTGAAGTTACAACCGAGTGGAGCTTCCCTTGAGGTAGACTCGTCCGCACCACGAGCCTCACCCTCTCTGTTCTTTTCGTGGTAACTGGTTTGTATATAAAAAAAATAATAATAATAATAATAAAACGGTTTATCGCACCCGGCAATTCATTTGTAATGACTTCGCTGAATGAAATAAATAAAAGCAATACTAAAGAAGACATCGGGACCCTTTAAGTCAGTATTATGGTTGAAGTTTGTTTGCCCATGAAACCCGATGGTAGAATGAACTAGATCTTCACAGCCGTGTAAAGTCCAGGCTCCGATACTTGGCTTTTTATCTCTTCTGATACTACGCTTTAACTTTTCTGTCCTAGATCAATGAAGAAGAAATCATTCAAGACTGAGGCAATTTTCATTTTTGTCCCAATCCAGAGAGCTCTTTTTTTGGAAGCCGAATTTTCCACACATTAAAACCGACCTCGTTTATAACAAATCCATCACGGGGAGGCAAGTAAATAGGGACATGAACGTCATTAAGAACGGGTATTCTTTCATCTGTGCATTTATTGTTGAAAAAAAAAAAAAATTAAGCGTGACAGACCAACGAACATGTTATTTCAGCCTTAAGTGTGACTCACTGACTGACAGACACGTCCTACTCCAGAGAGATGTTTAACTTGTGTTTGCTATCGCGACTCTTCGAAACTCGGAACTGATTCTGAAGATTGAAAACTGACGAATCGATGGTTATTTCGTGCTTTAAATTAAAAAAAAAAAAACGGTCAAGTATTGTGGTTTATTTGTGCTTCTAATCCAAAGGCACACCCGCACTTGTCGTTTCAAATAGTTTTTATTCTTATAATTATTAAGAAAAATAAGAGCTTTCGGACTGCGAAATCAGCTACCCACCTACACAGGGTTGTTTTTTTTTGGGTTGTTTTGTTTTACGGCATATCAACCCTTTTCGGATTATTTAATGTCGAATCCGGTCATTTTCGTAACAGTTTTTATGCTTCAAGTAGTTTATATCTTCAAATATTTATTCATGGTGTTTATTTTGGTTTTTTTTTTTTTTAGAGGAAAATGGTTGTTTTATTTTTAGCTTTGCGGAATATGAGTGAGTTTTGCAAAGAGGAAGGAAAAACAATAACATCAATGTTTGGTGCATTTTAAGTCAGGAAGCCGGTCTGTAAAACTCTAGCAGGACTAAACAGCTGTATCCGCGCCGCTCACTAAGAGGTTTTACTTTAATATCACTTCGATACGCAAAAAGTGGTCATACTCGAAATCGAATAGACAGCCGCCATATATATTGAAGAAAACTAAATTTTCTCATTTTGTATTCTTTTTAAATTACTATCTCGACTCGGCGAACAAGTTTCCGGGTCTCCTGTGGTAAATGCACTCTCGGATCCATATCCCATAAATTACCACCGGAGACCCGGAAACTTGAAAAACGAGAAAATCTGACTTGTATAAATAACAACTTGCTGTCTGTCTGTCTGTCTCTCTCTCTATCTCCCTCACTCTCTCTCTCTATCTATAGATACATAACTATCCACTGACACGTGTTTCGCCATAATATGGCCCATCAGCGTGGATGAACTTAGCGAGATTTAGAATCGTGACCACATAAACTGCAGTCTAGCATCCTTACTGTTGGGTCACGACATTTCACTAAAATCGAGTGATATATTATCGCACATGAATATATACATATTTTTTTTTGTTATTTTGGCGATAGTGACAAATGAATGAATTCAGATATTGACGATGAAGCATTTCCTAAATGTTACGAGGGAGTTATTTTCTTTACACAGTGTGTTGCCTCCCTATATAGGGGCGACACACTACGTTTCGAATCTCGCTAAATTCAGCCACGCTGATAAGCCGTATTACGGCGAAACATGTGTCCTTGGATAATTATATATTATATTTTATAAATAAAGACGCTGCCCATACAGGGGTGATACACTGTGCTAGAGAAATAACTGCCTCGTAGCATTTAGGAAATGCTCTACCGTAGATATCTGAATTCGTTCATTTGTAACTATCGCCCCCAAGACAATAAACCCCCCCACACCCATATATATATATATATATATATATATATATATATATATATATATATATATATATATATATATATATATATATAATGTATTTTTATGTAATTATTTTTATTGGTGATTGCAGCTGCAATCACCAATAAAAATGATTACTTTCACGATCTCATATTTGAACGTGGGAAACAACAACACACCCTTTTGCCCCGGCTGCAACAACAGAAGCCGGCAAGGAAAAAAAATACAAATCCGATGACATCAGGATATATGACACACCGATGAGACCAAGTTTTTGGCGAAATATCTGTATCACTTTAAACTAACAAAAAAATGGAAGTTTATAATAATAAAAAAAAAAAAATCGGTTTCGATTTATTTTTCTTTTTAAAAAAAATTGATATCGCATCTTTAATGCTTCAAAAGGTATTTATTTTACCTGTTCCATATTAAATTTAACAATAGATGCTTCTTAAAAAAATATAAACCTTAAAACACTTTATACCGATCACGTACGCATTCACGATCTCATATTTGAACGTGGGAAACAACAACAACCCCCTTTGGCCCGGCTGCAACAACAGAAGCCGGCAAGGAAAAAAAAAAATACAAATCCGATGACATCAGGATATATGACATACCGATGAGGCCAAGTTTTTGGCGAAATATCTGTATCACTTTAAACTAACAAAAAAAATGGAAGTTTATAATAAAAAAAATAAGAAAAAAAAATCGGTTCTGATTTCTTTTTCTTTTTTTTTTTTTAAATTGATATCGCATCTTTAATGCTTCAAAAGGTATTTATTTTACCTATTCCTTATTAAATTTAACAATAGATGCTTCTTAAAAAAATATAAACCTTAAAACACTTTATACCGATCACGTACGCATTCACGATCTCATATTTGAACGTGGGAAACAACAACAACCCCCTTTGGCCCGGCTGCAACAACAGAAGCCGGCAAGGAAAAAAAAATACAAATCCGATGACATCAGGATATATGACATACCGATGAGGCCAAGTTTTTGGCGAAATATCTGTATCACTTTAAACTAACAAAAAAAATGGAAGTTTATAATAAAAAAAATAAGAAAAAAAAATCGGTTCTGATTTCTTTTTCTTTTTTTTTTTTAAAATTGATATCGCATCTTTAATGCTTCAAAAGGTATTTATTTTACCTATTCCTTATTAAATTTAACAATAGATGCTTCTTAAAAAAATATAAACCTTAAAACACTTTATACCGATCACGTACGCATTCACGATCTCATATTTGAACGTGGGAAACAACAACAACCCCCTTTGGCCCGGCTGCAACAACAGAAGCCGGCAAGGAAAAAAAAAATACAAATCCGATGACATCAGGATATATGACATACCGATGAGGCCAAGTTTTTGGCGAAATATCTGTATCACTTTAAACTAACAAAAAAAATGGAAGTTTATAATAAAAAAAATCAGAAAAAAAAATCGGTTCTGATTTCTTTTTTTTTTTTTTTTTTTAAATTGATATCGCATCTTTAATGCTTCAAAAGGTATTTATTTTACCTATTCCTTATTAAATTTAACAATAGATGCTTCTTAAAAAAATATAAACCTTAAAACACTTTATATATATATAATGGAAACACCTTGGAATTCTAAATAAATTTATTTTAAGATGGTGTACGACTCCTTTTTGCAATTATAACTTATTTTATGCGACGTGTGGGAAACAAAACAAACGGAAAACAATATTAAATACAGAAGAAAAACAAGAAACGAGAAGTTTGACCAGTTTCGTTCGTATCACCGAACGTCTTTTTTTTCTGAAGACGTTCGTATCAACGAACGTAACCGGTCAAATCTCTTGTTTCTTGCTTTTCTTCTGTATTTAAATCTGTTTTCCGTTTTTCTTTTTTCACACATTTTGTCTATCAGGGCATTTCATTTTAATGACATATCGTGCATTGTATCCATATATATATATATATATATATATATATATATATATATATATATATATATATATATATATATATAAATATATATATACATATGTATATGTATATGTATATGTATATATATATATATATACATAGACATATGTATATGTATATGTATATATATATATATATATATACATATACATATACATATACATATATATACATATACATATATATATATATATATATATATATATATATATATATATATATAAGAAAAGAAGGATGAAGATAATCCGACGTAATGGGAAATGAAAAAGGAAATATATTAACTTCTATGCTTTCTTTCAAATCAGGAATCTTGAAAAAGTCTTTGAATAAAGACGAAACGTTTATGAATATATAAACAATTTTCGGTTATTCTTTTCTCATTACTTTGGATTATTAGTTCCATAATTATCACACACACACACACACACACACACACACACACACACACACACACACACACACACACACACACACACACACACATATATATATATATATATATATATATATATAATTTACCTGCCATCCATTGCGAAACGTTAGACATGGCGTCAGGTTATTCCTTGATAGGTGCGCATCAGCTGACTGGCGACCAACCCTTCCCTAAACAGGAGGTAATGCCTGGCAGCATACTCTCTAAGATCGTACAGAACCATACTTCACACTGATACCACGGTAAAAAAATCATATATATATATATATATATATATATATATATATATATATATATATAAAGGAAGAGCACTTAGCACAAGATTCTTCCCTAAAAAGAATAGAATCTTTGAAAGTTACCAATGTCAAAACAAAAGTGATATAATTCTCTTGCATTCTATCAACTGGCATGTTGGTCGAGATGGCAAAAGTATTAGACCCTCTACGATTGCTGTTGACTTAAGTTCCAGAGTTTGAACCTTTAGATTGATGCGTCAAGCCACACTGATGAGTTTTCAAAAGCCGAAAGGCGTGTTTGTTATAGATAATGCATATATATATATATTATAAAAAAATCCTAGTTGATAAACTAAAATAATCCTTGAATTCTCCAGCGTGAGATTCATCAATATATAGGTTTTGGAAAAAATATAGAGGTTTTTATATATGCATAAGAACTTTCAATGATGCAGTTAAACCTAAGCTCAATAAATAATAGTTTATATCAAAACACATTCTAAATATTTAATTTGAGTTCCGGATATAAATACTCACGAGGTCACTTATATGTACGCACGTTTCCGTGATTCAACTTTATTCAGGATAAAGATTACATTTTAGTCAAATTTCCAATAGATAAAGAATTCTCTTAATTAACATATTATTTTTATTTTAAATTAGGGTATATCATAAGTATATAAATATTGCATAAATTATTATAAAACATTCTTTTAGTCAATTAAACAGCGGATTA
>OY744543.1:10644601-10654601 GCA_963556195.1 Sepiola atlantica
ATCATAATTTCCGCCCCATGTACCACTCCCAAATCCTGTTGATACAATTTTCTTTACAGTTTTGCGGTTTTCAAAAGAGAGAGCTTCTCCTCCCTCGTCGCCATCATAGCGAACCTTATGACGTCTACCGTGTGTGAAACTCTCCCCCATGCCGAATGATATTAATGTCACCAACGACCTGAGAGTCTTTGATGTGGTTTTGTTGTTTCTCCTGGATTTCACATTAAAAATAAGAAAAGGCCGCCAAACTGATCGCTCAATAGACCGCCGCAAATGCACCTGTCGGGTTTGGTTGCTATTTTCAGTAGTCAAGACACACCTTTAACGGCGGTGTTAAGTAAGAAGTTAAATAATCAGATATCCATCTTGTAGGTTCCGAGCCAAGTCAGTTAAGACTATGGTAACCATTTCTGTGGATCAAATAATCGTATATACAGTTACATTTGCTCAGTCAGCAGACCGCCGATCGCCAACCAGTTTCGAATCTCGCTACGTCTGGCCACACTGATGAATCATAGAGTCGGCGAAACACATGTCTATAGATAATGTATATATATATATATATATATATATATATATATATATATATATATATATATATATATATAGAGAGAGAGAGAGAGAGAGAGAGAGAGATAGAGATAGAAGAAAAAAGAGTGATAAATATGTGACGATTGTCCAAATTTATTTCAAATTTCAATTGTTCAATGCAAGGTGTATTCAGTAATAAACTAGTGTTTATTATTCTTTCCTTAAGCCATATATATATATATATATATATATAATAATTATCCAGGTAAAACAAACACCCAAAGGGTAGTAATCCAAAGAATTTCAACCGGGTTTATAAAAAGTGCTCAATATCAAATAGAGCTTTTATATATGATTAATTTCTATTTACGCAGACATGTACAAAATTTGATTTTTATTGTTTGTTTTTGATTTTCATTCTTAACGGTCCCAACCACATGACTTTCCAAATTTAAATTTTAAATTTCTTATTTCTCCATTTCATTCTTTCCAAATATGATCTAAGGTTAAGATCGGATTGTAACTCTGCCTGAGGAGATCTCAGTTTATAATAGCTGTTGATCGATAGCATCGACAGATTTTGTACATGTCTGTGTAAATAAAAAATCATATATATATATATATATATATATATATATATATATATATATATATATATATATATATATATATATATATATATATATATATATATATATATTAAAGTGAAATATTTTGAAAATCAACAATCGTGCAATTTTAAATGAAAAGTTCATTTATTTAATTTTTTTTCGCGAGCTTTCGTTGTAGTACAACCCTGTCACGCGAGACTGTCTTATAGTTTTTTTCCGTCTTTCCTTCCTCCTCATTTTGATAGTATTAACCCTGAGGGGCGAAAAGACGTCAAGTTCTTAAGACGCTATAAGTTTAGCTCTTGCGATGTCATGCGCAGATTGGCGCTTTTTTAAAGTAAGGAAATCAACATCTTTGAAGCACAGATTAGAATGTATTAAAGTGAAATATTTTGAAAATCCACAATCGTGCAATTTTAAATGAAAAATTCATTTTTTTTTTTCGCGAGCTTTCGTTGTAGAACAACCTTGTCAGGCGAGACTGTCTTATAGTTTTTTTTTCTTCTTTTCTTCCTCCTCATTTTGATGGTATTAACCCTGAGGGGTCGAATAGTTCTTAAGACGCTATAAGTTTAGTTCTGGCGATGTCATGCGCTTTTTTTAAAGTAAGGAAATACACATCTTTGTGGCACGGAAAGCTCGCGAAAAATAAATGAATTTTTCATTTAAACTTCTTGCTTATATCATATACTCACGTATTGTTGGATGCAGGTTCTGTCACCAGTCAGTTTCCGGCTGTTAAAAGAGAGAGCGAGAAACATCATGGCGAGAAACGTCAATGTCAGTCTTAGCTGAGGTCCTAAATATTAGAGATGAGAGCTTTAGCTAAGATCTAGAGTCACTAGCGACAAGACCCTAACGACCCGCACACACATCAGTGTCTAACAAGTCGTATGTATACAATGCATGTGTCTGCGTTGCCTGTCTTGCTTTCTATGCGAATTGTGGACTATAGCCCGATGCACCGTCGACCGTTAACAGTAGAAGCAAGACACGGCACCTAAAAAGACGAAGAAGAACAAAAGCACATCCGTTTGTCAGTCGGCCAGAGTATCGGGCATGAATCCATGAGCCCGTCCTACAAATTCAGATACCATTATTTTTGTGACATTTTTAGCGGTAGGCATTAGACATCAATTAATAAATATTTCCGAAATTTGAGTTTCTTTGATTCTTGTGATTTCGATCTGTAATTAATTCTTCTTTCATATGGTGTTGGACTTACGGTATAAAAATTAAAACCATTGCTTACAAACTAATTCTAGTGTGACAGTCTTCTGGAGGTTGAAGGTTCAATCCTTACTATAGTCGATGAATAACTAGGAATAACTAGAAGGTTCTCAAGCTCGAAAATGATACACCTGAAGAAGGTCGGAGATTATATCGGCCGTGTGAATATAACAAACAAAATGAGAACAGTAGAACGAATAATTCGAATATTACAAAACATTATTAAAGTATATGAATGCAAGTTAATATTTAAATGTAAGAATCATATTTGGTCAAATGTTGAATTATGTATTTATTGAATTAATTTTTTCTAATTATAATGAAATGATATTAATCTGAAGAAAAAAGTCTTTGATGGTATTAACCCTGAGGGGTCGAATAGACGTCAAGTTCTTAAGACGCTATAAGTTTAGTCCTGGCGATGTCATATTTTGTCAAATGTTGAATTATGTATTTAGTGAATTATTTTTTTTCTTCTTATACACACAAAAAAATAAAATAAAAAATAGCTATGAAGCGAATTATAATGAAATGTACACCATTGGTTTAATGATATTAATTTGAAGAAAAAGTATTTGATGAACTTGACTGGATTCGATATACCGTGAAGTAAAAGAAAAAAGAAAAACAAAATAAACAAATGTAAAAAAAGTAAAATAAATAAATAAATGACAATTTAAACATAAAAAAACAAGTGCCGGGTAACGCATAATCACCTTGCTGATTGTTGTGATAGTGATAGTAACGACGGCAATAATAATCCGGTCTGATGCTACCAGATCAGGCTGTCTGAAGATACCGGCTTCCTGACTTAAAATGCACCAAACATTGATGTCATTGCAAAACTCAATTATGTTCTGCAAAGCGAAAAACAAAAACGATTTTCGTCTACAAAACAACCAAACCAAACCAAAACCAAACCAAACCAAACCAAACCAAACCAAACCAAACCAAACACCATGAATAAATATTTGAAGTTATGATAACTTGAACCATTAAAACTTTTTCCAAAATTACCGGATTCGGCATTAAATAATCCGAAAATGATTGATATGCCGTAAAACAAAACAACCAAACCAAACACCATGAATAAATATGCAAACATATAAAGAACTTGAAGCATTAAAACATTTACGAAAATGACTGGATTCGGCATTAAATAACCCGAAAAGAGTTGATATGCCGTAAAACAAAACAATCAAACCAAACACCATGAATAAATATGTGAAGATATAAAGAGCTTGAAGCATTAAAACATTTACGAAAATGACTGGATTCGGCATTAAATAACCCGAAAAGGGTTGATATGCCGTAAAACAAAACAATCAAACCAAACACCATGAATAAATATTAAAAAATTTAAAGAACTTGAAGCATGACAACTTTTACGAAAATGACTCGGTTCGACATTAAATAACCCGAAAAGGGTTGATAAGCCGTAAAACAAAACAACCAAACCAAACCAAGTAATAATAAAAAAAGCCACTCTTCGTCATTAAAACGTTATTTCCTTCCCCTTTGTTTTAAATACAAGTGCGTCAATGGCGATTCGCCATCTTTCGCTTCAGAATAAGTGAGGTCTTTCAGACCGCGATTTCGCCACACCTACGTGTTGTTTGTTTTAGTTATTTACACAAGGTCGGAATGTGGGGTTGGAAAGTCGGCACGCGAGAAAGTGAGTACTCTGGCCTACGAAAAATGCCTGGGCAGCCCCGTCGGCATTCCCCGGTACGCGCGCCTCAGGCGATTAGCAATAAACGAATCCCTTCTCAAAGGGTTAGAAGGCAAAGCCTGGAGGGTGTACTTCCTAGAGCTGCACAGGATTAACCCTCAGACCGGCGGAATAAAGGCCCGAAGGCCAAGACAATACCGGTCTATCGGCTGCAGAATCCATCAAAACAGATACTACACTTTGATCCCAGCCTAGAGACCCAGAACAAAGTTGTTTGTTTTATCGTCATTTTTAAATACTGCAATTGTTATTATTAGCGTTTTATCTTTTTTTTTTTGTACAGAACATGACAGTCAGCTGCGTTCAAACGTCTACTGGCATTTTATTTTCGACCCAGAGATAAAAACGATCACCAGCCGAATATAAAGAAAGTAGACTACCCATGCCCCGTTGGGTCACAACTATTATTTGTTCTACTTTGATTTCATTCGAAAAGTCATAAACTGTGACGTCATATCTGTTCAGACATTCTTTTTAAATAACGAAAAAAAGTCTATTTTCTCCTATCCTCATGGATACTTCTAAATCATCAGAGAGAGAGAGAGAGAGAGAGAGAGAGAGAGAGAGAGAGAGAGAGAGAGAGAGAGAGAGAGAGAGAGAGAGAGAGAGAGAGTAAGGGGAGCGAGCGAGCGAGAGTAAGGGGCGAGAGAGAGCGAAGATGAGAGAGAGAGTAAGGGAGTCGAGATAGATAGATAGATAGAGAGAGAGAGAGAGAGAGAGAGAGAGAGAGAGTAAGAGAGAGAGAGATAGGGAGATATATATATATAGAGAGATAGAGAGAGAGATAGAGAGAGATAGATAGAAAGAGAGAGTAAGAGAGTAAGAGAGAGATAGGGAGATAGAGAGAGAGAATAGAGAGAGAGAGAGTAAGATATATATATATATATATATATATATATATATATATATATATATATAGAGAGAGAGAGATAGGGAGATATATATATATATATATATATATATATAGAGAGAGATAGATAGAGAGAGATAGATAGAAAGAGAGAGCAAGAGAGTAAGAGAGAGATAGGGAGATAGAGAGAGATAGAGAGAGAGAGAGAGAGAGTAAGAGAGAGAGTAAGAGAGAGAGAGTAAGAGAGAGAGAGAGTAAGATATATATATATATATATATATATATAGAGAGAGAGAGAGAGAGTAAGAGAGAGAGTAAGAGAGAGAGAGTAAGAGAGAGAGAGTAAGATATATATATATATATATAGAGAGAGAGAGAGAGAGAGAGTAAGAGAGAGAGAGAGAGAGAGAGTAAGAGAGAGAGAGAGAGTAAGATATATATATATATATATATATATATATATATATATATAGAGAGAGAGAGAGAGAGAGAGAGATCCATTCACCATTCTCCCATAATATTCGTTATGATTCAATTGAAAAACCAATCCACCCATCTCATTAATCGTTACCCTCGAGCGGCTTTCAGCCTTGATAAATGGTGTCTCATTCGTTAAAAAGGGCCTTATTATTATTTTCCTATATAATTTACAGACGACATGTGTATGCTTTGCATGAACACACTATAATTAGCTGAAAGGAGAGAGTCCCTCTTTCTCTAAATACTCACAGACTTATTAGAAACTATCGGAGAGTGGTTGAATCAACATACAATTAAAACGGAAGTTAATGAGATGAGTCGGAGGTGACCGTGGCTTAGTGACAACCTGGGTGTGCCAAGTTCGAATCCAGTTCGTTCCATCAGAATCAGAATATTACAACTTTGTTGATTCTGTTGTCGGCATTCTGGCAGGAGGGACCACGTGAAGGTTGCCAACATCCCTAAGTGAAAGTTATATCTTGGAATCGACTGGTCATCAGTCCGCATCGTTATACACTTAACCACCGTCACCTCCAGTTCGTTCCATAGAAACACCCTTACTTGGAATGTTGGCAAGCTTCACGTGGTCACTCCAGTACCCGATGTCTTTATAGAAAGAATTCTAACTAGAAAAAATACCGGGAAACCAATGCCAACAATTGTTGGCATCCGTCTGTCTAAAGAGACAATGGAGTTCTGCGGGTTTCCTTTTTCAATTTCCATTACGTCGAAACATTATTTTTCCTTTTCCTGACCACACACACACACACATATATATATATATATATATATATATATATATATATATATATATACATAACATTAATGTGAAAAGTATATATTTTAACATATCTTTTATTTATTTTCTATATTTTGACGTGTAGGAATATCAATTGTCCTTTATATAAAAAAATAAAAAGGTTTTCTTAAAAGGAGAACAAAATTTTCGCCCGCAATCCTTCGGCCTTGGTCCGTGTAATCTAATCTATATATATATATTCAATGTGTGCGTGTTATATCGAAGACAACGATACTTGGTGATATTTTTTTTCACTAACGAGTCACCATTTATCGAGGGTAAAATCCACCCGAGGATAAAGGTCTGAGGATAAGATCGACAGTTGAATAATGATGAATATTATGAGACGATTGAACATAATAAAATGAACAAAATTTGATGACCTATGAGGATGGTTTATAACAAGTGTTCATTGATATCAGATTTGAAGATGACCATATTGTAGTCATCAGGGAATCAATCTTGTGGCAACGTATTCCACAGATGATTAACGGGTCGAAAGTAAACAGTTGAGCAGAACGGCAAATACGAAAACTAGTGCAGAAATATTCGAGAAGATATGAAGACAAATTGTAAAAAAAAAAAAAAAAATTTCAATTAGAATTTGTTTTTTGTTTTTCAAAGATAACCGTGTCCTTGTCTTTCAAACAAACATGTCTGAAACTATGCACCGTGTATGTATGTATGTATGTATGTATGTATGCGTGCGTTTGGAGGGTGTATAAGGAAGGGGGAGGGGGAGGGGGGCGGAGGGGGTTGACAGAAAGCTGAGTCACCATCGGGTCATGCAGTTCATCGTTGGTCGCATCACGTGACCATGCCAAGATGGCGTCGTGGTTCGTCAGTGAAAGATTTGTGCTGTGTCACTCTCCGCCGTTAACCGCTAAAGACCATCGCGACCCCCAAACAAAACCGCCGCCGCCGCCATCACCACCACCGTCATCCCCTGTCTCATCCTGGCGTCACCCCCTCCGCTACTCCACCGAATCTCGACACCTCTCTCCCCCCCCCCATCGAATCAGTGCATCTCTCTATCTCTGTCTGTCTGTCTGTCTGTCTGTCTCTCTCTCTCTCTCTCACTCTATTTTGTATTTCCTTGCACATTTTGCAGATGCAGCTCAACGCCCCCCCCCCCCAAACACTCAAAGCCAGACGTGGCGACGGTGGCTGAGAAGACAGTGGAGCTGTTGGGGAGGGAACGGTGAAAGAGAGGGAGGGAGGGGGGATCGCTGACTGGGTAAGATCGGTGCGACGGCATCGGCGATGGCGAGGCTAGCAAAGCAATGCACTGTTTGCCTGTGTGTCATCTGTCTGGTGCCTAGTTGATTAGATCTCTTACCCACCCTCGTCATCACTGACATCGCTCACCAGGGATTTAGTTATCTCCCTACTATTCTGTCTGTCTGTCGTCGTATACACTTGATCTATCTATCTATCTATCTATCTATCTATCTATCTATCTATCTATCTATCTATCTATCTATCTATATATATAGTAATCCAGGTAGGGTAAAATCCACAGGGTAGAAATCCAAAGGGAATCAAACCGGGCTTATAAAAGAGTGCTCAATAAACATATAGAGCTGTATTGTGAATGCTTTTATTCAAACATGTACAAGGTCTGCTACACTGGCATGTCGATGTTATCGATCTACAGCTATCAAGAGCTGAGGTCTCATCAGGCAGATAATTTTTTTTTGTTGGATCATAAAAAATTATCTGCCTTATGAGACCTCAGCTCTTAAGAGCTGTAGATCGATAACATCGACATGCCAGTGTAGCAGACCTTGTACATGTTTGAATAAAAGCATTCACTATATATATATATTTATCTATATCAATATATATTTATCTATATCTATATCTATATATATTTATCTCTATCTATCTATCTATCTATCAATCTATCTATCTACCTATCTCTCTCTCTCTTTCTCTCTCTCTCTCTCTCTCTCTCTCTCTCTCTCTCTATATATATATATATATATATATATATATATTATAATATAAAATGAAGTAATAAAATAAGGTGTCAATCAAATTTTATTAGAATTTAAAGTTCAAGCAAAGTATGTTTTTGGGTTGATATGTTTGATGTTATATATTTTTATGTATTTTTGTATATATTTTTTATATATTTTCAAAGTTTAATTTTATTACCTGTAGTAGTATAACTGCGGTAATGATCCTCTGACGAGAAGAATTATCTTTGAAAACTCATGACTTTAAGATACTTTGCTTGAACTTTGAATTCTAATAAAATTTGATTGACACCTTATTTTATTACTTCATTTTATATTATAATATTAATGCTCTATCCAGTATATTGAGCTTCAGTTTTTATCCGGATGTTTAACTAATTATGAGATATTAGTTGACGCTTGTATGTTTTGTTGGATTGCTTCAATTTATTTCATTTTGACTACACAATTGATTTTGTTTCACGAGAGCAGTTTGAGAGACCCCCGATCTTCAGGTCTTGAAATAAAAGTTAATTTTATTTCAAGACCTGAAGATCGGGGGTCCGTCAAACTGCTCTTGTGAAACAAAATCAATTTTGTAGTCAAAATGAAATAAATTATCATTTATATTTCTGCTCTATATTTTTTATTTAGCACTCTCATAAACCCGGTTCAACTCCCCTGGATTTATACCCTGTGGATCTATACCATACCCGGATTATATATATATATATATATATATATATATATATATATATATATATATATATATATATATATATATATATATATATATATATATATATATATATATATATATATCAGTATTCCATGTATCCACATACAATTTTATAAGGAGATATAATTTTTTATGTGTCAATTTTCAGTATTTACTTCAACAGTGCTCGATACGTAAGTAGAGCTAGGTAGTAAACTATGAACATATATTTATGGCAATTAAGCTACACAGAGGCTCCCGCGTTTCATCCTCGGGGGGGATCTTCAGGCTAAAATGCATTGAGTTAATTTTGTCCGGGTGTTTTTATATAAACGGCTTGCTAGTTATCCAATCAGATATCTCTCTCTCTCTCTCTCTCTCTATCTCTCTCTCTCTCTCTCTCTCTCTCTCTCTATATATATATATATATATATATATATATATATGTATCTATATCTATCTATCTATCTATCTATCTATCTATCTATATATATATATATATATATATATATATATATATATATATATATATATATATATATATATATATATATATGAATAGATGAAAGGATAAAATAATCCGACGGTATGAAATTAAAATGGAATAAGCGGAAGACCTAAAAAGCTCAACGTTTCGCCTTTTGTCATTTTTTTCGTTCGCTCTTGACAAAGCCCATATAACATTTGGGCGAAACGTTGAGCTTTTTAAGTCTTCCGCTTATTCCATTTTAATTTCATATGTCTATATCTATATCTATATCTATATCTATATTTATATCTATATTTATCAGTATTCCATGTATCCACATAAAATTTTATAAGGAGATCAATTTTCAGTATTTACGTCAACAGTGCTCGATACGTAAGTAGAGCTAGGTAGTAAGCTATGAAATTATATTTATGGCAATTAAGCTACACAGAGGCTCTCGCGTTTCATCCCCGGGGAGAATCTTCAGGCTAAAATGCATGGAGTTATTTTTGCCAGGTGTTTTTATATACATGGCTAGCTAGTTAACCAATCAGATTCTTTGTTGGTCTCTCAGCCAATCGTTAGGCTTCTTGGGAACAAAAGTCTTTTTACTGTTACT
>OY744543.1:10659601-10692101 GCA_963556195.1 Sepiola atlantica
TTTACCGTGTTAGTTTTACTCTGATTGTTTTTATTAAAACGTTCTGCGTTTGTTTATTTTCTTAATCTTATTAGCCATTATGTTTTAAAACACAAATTTATTGAATCAAATTGTTTAATTAAAATAATAATTGATTTAAAAATTACTATTTAAAACACACACACACACATCTTCATTTTTTACGACCTTAAGTGTGTTTAGGATTTTGGCTTTACCTTTTACGCCGTAAAACTTTTACTTACTAACTGTTTTTATTATTCCGTGTTTAATTTATTAAAATAAATGAAAATGTTATTTTCTTCTCTTTTCTTCTTTTGTCAACAAAAAAATAACACAACACTTTTTTTCTTTCCTTCCTTTCTTAACAAAAAATATTTCTAAGTATGGAGGAAGGTTAAAAAAAAATTGGGGAGGGGACAAAACATTTTTTTTGTTTATTCTATAAATAAAAATATTTCTATTTATGGTGGAGGGTAAAAGAAAATTTGGGGTTGGGTCGAAATTTTGTAAAATTATTTAACTAAAAATATTCTAGGTCAGAAACAAAGAAAATCAATGTTAAACCAGCCAAGAAATATGACTGGGGCTCCCTCGGTTTACGGGTGATCGTTGATTTCTGACGCGGCAGCCTAGCAAAAATATGCGACCGGAGGGTGCAAATAGTTGCTAGTATATATTATATATATAATATATATATATATATATATATATATATATATATATATATATATATATATATATATATATTCATCTATTAATAATGGAGAGTATGTATCTGTCCGTCTGTCTGAAGCCGAAACTCCATCAGAGTAATATTACTATTTACTTAGTCTGCCAGCTTCTATATATAATACTACAAAAACCGCCGTAAACATATAAATAAAGTAGAACGAAATTTCAAGAAGAGACTGCAATTAGAACAGAAAACGTGTCAAGAATCTTACTTACACTAATACTTTTTCAACTTCCTTATATACTGTTACAAGTCGCTCAGACACTAGACGGATTTTGCCATTTATATAATTAATTCCTTTTAAACTTCAATTAAATTGATATTTAAAAATATACACTTATAACTGCTATTATCAAATTTACATAGGTATTTACAATATTTTCTGATAAGGTAATATTAATAAAAATTATTCATACAATTAATTAAACACATTTCATCAAGAAACCAGCGTGTTTTTTAAACCATACTTTGAATGGCAAGTACTGTTAAAATTGTAAAGTCATCCTTTTGGAAGTGACGTCATTTTGAGAGGATTTTTTTCACATCATAATTCTTTATTTTCATTACGTTGTTAAGACAAGGTGTTTTGTTGTAAATTAAAGTTAAGCAAGGCATATCCCAGTCATTAGGAAATGGGTGACCATTTTGGAAAAATAAATTGCTGACTCATCTTTCCGGTCCTTCTGGAAGTGACGTCATTGTGAGAGGATTTTTTTCACATTATCATTCTTTATTTTCATTACGTTGTTAAGACAAGGTGTTTTGTTGTAAATTACAGTTAAGCAATACATATCCCGGCCATTACTAAATGGGTGACCATTTTGGAAGAATTAATTGCTGAATCATCCTTCCCGAAGTGACGTCATTGTGAGAGGGTTTTTTCACATTATCATACTTTATTTTCATATAGTTATAATATATATATTATATATAATATATATATATATAATATATGATATATATATAATATATATATAATATATAATATATAAATAATATATGATATATATATAATATATATATATATATATGTATATAACATATATATAATATATATAATATATATATATGTATATAACATATATATAATATATATATAATATATATATAATATATATATATGTATATAACATATATATAATATATATATAATATATATAATATATATATATATGTATATAACATATATAATATATAATATATATATATATATATATAATATATATAATATATATGTATATAATGTATATATAATATATATAATATATATATATGTATATATAATATGTATATAATATATATATATATACTATTTATATAATATATATAATATATATAATATATAATATGTATATAATATATATATAATATATATAATATATATATAATATATAATATATATAATATATATAATATATACATAATATATATAATATATGTAATATATATATAATATATATATAATATATAATATATATAATATATATATATAATATATTTATAATATATATATATAATATATAATATATAATATATATATAATATATATAATATTATATATATATATATGTATATATATATATATATATATATATATATATATATATATATATATATATATATATATATATATATAATGTTTGCTAGTGTACGGAAATAAATTATGCTTCGTCACTGTTCGCACTAACAATCTCAATAAAATCATAGAATTACGTCTATTATTATTTTTATTCTGATAACTTAAAAAAACTTAAAAAAAAACACACCAACCGTTGACTTTTTTATTCAGAGCGTAAGATTTCTTTCGCAATTCTATTTCACTTGTGATTTACTTTCTAGTTACTTTCTCACTTTCCCTCAACGCGTGAAATGGTTTCGTCGGGCACATTTTTTTTACTCGCTGGCAGGATGGAAGTATGTCATATATATATATATATATATATATATATATACCAATAAACACACATTGGACTTCATTATAGAGTGGAGAAGGGAAGATTAATTCAGATAAAAGCTTTTTAAAGAAACGGACCATTTAGTAGAAAAAAGGCGTTTTTGTAATATTCTACGGAACAGTTTTTTTTTAATAAATGTTCTGTGTAAATGCGAACCTCCGTATTTAGTTGCTTTTATATATATATATATATGTCAATTGGACATCTAACAGAACGAAAAAGGGGTAAAAAACATATATGTAACAAATAAATGTTACCAAAGGCAGGATAAGTTACTCTTCGACCTACCTGCATAAGATTTTTTTTGTGTTTTTACTTATTTTAAAGCTTTTTTGTTCAAAACAAACCTGGTGCCCACCTGTTCGGTTAGAACGGAAAACAAAATGGCTGAAATTACACAGAGTTTCGATAATCGCTCAAAAAACGAAAATTAAGCAAAATACTAGTAGAACATTACGTTTTCCCATGATTGGTGACATTTATTGGATGTGTTTCTAACACTATTTTGTTTATTTTTCGATTTTTCACCGATTGTCAAGGATCCCCGTGCTTGGCTTATTAGCAACCATTTGTTTTCGTTCTAACTAAACAGGTGGACACCAGGTTTGTTTTGAACAAAAAAAAACTCTTTAAAATGAGTTAAACCACAAATAAACTTATCCGAGTTAGTAGAAGAGTAACTTATCTTGCCTTTGGTAACATTTATTTGTTGCCTATTTGTATTGTTTTTTGTTTTTTAACCCCTTTTTTGTTCTGTTAGCTGTCGTTATAAATGCCCGTCAATCGATATCCTTTCAGAAAAAAACTGAAGTTATTCTGTTTCGGGAAAAACTTCGCCCAGGGCGTTGTCAGTTGAAATTTGGAAATAAAAAAGGGATATTCAATTAAAATGACGAAGAGTACCCGACGTATTGAATGTCTAAACACAATACCATGAGGAAACGATCAATTGTCACCGATTCGTTAAACACGGGTTTCTATTTTATCCAATAGCCTTGCAATGTTAGAAGAGGCAGTGGACCCGACGTGATTTTAACTCGAACAGACGATCCGATGCCTCGCGTTGATATCGATTACATCACGTGGCATACAAGTTTTCAGATTGAACATCGTAGTGATTTAAAAAAAAAAGTTGAAGTTTAACGGAATTAAAATTTAACAGAATAAAAGTTTAACGGAATTAAAATTAAACGGAATAAAAGTTTAACGGAATAAAAGTTTACCGGAATAAAAGTTTACCGGAATTTGAATGAAAGTTATGAACGGACTTAGCTACTATTGGGTCGTTCGGAAAGTTATGAACGGACTTAGCTACTATTGGGTCGTTCGGAAAGTTATGGACGGACTTAGCTACTATTGGGTCGTTTGGAAAGTTATGAACGGACTTACCTACTATTGGGTCGTTCGGAAAGTTATGAACAGACTTAGCTACTATTGGGTCGTTCGGAAAGTTATGAACGGACTTAGCTACTATTGGGTCGTTCGGAAAGTTATGAACGGACTTAGCTACTATTGGGTCGTTCGGAAAGTTATGAACGGACTTAGCTACTATTGGGTCGTTCGGAAAGTTATGAACGGCCTTAGCTACTATTGGGTCGTTCGGAAAGTTATGAACGGACTTAGCTACTATTGGGTCGTTCGGAAAGTTATGAACGGACTTAGCTACTATTGGGTCGTTCGGAAAGTTATGAACGGACTTAGCTACTATTGGGTCGTTCGGAAAGTTATGAACGGACTTAGCTACTATTGGGTCGTTCGGAAAGTTATGAACAGACTTAGCTACTATTGGGTCTTTCGGAAAGTTATGAACGGCCTTAGCTACTATTGGGTCGTTCGGAAAGTTATGAACGGACTTAGCTACTATTGGGTCGTTCGGAAAGTTATGGACAATAGGAGCTTAGCTACTATTGGGTCGTTCGGAAAGTTATGAACAGACTTAGCTACTATTGGGTCGTTCGGAAAGTTATGAACGGACTTAGCTACTATTGGGTCGTTCGGAAAGTTATGGACAATAGGAGCTTAGTCTGTTCATAACTTTCCGAACGACCTAATATATATTTTAACCACACAAAATACATGCTAAATTATTCCTTTGTTTTGGGATTGACTTATCTTTTAAATAAAACATGTTTTAATTGTTCTAGTTAGCTGTAATTTGTAATTAACTCAAAAAGTCACTAATATCTAACTTAGCTATCTATGTATTTCTCTCGGCTACTATCACTCTATTTATTCAACCACTCTATAATATTTCTTAATGCCTGTATGAGCATTAACCGAAAGAAGTCCTCTTTTTTTCAGCGTGGCCATCTAATTATCTGTACACACCACACACACGTATGTAAATTAAATGACAAAAATAAGTCGCTTATAGGATAATAGTCTATAATAATAACATAGAAGTAAAGAGATGCATTATTTTTAGTTATTCAAGAAGAATGTTTTAAAGATATTAGACAGGGTCCCAATCAAGAGTCTCCAATCTAATAGGTCCCTCACTGTCAACCAAGCTACAACCACTGTCCCATCGCCGCAATGTTGCATCCCTATGCTTGTTTTACAAGTACTTTAATGGAATGTGGTGTCCCCTAGATGTAAATACGCGCGACTAACACGACAATCAGCAAAATCCCACCCCTTCACTGTAGAGGTCCTCAGATGCCGGAAAGCTTTCTACTCTAATGGTTTCTTCCCTCAAACTGCTAGACTTTGAAATGCACTCCCAGTTTTCTGCTCCCCTGACTGTACTAACATACAGCAATCAAAATGTAATGCGAGCAGACACCTCGTTGCTCAACTCCCTACTTAGTGTGTCCCTGTAAGCCTGGACCCTAATAGTAGCCCCTTACGTCCTAGTGGCAATGTGTCTTGTTTTGGAGTGAATAAGAGTAAACAATCAAAATGAAACAAATAGTAGTTGTGACCCAACGGGTCAGAGGCACGTCTAATATTATCTGAAATCTTACATAGTCTTGCTCGCTTGTTTGTTTGCACATTGGATGTTTTAAGTGATGGAAATAAAGGCGATTGGTTGGTTGTTAGGTTTTACGGCATGTCAACCATTTTGGTGTCATTTGATACCGAAACCATACATATGTTTAATTTACGATTGGTTTGTAGATCAATTTGTTCTGTGGGCGTATATTTTATAAGCAAATAGTCTGTATGTGATAGCCTCTATTTAACCCATGGTAGGGGCTTAATTTGTACGGCCACTGCGGGTGAGAACGGACCTGGGAGTAGTGATAACTACATAAAGCTGTCAAATTGAGGTCTCACCCCTTGAGTCAGTTTTGTGTAATGACAAGGATGATTGGCGTGATGTGGGAGAGCTTGAGTAATTGATAAGGTTGAGTAATTGATAAGGTTGAGTAATTGACAAGGTTGAGTAATTGATCAGGTTGAGTAATTGACAAGTTTGAGTAATTGACAAGGTTGAGTAATTGATAAGGTTGAGTAATTGACAAGGGTGAGTAATTGATAAGGTTGAGTAATTGATAAGGTTGAGTAATTGACAAGGTTGAGTAATTGATAAGCTTGAGTAATTGATAAGATTGAGTAATTGATAAGGTTGAGTAATTGATAAGGTTGAGTAATTGACAAGGGTGAGTAATTGATAAGGTTGAGTAATTGACAAGGGTGAGTAATTGATAAGGTTGAGTAATTGATAAGGTTGAGTAATTGATAAGGTTGAGTAATTGATAAGCTTGAGTAATTGATAAGATTGAGTGATTGATAAGGTTGAGTAATTGATAAGGTTGAGTAATTGACAAGGTTGGGGTATAGAATAAGCAGGTACTACCACTTCGGATCAAAAAGACCTTGAGTAATTGATAGGGTTGGAAAATAGGATTAGAAACAGGGTAGACAGAAAAATGCTAGTAAGGGCAGAGAAAGATGGATTTCTAGGTGGTGAGTGGGGTAGACGCGAACACATTTTCAACGGGTGCCCGAGCCAGTTTAGAGTCGTGCCTAGGACAAATTTTATTTAGCCTACAGAGTACTACTACCCCGGGTCAGAGGGTGCCTGGTAGTAATAGTAACTATAGGGTAACTTCACACTCCCCCAAAGCTCCCATACTGGGGGCCTCATCATCGGATTTTAAAGTAATACCCAGGATGTAGAGCAGGGACAGAAATATAACTTTTACACAGTGTATGATCCATCAAAATGTTTCCTGTGTCCTCAATCCAGCCCAAAATTACATCGTAAATCAACGATGTTTCAGGATGTTATCAAAATTAGAAACGTTTATAAAAGCCTTGCCCTTTACAGCCGTTTATTTTCAAATCTCCGTAAAGATATGGACTCAGAATACAAAAAAAAAAAACTTATTATCAGACGCGAGTGGGTGTCAAGAGGGCGAAGTTCAAACAGATTATTGTTGTTAAAGGACGAACGGATGTTTTTAATAAAACAAACATCTAATATTGCTGCTTTTTTTTCAGAATGATATATTATCTTTTTATTTATACTATTTGTCAGGTATTTATAAGAAACTATAAAGTCTTATCTCCTCTAAAAAAAAATTAAAGCGAAATATTTTTTTGTAAAATTGTGTGTGGGTTAAGTGAGTTACGTCAAATAGAATTTCCACTCGCACGAACTCGGTTAGCGAACGCGTAAAGAAAGTGATGTAAAGAACAGAAAGTCGGGAGATACGTGGCAAATAGGTAGCTAGAAATGTTCTCTTGGGTTTTAGCTGCGTTACCAAGCAGACGTGTCTTGAAGAACTTCTTCCCTCCCCCTGTGGGGATGGAATAGAGGGGGGAAGACCGAATCCTTGGAAAATGATCTCCAGTCTGTATTGGAATGTGCCTAAATGGATGGCTATTAAGACAAAGCACTTTTTCTTAAAAAATTATAGGAAATCTTTCTAACCACCGATTGCCATGGCTAATAACACCTTACCAGAGTGATCAACATTCAAACTCCTCGGCCTAAGAATACACAGAAGATGCTACCAAATCTGCTGCAAAAACGGTGGGCTCCCCTTACCGGGCTAGAAGATTGTTCACAACTGCCAGCATACTATATCTCTACAAAACCACCATTTGCCCATGCATGGAGTATTGTTGCCACATCTTGTCTGGTGCATCAACCACTAGTCTCTTCCTCTTAGACAAGGTCCAAAAAGGAACCTCTAATCTAATATGTTCCAAATTGTCTATCAAGCTCCAGCCCCTGTTTCATCGCCGCAATATTGCATCCCCGTGTTTTTTTTGCAAGAACTTTAATAGAATTTAATCCAACGATCATGTTGCACTTGTGCCCCCTAAACGTAAATACTTCCGACCAACCCGACCATCAGCACCCCCCCCCGCCATTCACTGTAGAGGTCCCCAGATGCTAGAAAGCTTTGAACTCTAATAGCTTCTTGCCTAGAACTTCTAGCCTTTGGAATTCACCCCGTGCTCCCCGTTTCCATGATTGTACCGATATGCAACAATTTAAATGTAATGTGAACAAACATCTCGCTGCACAACTCCCCACCTAGGGCGCCCCTATAAATCTGATCCCTAATTATCAGTAGTCCCTTACGTCTTGGTGGAAATGCGCCTTGTTTGCGGTTAAAATAAGTAAAATAAAAATACTGTATGCAAATACTGTAAAGAAGTTACAATAAAACTACAGATAGAAATCTCAGAGCGATAATGATTGCCATTTTTCAAATTACTACTACTACTACTACTACTACTACTACTACTACACCTACCATGAAGAAAGACAGCGACAGCCACTCCCACTACTACCACTACTACTACTACTACTACTACTACTATTACTACTACTACACCTACCATGAAAAAGACAACGAAAGACACTCCCACTTCTACCACTACTACTACTACTACCACTACCACTACCACTACTACTACTACTACTACTACTACTACTACACCAACCATGAAGAAAGACAGCGACAGCCACTCCCACTACTACCACTACTACCACTACTATTACTACTACTACTACACCTACCATGAAAAAGACAACGAAAGACACTCCCACTTCTACCACTACTACCACTACTACTATTACTACTACTACACTTACCATGAAAAAGACAGTGACAGACACTAACACTACTAGTACTACTACTACTACTACTACTACGTCTACCATAAAGAAAGACAGTGACAGACACTACCACTACTACTACTACTACTACTACTACTACTACTACTACTAGTACTACTACTACGCCTACTACTACTACGCCTACCATAAAGACAGTGACAGACACTACCACTACTACTACTACTACTAGTACTACTACTACTACGCCTACTACTACTACTACGCCTATCATAAAGAAAGACAGTGACAGACACTACTACTACTACTACTACTACTACTACTACTACTAAGAAATGCAGGTAGAACTACATGATTGAAGCGTCCATCATTTATTTATGTGACGAGAATTCGTGTTCGGTATGCAATCAATCTATTTACTTCAAATGATAAAATTGGGCATTTGGAAAAGTAAGGTGAACACTAATCGATCGGTTATATACAGGAAAGTCGTGTTTCTGTTTGCCTGTCTGTGTCCGCCTAAAACTCGGAAACTCGCAAAGATACTCTTAAATACTATACCTTACATACTCCAATTCAGTATCACCCCGAGACAGTTATGGTACAAACAAATATTCTAATATTTATTGGCTTCGGGTCTCCAACGACTTTAGAGCATGGGGGATTCAGTTCAAACATTACTTTTTAAAAAGATTCTTACTAGCAATTGTTCGAAAAAGAACACTGAAAGTAGGTCAAACATTTAGTTGTTGGTGAGTTTTTCTTTCGCTGGTGGAGGTCAGAATGTTACTTTGTAAAAAAGACGTTACACACACTACAAACAAAAAACAAAACAAAACTATTCTATTGTGCTATCCAGAACCCGGGCAATGCCGGGTAGCCTTTCTATTTCTAGTTATTGACGATTTTATAATAAGAACAATCGTATCATTGAATTACAGCAATTTTTTTTTAATGGAAGTCGCTCCAGACAAGACATGAAGCCACTTGATGTAAGTAGCTAAAAGAAAAAACTACTTCAATGTCAAAAACTAGCCAACTATAAGTGTTCGATGAATAGATTTCGACCCAGATAACAGCAATTCTTCCCCCTTTGTCAGAAACATCGCCCATGGAATGTTAGGACTAAAGGACAAAAAAAAAGGAAGCGAGAGTTACGAGGCTTCCGAAAGTAAACCCAAGTTAGTCACTTTCTACTCTATTTAATTATTACAGACCACTTGAATCTATTACTATACTTAAGCTGAGAAAACCTTTGTTTCGCTAAGGATTATTCCTACATACTTCAATCCCACAAAATACATGCTAAAATATGTTTTAGTTCTGGGATAGAGTTATGTTTGAACAAATTCTGTTTGAATTATTTTAATTGGCCGTAATTTGTAATTAACTGAACCAGCTATTCATCTCTCACTTATCTATCTATTTCTATTGTCCTATCTCACTTTATATTGATTCAATCACTCTCTAATATTTCTTAATGTCTCTGTGAGCATTAAGAGAAAGAGTGACTCTTGTTTAGCGTTGCCATCTAATTGACACAGTGTCAGTGCACAGTAGAAATACGTATGTAAATTAGATGGCAAAATAACAAGTCATTTTACTTCTATATTATCCATGACGTTAATATTGAAGTAACGAGACTTATGTTATATTTATGCAAGAAGAATGTCTTAACAGATATGACGTCACAGTTTATGAATTTTCGAAAGAAATACAAGTAGAATAAACAGTGGTTGCGGCTGTGACCCAACGGGGCACAGCTACGTCTTGTATTCTGGAGACACAGTTTCGCAAATACTTCATATCAGATTGTAATTGCGAAAAGTTCTTTTGGAACCAGAAACCATTTTCATTTGACACTAATGATATCAATCATTTGCCGTATTCAAGCCCATGAGGAATTCGCAGAGCTATCGAGTGACTCCGACTTGAAACTTGAATTTCAAAAAAGTAAAGAAGTTTTTGACAGAATTCAGGAGTTCCAACAATTTCTGAAATAGCATTACATGTTATTTTATGATCCATCACCACATGCCTGAGGCGCCCCTACCCGGGAAGTCTGACGGGTTCGCCCTTAGATAGAGTGCCTAATCAGGAGAGCTAGTTTTTTTCACCTTCCGGCCTTGTGCCACATTTTCCAGCTGCGGGAAGCAATTAAACCCCTTTCAGGGACGGGAAACCTCCGGCCCGCGGGCCACATCCGGCCCGCAAAGGCTTAGCGTCCGGCCCGCCACCCTGCTAGGCTTTATTATTGCAATCCGGCCCGCGGACCTCCCAGTAAAACTCATATCATTTTGTGACATAGACGTAAAAGTAGGTTTCAATTAAGATTTACAGTGGGATAAAAATGTATAAACATCAGCGAGCGATAATGTATGTATATTTCATTTTTCTTTAACTATTAATTTCAAATCCTTGGCCTGAGATAAAAATAGAAAAAGGGAAAGAGAGAGGCAAAGAGGAAATGAGAGACGAGGAAAGGGCATAAAACAGGTGTTAGGTGTGTTAAAAACGAATGCTGGATCAACTTGCTACTTCCCCTGTCATTATTTTTTATGATTCCAAAATGGCTCTTCGTCGACGCCTTTTATAACATCACATACAGAAGTCTCTTGAGAAAAAATATCAGATTTGTAGAGTGTTCGATGCAGTTTTTGTACAATTTATTCATGTAAACAAAATATAGTAATTCTGAGATTTCGTTTTTTACTCCGGCCCGCGATCTCCTTCCAAAAGTCTCATCTGGCCCTCACTCTGAAAAGGTTGCCCGCCCCTGCCGTACATATATGAAACGGCTTTTCCAGATTAAAAACTTATTAAAATTGAACATCGTTCAGCGGTGTAAAATATTGGGTGCTTCTGTAGTTTCACAATGAGATGTTAGGCCTCTCTTTAAAAAATAGCTCAAGAAATGTATAAACTTTGTTATGTACTTACGTGGTAGCTGAAAATAAGACTGTACACCAAAAACTACGAAAATTCATCCAGTATTTATTAAAGTAAAAATAAAAATAAACGATTTTATCTATATGTCGCCATTTTTCTTTTTTTGGACTTTTTCCGAAAGTTATCTCCCTTGCCTGCTTCGTAAGTATAAATGTCTACCGATATGTAAGATCGTTTTCTTTTCTCTTTTTCTTATAATTTGATAAATACTGGATGAATTTGCGTCATTTTTTCTGTACAATCTAACAAGCTAACACGGATATACATAACAAGCTTTATACATTTTATAAATATTTTAATGTCATTGTGAAACTACAGAAGCACCAAATTTGCACTATGGTTTAATTACCTCCACCAAAGAGGTTATGTTTTCAGTCGAATTTGTTTGTTGTTTTTTCACTATGTTTGTTTGTTTGTTTGTTTGTGTACAGCCTATCGTCCACACCGCTTGACCAATCGTCACAAAACTTGGTAATAATATCGGTTATGGTCTAACTTAGAACTGATTTAATTCTGAGATATCTAGGTCAAAGGTCAAGGTCAAAATAAAAGAAAAATTGAAAGTCACACGGTAACTTCGGTTTTGTTTATTGTAGAGACTCGCTACTTGGCCCATATTCTAGCCAATGAAGTCTCGCATCTTACATTGGACTTTTTACAAGAAATGAATATAATAATGAAAGTGTATAGCGTAAGGTTTTATTCAGAATTCAATATGGGCGCCAGCATTCGCCACCAGCTATTCAAGCCGAATGAGAATCCGCATACATTGATCTCACAAGTAACTCTTACTTTTACTCTTTGACTGATGATGGATACTATGAGAGGATTGAAAACTTAAACGCACTACCCGAATCAAAACAACAGCCAAACCCAGGTAACAGCAAATTTTCACATTCCATGAGCGATGTTTCTGACAATTGTCAATCTATTCATCTAATTCATCTTTATCCTCAGGTGTTTTTTCCTTGATAAGTGATGACTTATTAGTAAGAAAAATGAGTTACCTGTGAAATCAGTTGCTGCGGTCTCCCCAGGCTAGAGAAACAAGTGGCGAATGCTGGCGTCCATATTAAATTCTAAAAATATTCGAAAGCCGTCTGGAAACTGCGTCAACTGATTTCACAAGTAACATTGTTGTATAATATATATATATATATAAATATATAATATATAATACATATATAATATATATATAATTATATAAATATATTATATATATAATATATATATAATATATAATATATTATATATATAATATATATATCATATATATATCATATACATCTATAATATCATATATAATATATATATATATATATAATATATAATACATAAATAATATATATATAATTATATAAATATATATAATATATTATATATATAATATATATAATATATAATATATTATATATATAATATATTATATATATAATATGTATATAATATATATATCATATATATATCATATGCATCTATAATATCATATATATATATAATATCATATATAATATATATATATATATATATATAATATCATATATTTATATATAATATATATATAATATATGTATGTAATATATCTATATATAATATATATAATATATATATATAATATATATAATATATATATAATATATATATATAATATATATAATATATATATAATATATATATATAATATATGTATATAATATAGGTATATATATAATATATATATATATAATATATGTATATATATAATATATATATAATATATGTATATAATATATATATATATAGACATAAATATATAATATATATATATTATATATTTATATATATATATATAAATATATAATATATAATACATATATAATATATATATAATTATATAAATATATTATATATATAATATATATATAATATATAATATATTATATATATAATATATATATCATATATATATCATGTACATCTATAATATCATATATAATATATATATATATAATATATAATACATCTATAATATATATATAATTATATAAATATATATAATATATTATATATATAATATATATAAAATATATAATATATTATATATATAATATATTATATATATAATATGTATATAATATATATATCATATATATATCATATACATCTATAATATCATATATATATAATATCATATATAATATATATATATATATAATATCATATATTTATATATAATATATATATAATATATGTATGTAATATATCTATATATAATATATATAATATATATATATAATATATATAATATATATATAATATATATATATAATATATAATATATATATAATATATATATATAATATATGTATATAATATAGGTATATATATAATATATATATATAATATATGTATATATATAATATATATATAATATATGTATTTAATATATATATATATATATAGATATAAATATATAATATATATATATATATATATATATAATATATATATATATATATATATATATATATATATATATATATATATATATATATATATATATATAAGTGTTGGCCTTGTTTTTGAAAGCATTGTTTATATGGTAATATGAATTAAAAAAAATAATAATGAGCAATTAGAACGCCATACATTTTAGTTTTATTTATTAACTTTTATTCTTTCAATTTACTTTTCGAAGATATTCTTCATCATCAGAATTTGAAATAAAGATATATTAAAATACCTTTTGTTTTTCATCATCTCGTTAGTGGTAAATTCTTTTTGTAAACATCCCTAAAAAGTTACAATGGCCCGCAAATGTATATCATTTTACGTTAAATTTATATATGAAACTGATCTCCCACTCTAAATTCTAAAATAATGATTGCATTTTTCCTTTCCTCATAGTTTTTCAGGTGTTCACACGTAATCACCTAAAAAAAGTAGAATCTTATTGGAGAGGATTCGATTTCGCCAATAGTGTTAATCTACAAATTTGTCATCATTGTTGTTTTATTATTATTATTATTATTATTATTATTATTATTATTATTATTATTATTATTATTATTATTATTATTTACTCACTAGGAGTTATCACACTGGTCATCGTCAGTGGTCACCCACTGCCGACAACCTGTGGTATTCCCTGGAGTCTGAGTGACAACAAGTCTCCTCAGGCCTCCAGTATGCTCCACCTCTTTTCGTTCATCACCGCTGATGACCTTGCGGTAATCGCAACAGCCACCTACCAACGATTTCCCGCTGATAAGGGCCATTGGTCCCCTCTGGGGCCCGAGTGGCAACAAGCCTTCCCAAGGTCCCAGAGCTGTCCGCGCTCTTCCAGTGGAGGTCTGGTTTTGCGCTTTCCCTCCTCGACCCTCTGTCCATAATTTTCGTGGCGTCAGCCTATACTTGCGCCTCTCTCGTGCGGTTGTATTTTCCCCGGTTCTGTTGTTTTGTGCTTCCATGTGTTTGTTCTCCATTCGTTGCTTATGTGGGTTGGTTTCCGCATTCGAGGACATTTCTCAGGATTGTAGCTGTTTTGATCATTACTGTCCTTTGTATGGTCTCAGTTATCCTTTTGATTCCTATTTCTCCTAGTCTTTTCTCCATGTTTTTGGGGACTGTTCCTAGTGCTCCTATGATTATTGGTGTTATACTGACTTTCTTCATGTTCCATATTCCTTTCAATTCTCTGGCAAGTTCAGTATATTTGCTTCTCTTTTCCGTCTCTTTGATCTTCACTCTGTGGCTGCTGGAACGGCAAAGTCCACGATTTTGCAGGATTTTTCTTTCTTGTTGATTATTATCATATCCGGTCTCCTTGCTGTTATGGGTTTGTCTGTTTGTACATTCATATCCCATATGATTTTGTGTTTTTCGTTTTCTAGTACAGTTTCTGGTTTGTGTTTGTACCGTTTTCTTGCATATTCGAAATTCAGTTGTTTGCACATTTCCCGGTGTACTTCTTTCCCCATGCTGTCATGTCTGTTCTTGTATTCCCTTTGTGCTAGCTTGCTGCATTCACTTATTATATGATTTATCGTTTCGTCTCTTTGTCCACACAATCTGCATTTGCTGTTTTCCTGGGTTTTATCTATCTTTGCTTTAATAAAGTTTGTCCTAATCGCATTGTTCTGTGCGGCCGTCAGCAGAGATTCCGTTTCTCTGTTCAGGTTTCCTTTTCTTAGCCATGCCCAGCTGTTTTCATTGGCTTCATCGCTTGTGAGTCTTATAAAGCGTCCATGTAGTTGTTTTTCTTCCCACTTTTCCTTTCTTGTCTTTTTGTTTCTGGGTTCAGTGCTTCCGGGGTTGTTTGTTGGGCTGGTGTCTCTTGCTGTGGTGATCAGTCTTTCCGTGTTCTGGGTTACATATTTCTCCAGCTCTTTTTTGGTGTCTTCCACACAGTCTTCTATACTTACCAGTCCTCTACCTCCTTCATTTCTTTTCACGTAGAGTCTGTCCGTGTCGTCTTTTGGGTGCAGTGCATTGTGCATAGTCATTAGTTTTCTAGTTCTTTGGTCAAGGTGCCTGAGTTCTTCTTTGGTCCAGCCTATGAATGGTCCAGAGTATCTTATTAGTGATACAGCCCATGTGTTTATCCCTTTTACTAGGTTTCTGCTATATAGTTTAGTTTCTAAGAGTTTCCTTGTTCTTCGTAGATATTCTTTTCCAATCTTCTCTTTCATTTCTGTATATTTGATTGTGTCTGCTTCCAGAACTCCCAATATTATTATTATTATTATTATTATTATTATTATTATTATTATTATTATTATTATTATTATTATTATTATCATTATTATTATTATTGATATTATTATTATTGTTATTATCATTATTATTATTATTGATATTATTATTATTATTATCATTATTATTATTATTGATATTATTATTATTATTATTATTATTATTATTATTATTATTATCATTATCATTATTATTATTATTATTATTATCATCATTTTTATTATTATTATTATTGATGTTATCATTATTATTGTTATTATTATTATTATTATTATTATTGTTATTATCATTATTATTGTTATTATTATCATTATTATTATTATCGTTATTATTGTTATTATTATTGATATTATCATTATTATTGTTATTGTTGTTATTATTATTATCATTATCATTATTATTATCATTATTATCATTATTATTATTATCATTATTATTATTGTTATTATTATTGTTATTATTATTGTTATTATTATTATCATTATCATTATTATTATTATCTGTATTTTGTTATTCTTTTTACAGTAAAACAAATCAATCTAATAGTCGACGAAATCTTTATAATTAGGATAAAAAATATGAACATTCTTTGATATGGGAAAGGTACAGAATAGTTAACACCCCCCCCCACCCGGCACTCATCATGTTAAGAATGGTTTTCTCAATAGTAACATAATTATTTAACAAGCTCATTCATAACATGGGGAGGGGACTTTGTTAACTATTCTGTTTCTACACCGTCTTTTTTATTTTGCATACCAATTGTCGACTATTTTCAATTTGTGTGAAAACATTCAAACAGCATTTTGTCAACTAACGACATACTAATGCAAAACGGTTTTGTTTTAAAAGAAAAATAAATCTTTAATTGTCTCACAATTTTCAATCAATTACAAGGAATTATTTGTTGTTGTTGTTGTTGTTGTTGTTATGTTGAAAACATTTGAGAAAAAATATTTAGAAAGATCTACTCGTGTAATATACGCCCCTCCAAGTGTATTGTTTTTACTTTGACAAAAATATATGCGGACATTATACTTTTTTTTTTACAGTAATTTGAACATTTAAAAAAAGCAACAAATCTCTAATTAAATATTTAGAAATTTAAAACGAATCGAAATCGAAATCGAAATCGGTAATTGTATTGGAATCGGGAATTTAGAACAGAATCGGTAATTGTATTGGAATCGGGAATTTAGAACAGAATCGGTAATTGTATCGGAATCGGGAATTTAGAACAGAATCGGTAATAGTATCGGAATCGGGGAAAATTTTGGAATCGTGCCATCATTAGTTCCAGCTATAAAAAAGATTAAAATGGTTGACATGTTTACAAAGAAATCGAAATTCATTCTGGTGAATTTAATTTCGTAATCTAATTATTTTTAAAATTGGACTTTTAAAATGTTAATTCTATTTTTATGCTATTGTATTTTTGATTTTATTAAATATTCGATGAATAGTAAAAAAATAAAATAAAAATAATGTGCAAGTCATGTAAAAACGAGAAACACACACACACACACACGAGAAGTGGTCACCTAATTTTATTAATATAGAGTTAATAAAACAAAAATGCCGACACATGTTTACCTTGGCCGTGGGAAACTCGACTGTGACTTTTAAGACTTTAGAACATTGTTTTTCATCGGGGTTCCGCGCAACCCGAAGGATCCGCAACAACAACATACGCTTTTGACCAAACGTTCATTATAGTTAACGCAAAAAAGGGTTAAAAATACAACAAATAACTTTTACCAAACGCAAGAAAATGTTATCTTCTATGGACCTGCATAGCTTTTCAGTTTTGACACTTTTTCAAATTTTGTATCGTTCCCTCGGAGGAGTAAGTTTATTGCTTACTGTCTGAGGCGCCCCTACCGGGGAATGCCGATGGTCAGAGTGCTCACCTCTCGGGTGCTTGCTTTTCAAACCCCACTTTCCCGACCCGACTTGGGTCGCATCTTACTCGTGGGAGTAAGATAAAACTGGCCTTGTGCCTAACCTCCTGGAGAGGAGGTAAATAAATACTACACTTCTCGGCTTTTTTGGGCTAAGATCAAAGTGTAGTATCTGTTCTGATGGATACTACACCCTATAGACCAGTATCGTCTTGCCCTTCGGGGCTTGATGACGCCGGTTTGTGGGGTTGTCCTGTGTAGTTCTAGGAGGTCCACCCTCCCAGGCTTTGCCTCCCCTCTTTGGGGTGGAGTAAGTTTATCGCTTACTGTCTGAGGCGCCCCAACCAGAGAATGCCGACGGGCCTGCCCAGGCATTTTTTGTAGGCCAGAGTTCTCACCTTCTCGGGCGCTGGCTTTCCAAATCCCACTTTCCGACCTTGTGTCACATCCTACCGCTAACTTCTCGGCCTTTTGGCTAAGATCAAAGTGTAGTATCTGTTCCGATGGATACTGCACGCCTGTCCTGTGCAGTTCTAGGAGGTCCACCCTCCCAGGCTTCGCCTCCCCTCTTTGGGGAGGAGTAAGTTTATTGCTTACTGTCTGAGGCGCCCCTACCGGGGAATGCCGACGGGGCTGCCCAGGCAATTTTTAAATGGCCAGAGTGCTCACCTCTCGAGCGCTGGCTTTTAACCCCACTTACTCGACCCAAGCTGTGGTCACATCTTACTTGTGGGAGTAAGATAAAACTGGCCTTGTGCCTAACTCCGCGAGGAGTAAATAAACATCCTACCGCTAACTTCTCGGCCTTTTGGCTAAGATCAAAGTGTAGTATCTGTTCCGATGGATACTGCACTTCATAGATCGGTATTGTCTTGGCCTTCGCGGCTTGATTTCCGCCGGTCTATGGGTCTGATCTGTCCTGTGCAGTTCTAGGAGGTCCACCCTCCCAGGCTTTACCTCCGCTCTTTGGGGAGGAGTAAGTTAATTGCTTACTGCCTGAGGCGCCCCTACCGGGGAATGCCGACGGGGCTGCCCAGGCAATTTTTAATGGCCAGAGTGCTCACCTTCTCGAGCGCTGGCTTTTCAAATCCCACTTTCCGACCTTGTGTCACATATTCCTATTGTGGGTAGGGGTTAAATAACGCTTTTTGGGCTAAGATCACAGTGTAGTATCTGTTCCGATGGATACTACACCCTACAGACCGGTATCGGGGCTTGATGACGCCGGTCTGTGGGTTTGTTCTGTGCAGTTCTAGGAGGTACACCCTCCCGGGCTTTGCCTTCTCACCCTTTGAGAAGGGGTTAGTTTATTGCTAATCGCCTGAGGCACCCCTACCGGGGAATGCCGACGGGGCTGCCCAGGCATTTTTTGACGGTCATAAGTGCTCTTCCTCTGGAGTGCTGACTTATCAATTCCCACTTTCCGACCTTGTGTCACATTTTACCGCTGTGGGAGGGAGATAAACACCTACTACACTTCGTTCCAGGCAATTCTGATTACTTTACATACATGAAAACGAAATTACAAATAAATTAACACTTATTTATTTTCATATATATTATGTAAAGCTTGGCTATATTGAACTTTCTTGCTCACACGCCGCTATTCCGAATTCGTGACCGTGGGCCGCCATCAGTGTAGCAAACGGTCAATAAGAACGTTTTAAGTTTAATTTAGACGGTTTCAAACCGACATAAATGATTTCACACTAAAAAGAAAAAAATTAAATTAAAAATTTAAAAAAAAAAAGTTTTTTTCTTTTCAATTCGAATTATCTGATTGTTTTCAGTAACCAAGTAAAACTTTCGTGTGGATTTGATATTTACTTTTCATTAAAAAAAAAAGGTACTGATATCGATCCTGACCCAGTTTTCGTGAGGTTCGACTCGGAAGCGTTCGGCTGTCTTACGCAAACGCCCGAGTGTTGACGAGCCGAATGGTACCAGACGACAATTTTGATACGGTGCTGCGTCCTGTGATTCTAAGTTATATAAGGAAATTGTCAAAAAGAAACAAAAAAAAAACAAGCAAAACATAGCGAAGTTACTGTTATCAAATAAATATTTTTTGTTATTTTGATACGTTGCTGCGTCCTATAATTTTTAGTTATATTTCCAAGAATTTTTTTAAACAACAAAACAAATAAAACAAGCAAAACAGAGCGAAATTACTGTTATCAAATAAATATTTTTAACCCTAACCCTACCCCTAAACCCTAACAACAAAAAAAGCAAAACATTATTATCATAGGACGCAGCACCGTATCAAAATTGTCGTCTGGTACAAATCGGCTCGTCAACTCTCAGGCGTTTGCGTAGGATAGCCGAACGCTTCAGAGTCGAACCTCACGAAATCTGGGTCAGGATCGATATCAGTACCAAAAAAATATTCCAGCAAATTTTAATAAATTTTAATTATAAAATTCTACCCTAAAAATATTTTATGTGTCTTTTCGTTTTAAAATCATGGCCGTTTTTTTGGTGCAGGGGAGGCAGTCTATTAATGGCGGCTGACTGGTGTGCATTCGAAATAGCAGCGTGTGAGCAAAAAAAAAAAAAAAAAAAAAAAAAAAAAATCAAAATCGCCTAAAACTTTTGTTAATGAAATATGTTTAAAAAAAAAAACTGTTTATGTTAGCTAGACCCGATTTTCACGAAAACAATGTTTTTTTTTATGTAGGGATTCCTTTAGAAATGTAATTTATTTTAAAGGTTACGCGAGGGTAAAAACAAAAAGGTTTTAGAAACGCAGCTGAAGAATGTCAACTCGAAAGTAATTTCTGGCTGGAATTAAAGTTTATAAGCGAAAGTTGAATATTGGGGTTCACTTTGCTTTCAGCGGCGCCACTGTTCTAAAAAACAAAAAAAATAACCTGATTTTGTTCATATGAGTTTTAAACATGTAAATTAAAAAGCGTACAACGTTTTTTTTTCACGGCTTTCTTTTCTTTCCCAAGATCGCTGGCTTTGGGCGGACACGTATATCTTTTGTGTTTTATTTATACATACATTTTCAAATGTCCATATGTTTTCTTTCCTTTTAAAAAAAAAAAAAATACGAGTTATTTTGTATTTAACAGTTACTCCATATATTCTTCGATGTTAATAAACGGATGTGACCACTTCTCGTGTGTCCGTGTGTGTTTCTCGTTTCTACGTGACTTATGCACATTTTTTGATTTACTATTAACAGGATGTTTATTGAAATTTAAAAAAATGCATTAGCGTAAAATAAAACGAAAAGTTAAAAAATACTTTTTTTAAATATAATTTAATCACGAAACCAAATCTACCAGAATGCATTCCGGTTTCTTCGTAAACAAAATAATCATTCCATTCTTTTGTGAACACACACACACACACACACACACACACACACACACACACATATATATATATATATATATATATGAAATGAATTACTTTGCGATCGTTCGAAATTTGAAAGGAATTTGGAAGCATTAAAACTGTCGAATAGAAAGTCATTTTAGGCTTCAAAATTATTCGTACATCCTCATCTATTACAAGAGTGAAACATTTTGGAAGCTATTTACATGAAATAATTTCATAAAGATAGATTAAAACAACCTTTTTTTAACGACAATTAATTACAGTTTCATACCGATTTTATTCAATTAATAATTTAATGACTATTCCAAATAAATAATTGAAATTAACTTCCAAAATACGATTTCAAAAATTAATAATTAGGATTTAAAAAAAAAGCGGCATATTTAAAAATGATCAGAAAAAAGCGAAGCAAAAATGAGAGTCAAAAGACTCCCGGGCAACGCCGGATTGGTACAAGTAGTTTACAATTCAAATCTTGTTAAATTGAAGGAGAGTAGAAAGTGACTAACTTGGGTTTACTTTCAGCAGCCTCGTAACTCTCGCTTCCCTTATTTTGTCCTTTAGTCCTCACATTCCATGAACAATGTTTCTGACAAAGGGGGAAGAACTACTGTTTTCGGGTCGGAATCTATTCGTCTGATACTTATCGTTGGCTAGTTTTTGACCTTGAAGTGGTATTTTTGTTTAGCTCCTTACATCAAGTGGCTTCATGCCTTGTCTGGAGCAATTTCCATATATATATATATATATATAAATATATATGATAAATGGAAGGTTAAAATAATCCGACGGCATGAATAATAAAAAAAGAAGAAAAGCGGAAGACCTAAACTCAACGTTTCGCCCAACTGTGGTATGGGCTTTTTCAAGAGCGAAAAAAAAAATGCTAAAAGTGGCACTTTTAGCATTTTTTCGCTATTGAAAAAGCCCACGCAAAAGTGTGACGAAACGTTGAGTTTAAGGTCTTCCTATTTAATTTATATATATATATATATATATATATATATATATATATATTAGTCTAAAGAAGCTTTCAGTCATTTTAAACAAAAAAAAGAAAGGAAAATGCAGTTTAAATTCCCAGAGAAACTAACTAAATCCAAAATATCGCAGACTTCGCATTCGTTGGAAAATTCATAAATAAAAAAAAAATAAAAAAAGGGGTTTCAAGTATCGAACAGTGAATAAAAAAACAGGAGACCTTAACTTAAGCGTGGAATATCAAATCGGGGATCATCAGCTGTTTACCATGTAACTGTTTCGGATATATATATATATATATATATATATATATATATATATATATATATATATATATATATATAATAAAGAATACCTCAGTGAAGAATGTATTAAAAAAAAGGTTTAAACGTTTAAATAATAATTTTTGTTGGTATTTTTAAGATTTAAAATTCATAAAACGAATTTATTTCGATTCGTTAAATCCATTTGCCGTTTTACAGGTGTCTGTAAAAAGCGACACGTCAACAGTTTTTATTACTTGACCTCATATTGCAAATTTTATTTCAAACTTTTCTTTCAAGGCAAAAATTATAAATATTTGAAATTATTTCTGACCAGCAATATATATCCACCCGGATAATTCTCAAATAAATATTCTTCAAATAAACCGAATGCCACTTTTTAAAATGTATTTATTTAAAATTGCAACAACTAGTTGTATAAAAATGTCAATAAAAAATGCAAAACAGTTTTTTAGTGTTTAAATTAACGACAATGACAAACAATTTTATTTACAACGTTATATTCGATTTTGGGACAATTCATTTTAAATTAGGTAAAATCTAAATTTTTGGCAGCCAGCGATACCTGATAATCACTAATTACTTTTGGTAATCGGACGATCTCATCTTTTAATGGGTGTGATAGGTGATAACATACGTATAGACGAAGTAACTAAACGAATGTTGGCCTTTTGGCTAAGATCAAAGTGTAGCATCTGTTCCGATGGATCGGGGCTTGATTTATGCCGGTCTATGGGTCTGTCCTATGCAGTTCTAGGAGGTCCACCCTCCCAGGCTTTGCCTCTCCTCTTTGGGGAGGAATAAGTTTATTGCTTACTGTCTGAGGCGTCCCTACCGGGGAATGCCAGAGTGCTCACTTTCTCAGGCGCTGGCTTTTCAAACCCCACTTTCCTGACTCGACCTTGGGTCACATCTTACTTGTGGGAGTAAGATAAAACTGGCCTTGTACCTAACCTCCTGGAGAGGAGGTAAATAAATACATCTTATTCATTTTTATTCGAACTTGAAGATTTGAACAGATTAGTAAACAAAAAAGATTTCTAAAAGTTCACTATTTTAAAATGTAAGTATTATTGGTAATAGCATTTCTCGCAGGGATAAAATAAAAGTTTAATTATGCTATAGGGATCGTTGGAATATTCACCTACTTCGCGTGGGTTTTACCAGAATCTCTATATTAATAAAATCGTGTCACCACTTCGTGTGTCTGCCTATATTTCTCGCCTCTACGCGACTTACACATTGAATTCTTTTTTTTTTATCATTTACTATCAATCGAATATTTATTGAAATAAAAGTAATAGCATGACATAAAACGAAATTTTAAAATCCTATTTAAAAATAATTTAATTACGAAATTAAATCCATCAGAATGCATTTCGGTTCATTCGTAAATATGTCAGCCATTTTAATATTTTGTTAATAGTTGAAAAAATAAAATAAATTAAAAATAATGAATTACTCCGCAGACAGTTTAAGATTTGAAAATAAAATTGGAACCCTTGAAACTGTCGAATAGAAAGTCATTTTAGGCTTCAAAATTATTCGTACATCCTCATCTATTAAAAGAGTGAAACGTTTTGGAAGCTATTTACACGAAATAATTTTATTAAAACAACCTTTTTTTAACGACAATTAATTACAGTTTCATACCGATTTTATTCAATTAATAATTTAATGACTATTCCAAATAAATAATTGAAATTAACTTCCAAAATCCGATTTCAAAATTATAATAATTCTGATTAAAAAAAAAGCGGCATATTTAAAAATGATCAGAAAAAAGCGAAGCAAAAATAAGAGTCAAAAGACTCCCGGGCAACGCCGGATTGGTACAAGTAGTTTACAATTCAAATCTTGTTAAATTGAAGGAGAGTAGAAAGTGACTAACTTGGGTTTACTTTCGGCAGCCTCGTAACTCTCGCTTCCCTTATTTTGTCCTTTAGTCCTCACATTCCATGAACAATGTTTCTGACAAAGGGGGAAGAACTACTGTTTTCGGGTCGGAATCTATTCGTCTGATACTTATCGGTGGCTAGTTTTAACCTTGAAGTGGTATTTTTTTTTAGCTCCTTACATCAAGTGGCTTCATGCCTTGTCTGGAGCAATTTCCATATATATATATATATATAAATATATATGATAAATGGAAGGTTAAAATAATCCGACGGCATGAATAATATAAAAAAGAAGAAAAGCGGAAGACCTAAACTCAACGTTTCGCTCAACTGTTGTGTGGGCTTTTTCAAGAGCGAAAAAAAATGCTAAAAATGGCACTTTTAGCATTTTTTCGTTATTGAAAAAGCCCACACAACAGTGTGACGAAACGTTGGGTTTAAGGGATTCCGCTTTTCCTATTTAATTTATATATATATATATATATATATATATATATATATATATATATATATATATATATATATATATATATATTTTATTTTTTAATCTTTTTATTTCTTATGTTTTAATTTCAAATTTTATTTTAATTTTAATTTTATTTTTATTTTTATTTTATTATATATTTTTCCTCTTTAATCTTATATTATCATATCTCTCCAAATTTCCTCCGGTTTTAAATCTCAACAGTTTCATTACACTAAATTTAAATTCAAACAAACATACACAACACACTGAGCAAATAACGCGTCCCAACGAGAGTGTCATGTGACTTCACATTTCCAAAACAGATGACAACAGAAGCTGAAGAGAGTCGGATAGCTAAGACTTTCCGAGCTTGAAACCGACGGTACGAATGTTGTACTAATTTTTCTGTACCAATATAAATAAATATTATGCTCTTAATTGTAAACTTTAATTCTTAATTAATCGAGCATATATATATATATATATATATATATATATATATATATATATATATATATATATATATTATATATAGTCTAAAGAAGCTTTCAGTCATTTAAAAAAAGAAAAGAAAAAAAGAAGGAAAATGTAATTTAAATTCCTAAAGAAACTAACTAAATCCAAAATATAGCAGACTTAGCATTCGTTGGAAAATTCATGAATAAAAAAAGAAGATTCAAGTATCTAACAAAACAGGGGACCTTAACTTAAGCGTGGAATATTAAAACGGGGATCATCAGCTGTTTAACATATAACTGTTTCGGATGGATATATATATATATATATATATATATATATATATATATATATATAATAAAGAATACCTCAGTGAAGAATGTATTTTAAAAAAAGGTTTAAACGTTTAAATAATAATTTTTGTTGGTATTTTTAAGATTTAAAATTCAAAAAACGAATTTATTTCGATTCGTTAAATCCATTTGCCGTTTTACAGGTGTCTGTAAAAAGCGGCACGTCAACAGTTTTTATTACTTGACCTCATATTGCAAATGTTATTTCAAACTGTTCTTTCAAGGCAAAAATTATAAATATTTGAAATTATTTCCGACCAGCAATATATATCCACCCGGACAACGCCGGTTGAACACCGCTAGTAATCATTTTCTTCTTACCGTAAAATAATTCTCAGATAAATATTCTTCAAATAAACCGAATGCCACTTTTTAAAATGTATTTATTTAAAATTGCAACAACTAGTTGTATAAAAATGTCAATAAAAAATGCAAAACAGTTTTTTAGTGTTTAAATTAACGACAATGACAAACAATTCTATTTATAACGTTATATTCGATTTTGGGACAATTCATTTTAAATTAGGTAAAATCTAAATTTTTGGCAGCCAGCGATATCTGATAATCAGTAATTACTTTTGGTAATCGGACGATCTCATCTTTTAATGGGTGTGATAGGTGATAACATACGTATAGACGAAGTGACTAAACGAATTTTGGCCTTTTGGCTTAGATAAAAATGTAGTATCTGTTCCGATGGATACTACACCCCATAAACTGGTATTGTCTTGGCATTCGGGGTTTGATTTATGCCGGTCTATGGGTCGGTCCTATGCAGTTCTAGGAGGTCCACCCTCCCAGGCTTTGCCTCCCCTCTTTGGGGAGGAGTAAGATTATTGCTTACTGTCTGAGGCGTCCCTACCGGGGAATGCCAGAGTGCTCACTTTCTCAGGCGCTGGCTTTTCAAACCCCACGTTCCCGACCCGACCTTGGGTCACATCTTACTTGTGGGAGTAAGATAAAACTGGCCTTGTGCCACACCCCCTGGAGAGGAGGTAAATAAATACATCTTATTCATTTTTATTCGAACTTGAATATTTGAACAGATTAGTAAACAAAAAAGATTTCTAAAAGTTCACTATTTAAAGTTTTAAAATGTAGGTCTCGCAGGGATAAAAAAAAAAGTTTAATTATGCTATAGGGATCGTTGGAATATTCACCTACTTCGCGTGGGTTTTACCAGAATCTCTATATTAATAAAATCGTGTCACCACTTCGTGTGTCTGCCTATATTTCTCGCCTCTACGCGACTTACACATTGAATTCTTTTTTTTTTATCATTTACTATCAATCGAATATTTATTGAAATAAAAGTAATAGCATGACATAAAACGAAATTTTAAAATCCTATTTAAAAATAATTTAATTACGAAATTAAATCCATCAGAATGCATTTCGGTTCATTCGTAAATATGTCAGCCATTTTAATATTTTGTTAATAGTTGAAAAAATAAAATGAATAAAAAAGAATGAATTACTCCGCAGACAGTTTAAGATTTGAAAATAAAATTCGAACCCTTGAAACTGTCGAATAGAAAGTTATTTCTGGCTTTTAAATTCTTGACAAATTCTCATGACTCAAAAGAAGGAAAGTTTTAGAAACTTCACTTCGAAAACAGTTTTATAAATAAAGATTAAAACATTACAGTAAGAAAGCTACTCGAAGTTTTAAACCAATTTAGTTCAGTTAAAAATTTAATGACTAAATGATAATTGGATTTAAGTTTCAGAATTATATTAAACAATAATTTGGTTAAAAAAGAAAGAAAAGCAGTTTTATAAATAAAGATTAAAACATTACAGTAAGAAAGCTCCTCGAAGTTTTATACCAATTTAGTTCAGTTAATAATTTAATGACTAAATGATAATTGGATCTAAATTTCAGAATTATATTAAACAATAATTTGGTTAAAAAAGAAAGAAAAGCAGTTTTATAAATAAAGATTAAAACATTACAGTAAGAAAGCTCCTCGAAGTTTAATACCAATTTAGTTCAGTTAATAATTTAATGACTAAATGATAATTGGATCTAAATTTCAGAATTATATTAAACAATAATTTGGTTAAAAAAGAAAGAAAAGGAAACGGTATAGTTTACAAAAAAACTAAAAAATAAAAAAAACGAAAGAAAACCGAATTAAAGATCCCAGGCAACGCCGAGTGATTAAAAATATTTTCAAATTAATCTTTGCTGTAAAATTTTAATTTTTGCGTTCTTTTTGCTGGAACAAAATGGTTGTGTTAGTCTTCAGTAATTCTTATATTTAAAGAAATCTAACATATAAAGTTATCTTGTCGGATTCGCAAAGTCATCATTGAAGCTGACAAATCTAACTGGGCTTCTTAATAGCCAATTGTCATTTGTTATTGTTATACTGTGTTATTGGCAATATAATAATGTACTTCGATTAAGAAACTTAGTTAATAAAAAAGATTCACGACACCGCATGAAACCTGATGTACGCGACAATTAAAAGTTTTGTTCGAAGGAAAAGTTTTATTTTAATTCTTTAAAAAAATGATACATTGATTTTTATTGTAGACACTTAAAGTATGTAAAGTTTAAATACAGTAGTTTTATTCAGTTTTTTTTGGACGCATAATTCGATCTCGGCGATCTCGATGCTCGGAAAATTCGGCAAAGGAAAATTCGGCAACGGAAAATTCGGCAACGGAAAATTCGGCAATGGAAAATAAATTTTATATATTTAATTTTTTAAATAATAATTAGTAATTACAAAATACTCTAGAACTATATTTTGTACGTCCTAACTATTTGGAGCCTTCCTTGTGTTGCCCCCCCCCCCCCACACACTAAAAAAAAAATTGGCCTTGCAAATATCTCATGGTCTCTAAAAAGGCAATATGGCTCCCGTTAAAAACAAACAAACTATAGATTGAATAAAAGATTTATTAGCTAAGAGATGAATTACAAAAAGAAGAGACTGAGTGAAAACAAAAAGTTAGAGGAAACAATCCCGAATTTAAAGAAAGACATTTTACATTTGAAGAAATCGAAAACCAAACGCCGCCATTAAAATTTTTTTTTTTTAGATCAGACGAAAAAAAATGGCGGCGTTTTTTAAATTTTTTTTAGATCCGACAAAAAAAAAAATGGCGGCGTTTTTTATTTTTTTTTTAGATCCGACGAAAAAATAATGGCGGCGTTTTTTTTTGTTTTTTTAGATCCGACGAAAAAAAATGGCGGCGTTTTTTTTATTTTTTTAGATCCGACGAAAAAAAAATGGCGGCGTTTTTTTTTTTTTCTTTTTTAGATCCGACGAAAAAAAAATGGCGGCGTTTTTTAAAATTTTTTTTTAGATCCGACGAAAAAAAATGGCGTTTTTAAAAATTTTTTTTAGATCCGACGAAAAAAAATGGCGGCGTTTTTTATTTTTTTAGATCCGACGAAAAAAAATGGCGACGTTTTTTTTTATTTTTTTAGATCCGACGAAAAAAAAAATGGCACTAACAAAATGCGTTATTAGATTAATTTCATATTATTTTGATTCTGCGTTTATCTTTCTGGAACGGTGATTTGTTTGATTGAAACAGTTAGACTCTGGCCGATGAGTCTCACCATCTGTTGCCAGTATTAAATTAATTTACTATTTAAATAATAAATATTAAATGCTCCAAAACTATATTTTGTGTGATGCATTTTTCTGTGATCCCTCGTGTCCCCATTTTTTTTTTTTTTTTTTGGCTACTAAAGATATTTCGGTTCTTATCCAGAAGCACGGAGACATTCGGCAAAAAAAAAATATATATAAATAAAAAAAAATGAGGAATATCTGTTTGATGTACGTACCTGTCACGGACTGAATATATCCTATGCCAAAATAATCACGTAACTTAATCAAGTAGTTTTTTTATTTTATAAATAAAAATTGAATTTTACCGATAAACGAATGACGGAGAAATACGGCCGCCATTACGGCACATTCAAGGGAGATAACCCTAACTATTGCTTGGCCAGAGTGCGTACATTCATTCGTTTATAAGTAAAATTTAATTTTTATTTATAAAATAAAAAACTACTTGATTAATTTACGTGATTTTTTGGTAGAGGATATATTCAGTCCGTGACAGATACGTACATCAAACAGATATTCCTCGTTTTTATTTTATTATTTTTTTGTTCGAATGTCTCCGATATTTCATAGGCCCTCAGGATGGTTATATGGCCCGTGTTAAGGAATCTTGCATGAAAAGATGTGACTTCTCTTAGCCATTTTGAAAACAGAAAAGCGAACACACAAACGTACACTCAGACAGCCACACGCCTTTCTTAGTGCTACGCATCCAAAAAGACATACGCTTATATAAGTAAATTAATAGGGTTTTATTTACCCATTCTCGGTTATTAATCAAACTATAATAATACAAGATATCGTGTCTGCATGTGTTTCTCGCCTATGCATAACTTTATAAATACAAATTGAAATATTATTATTTATTTTTTTTTACTATTAATCGAATATTTATTGAAATCGAAAATGAAATAAGAAAAAATAAAACGAATTTAAAAATTCATATAAAAAAATGCAAACATGACTATTTTGAATTATTTTATTTTTAAGACCCCCCCCCCCCCCAAACGGTAATGTGTCTCCATTCGGTCATTTATTATTGAATTTTCCTTTTTATTAAATTAACGGATAATTATATTTTAACATTTTCAGTCATACTTTTAAATTTTTGTATGGATTTCACGGAGGAAAATCGGTTTAAAACTTGCCGCTTTTAGTGTTCCGGTTCGAAGCGCAGTATTTAAAGACAGAGGTTGTGAGTTCGAACCTTGGCTTGTTACATTTGTCAAATTCCATAAAAGTTTTTTTTTTGTTGTTGTTTAAAAAGAACTAGCCGCACGTGCGTGGTCCCCCCTCTGTATGTGACTCGATGTAGCGAGTGTAAAATGCAATAAATTTGGGCAATTTGGGGCATTTTTGACCCCCCTTGACCCCTCTTGACCCCCCGGGGGCGCGAATCAGAATTTTTTTGAGGTCAAGGATGCTCATTTTATATCCAGAACAATTGCCTCTACATTTTGGCCAAGTTTCAGAAAAATAAAATGGATGGATCAAACGTTATGGGAAAAAAGGGTCATTTTTTGTCATTTTGGGGGCGCGAACCAGATTTTTTCCAAGGTAAGCGATACTTAGTTTCTATTAGGAACAATTGCCTCCACATTTTGGCCAAGTTTAAGAGAAATTGAATGGATGGATGAAAAGTTATGGGGCAAAAAAATGTCATTTTTTTGCCATTTCGGGGTTTTTGACCACCTGGAGGGTTAACAAGATTTTTTTTCAAAAATCGGAGAATGTCACTTTCTAACCTGACCAAAGTTACAACTTCATGCAAAATTTTAGAAAAATTCAATGGATGGTTGCGGAGAAAAATCCGGACGGACATGCCTCAAAACATAAGTCCCCCGATTTTATAAATCGGGGGACCAATAAAACGAATTTAAAGATTCATATAAAAAATGCAAACATGACTATTTTGCATTATTTTATCTTCAAGACCCCCCCCTCCCCCCTCCAACGGTAATGTGTCTCCATTCGGGAAACGCCGGGGTAAAATACAGTAATTTATTATTAAATTTTTATTTTATTAAATTAACGGCGAATTATATTTCAGCATTTTCAGTCATACTTGTAAATGTTTGTATGGATTTCACGGAGGAAAATCGGTTGAAAACTTGGCGCTTTTAGTGTTCCGGTTCGAAGCGCAGTATTTAAAGACAGAAGTTGTGAGTTCGAACCTTGGCTTGTTACATTTGTCAAATTCCATAAAAGTTTTTTGTTGTTGTTGTTTAAAAAGAACATTATGAAGTTATTATTTGTGTATTTAGTGTATAATAACACTTTATGAAACTAAAAATGATTTTGGACGTCAGAAAAGACAAACAAAATAACAACAAAAATAGACGAGCAACTGTCTGCCAACGATGGAAATCTTTAATTCAAAGTACATTTTTGAAATTAAAGAAAAACTGAGGACTAAAAAAAAAAAAAAAAATGAGGACTAAAAAAAAAAGAAAAAAAGTATTTTATATATCTTTTTTTGAAATTCAGAAATTCTGATGATAAAGTATATCTTCGAAAATTAAATTGGAAAAAAAAGTTAATAAAACTAAAATGCATTGTATGGCGTTCTAATTGCTTATTATTATTTTTAATAATTAATATTACCATGTAACATTTCTTATATAAAAAAAATGAATTACAATTCTACTTTTCAAGACTATAAATACAATTTAAGATCAATAAATTAATTTTATTCAAAATTTAGGCGAAAACCAAGTGACAAGCGGAGAATTTTCAACGGCGCCACCATTCTACAATTGATTGGTTGGTTGTTGAAATCTTACGACATGTCAACCATCGTTGGCTA
>OY744543.1:10702101-10712101 GCA_963556195.1 Sepiola atlantica
TGAAATGACAGTTTCGTCGGTCTGTCAAGATTGAGTTTGCAATAACATTTTTAGTCTGTCAACGTTACGTTTTAAATAACATTTTTTGTCTTTCAAGTTAACGTTTGAAATAACATTTTATTTGATTTGTAAAGCTTAAGTTTGAAATGACAGTTTCGTCGGTCTGTCAAGATTAAGTTTGCAATAAAATGTTTAGTCTGTCAACGTTACGTTTTAAATAACTTTTTTTGTCTTTCAAGTTAACGTTTGAAATAACATTTTATTTGATTTGTAAAGCTTAAGTTTGAAATGACAGTTTCGTCGGTCTGTCAAGATTAAGTTTGCAATAACATTTTTAGTCTGTCAACGTTACGCTTTAAATAACATTTTTTGTCTTTCAATTTAAAGTTTGAAATAACATTTTATTTGATTTGTAAAGCTTAAGTTTGAAATGACAGTTTCGTCGGTCTGTCAAGATTAAGTTTGCAATAACATTTTTAGTCTGTCAACGTTACGCTTTAAATAACATTTTTTGTCTTTCAATTTAAAGTTGGAAATAACATTTTATTTGATTTGTAAAGCTTAAGTTCGAAATGACAGTTTCGTCGGTCTGTCAAGATTAAGTTTGCAATAACATTTTTAGTCTGTCAACGTTACGCTTTAAATAACATTTATTGTCTTTCAATTAAAAGTTTGAAATAAAATTTTATTTGATTTGTAAAGCTTAAGTTTGAAATGACAGTTTCGTCAGTCTGTCAAGATTAAGTTTGCAATAACATTTTTAGTCTGTCAACGTTACGCTTTAAATAACATTTATTGTCTTTCAATTTAAAGTTTGAAATAACATTTTATTTGATTTGTAAAGCTTAAGTTTGAAATGACAGTTTCGTCGGTCTGTCAAGATTAAGTTTGCAATAACATTTTTGGTCTGTCAACGTTACTCTTTAAATAACATTTATTGTCTTTCAATTTAAAGTTTGAAATATCATTTTATTTGATTTGTAAAGCTTAAGTTTGAAATGACAGTTTCGTCGGTCTGTCAAGATTAAGTTTGCTATAACATTTTTAGTCTGTCAACGTTACGCTTTAAATAACATTTATTGTCTTTCAATTTAAAGTTTGAAATAACATTTTATTTGATTATTAAAGCTTAAGTTTGAAATGACAGTTTCATCGGTCTGTCAAGATTAAGTTTGCAATAACATTTTTAGTCTGTCAACGTTACGCTTTAAATAACATTTGTTGTCTTTCAATTTAAAGTTTGAAATAACATTTTATTTGATTTGTAAAGCTTAAGTTTGAAATCACATGGTTGTCGGTCTGTCAAGATTAAGTTTGGAATAACATTTTATTTGATTTGTAAAGCTTAAGTTCGAAATGACAGTTTCGTCAGTCTGTCAAGATCAAGTTTGCAATAACATTTTTAGTCTGTCAACGTTACGCTTTAAATAACATTTATTGTCTTTCAAGTTAAAGTTTGAAATAACATTTTATTTGATTTGTAAAGCTTAAGTTTGAAATGACAGTTTCGTCGGTCTGTCAAGATTAAGTTTGCAATAACATTTTTAGTCTGTCAACGTTACGCTTTTAATAACATTTTTTGTCTTTCAAGTTAAAGTTTGAAATAACATTTTATTTGATTTGTAAAGCTTAAGTTTGAAATGACAGTTTCGTCGGTCCGTCAAGATTAAGTTTGGAATAACATTTTTGATCTGTCAACGTTACGCTTTAAATAACATATATTGTCTTTCAATTTAAAGTTTGAAATAACATTTGATTTGATTTGTAAAGCTTAATTTGAAATGACAGTTTCGTCGGTCTGTCAAGATTAAGTTTGCAATAACATTTTTAGTTTGTCAATGTTACGCTTTAAATAACATTTATTGTCTTTCAATTTAAAGTTTGCAATAACATTTTATTTGATTTGTAAAGCTTAAGTTTGAAATCACATTTTTGTCGGTCTCTCAAGATTAAGTTTGCAATAACATTTTTAGTCTGTCAACGTTACGCTTTAAATAACATTTTTTGTCTTTCAAGTTAAAGTTTGAAATAGCATTTTATTTGATTTGTAAAGCTTAAGTTTGAAATGACAGTTTCGTCGGTCTGTCAAGATTAAGTTTGGAATAACATTTTTGGTCTGTCAACGTTACGCTTCAAATAACATTTATTGTCTTTCAATTTAAAGTTTGAAATAACATTTGATTTGATTTGTAAAGCTTAAGTTTGAAATGACAGTTTCGTCGGTCTGTCAAGATTAAGTTTGCAATAACATTTTTAGTTTGTCAACGTTACGCTTTAAATAACATTTATTGTCTTTCAATTTAAAGTTTGAAATAACATTTTATTTGATTTGTAAAGCTTAAGTTTGAAATCACATTTTTGTCGGTCTGTCAAGATTAAGTTTGGAATAACATTTTATTTGATTTGTAAAGCTTAAGTTCGAAATGACAGTTTCGTCAGTCTGTCAAGATCAAGTTTGCAATAACATTTTTAGTCTGTCAACGTTACGCTTTAAATAACATTTATTGTCTTTCAAGTTAAAGTTTGAAATAACATTTTATTTGATTTGTAAAGCTTAAGTTTGAAATGACAGTTTCGTCGGTCTGTCAAGATTAAGTTTGCAATAACATTTTTAGTCTGTCAACGTTACGCTTTAAATAACATTTATTGTCTTTCAATTTAAATTTTGAAATAACATTTTATTTGATTTGTAAAGCTTAAGTTCGAAATGACAGTTTCGTCAGTCTGTCAAGATTAAGTTTGCAATAACATTTTTAGTCTGTCAACGTTACGCTTTAAATAACATTTATTGTCTTTCAAGTTAAAGTTTGAAATAACATTTTATTTGATTTGTAAAGCTTAAGTTTGAAATGACAGTTTCGTCGGTCTGTCAAGATTAAGTTTGCAATAACATTTTTAGTCTGTCAACGTTACGCTTTAAATAACATTTATTGTCTTTCAATTTAAAGTTTGAAATAACATTTTATTTGATTTGTAAAGCTTAAGTTCGAAATGACAGTTTCGTCAGTCTGTCAAGATTAAGTTTGCAATAACATTTTTAGTCTGTCAACGTTACGCTTTAAATAACATTTATTGTCTTTCAAGTTTAAGTTTGAAATAACATTTTATTTGATTTGTAAAGCTTAAGTTCGAAATGACAGTTTCGTCGGTCTGTCAAGATTAAGTTTGCAATAACATTTTTAGTCTGTCAACGTTACGCTTTAAATAACATTTATTGTCTTTCAATTTAAAGTTTGAAATAACATTTTATTTGATTTGTAAAGCTTAAGTTTGAAATGACAGTTTCGTCGGTCTGTCAAGATTAAGTTTGCAATAACATTTTTAGTCTGTCAACGTTACGCTTTAAATAACATTTTTTGTCTATCAATTTAAAGTTTGAAATAACATTTTATTTGATTTGTAAAGCTTAAGTTCGAAATGACAGTTTCGTCGGTCTGTCAAGATTAAGTTTGCAATAACATTTTTAGTCTGTCAACGTTACGCTTTAAATAACATTTATTGTCTTTCAATTTAAAGTTTGAAATAACATTTTATTTGATTTGTAAAGCTTAAGTTCGAAATGACAGTTTCGTCAGTCTGTCAAGATTAAGATTGCAATAACATTTTTAGTCTGTCAACGTTACGCTTTAAATAACATTTATTGTCTTTCAAGTTAAAGTTTGAAATAACATTTTATTTGATTTGTAAAGCTTAAGTTCGAAATGACAGTTTCGTCGGTCTGTCAAGATTAAGTTTGCAATAACATTTTTAGTCTGTCAACGTTACGCTTTAAATAACATTTATTGTCTTTCAATTTAAAGTTTGAAATAACATTTTATTTGATTTGTAAAGCTTAAGTTTGAAATGACAGTTTCGTCGGTCTGTCAAGATTATGTTTGCAATAACATTTTTAGTCTGTCAACGTTACGCTTTAAAAAACATTTTTTGTCTTTCAAGTGAAGTTTGAAATAACATTTTATTTGATTTGTAAAGCTTAAGTTTGAAATGACAGTTTCGTCGGTCTGTCAAGATTAAGTTTGCAATAACATTTTTAGTCTGTCAACGTTACGCTTTAAAAAACATTTTTTGTCTTTCGAGTTAAAGTTTGAAATAACATTTTATTTGATTTGTAAAGCTTAAGTTTGAAATGACAGTTTCGTCGGTCTGTCAAGATTAAGTTTGGAATAACATTTTTAGTCTGTCAACGTTACGCTTTAAAAAAACATTTTTGTCTTTCAAGTTAAAGTTTGAAATAACATTTTATTTGATTTGTAAAGCTTAAGTTTGAAATGACGGTTTCGTCGGTCTGTCAAGATTAAGTTTGGAATAACATTTTTAGTCTGTCAACGTTACGCTTTAAAAAAACATTTTTTGTCTTTCAAGTTAAAGTTTGAAATAACATTTTATTTGATTTGTAAAGCTTAAGTTTGAAATGACGGTTTCTTCGGTCTGTCAAGATTAAGTTTGCAATGGCATTTTTAGTCTGTCAACGTTACGCTTTAAATAACATTTTTGTCTTTCAAGTGAAGTTTGAAATAACATTTGATTTGATTTGTAAAGCTTAAGTTCGAAATGACAGTTTCGTCAGTCTGTCAAGATTAAGTTTGCAATAACATTTTTAGTCTGTCAACGTTACGCTTTAAATAACATTTTTGTCTTTCAAGTGAAAGTTTGAAATAAAATTTTATTTGATTTGTAAAGCTTAAGTTCGAAATGACAGTTTCGTCGGTCTGTCAAGATTAAGTTTAAAATATAATTTTGCCTAATCTGTTAATCTTAAAACTCTGATTTGTTTGCATTTTAAATAGGAGTTTTGTCGGTCTCTCGTGCTTATATTTGACATATCATTTTCTTTTTTTTTTGTCAAATTTAGTTTCAAATAGCATTTTCTTTGGTCTGTCATGCTTAAGTTTGAAATAGTATTTTCTTTTGTCTGTCACGCTTAAGTTTGAAATAGCATTTTCTTTTGTCTGTCAAACGTAAATTTGAAATAGCATTTTCTTTGGTCTGTCAAGCTTAAGTTTTAAATAGCATTTTATTTGGTCTGTCAAACGTAAATTTGAAATAGCATTTTCTTTGGTCTGTCAAGTTTAAGTTTGAAATAGCATTTTCTTTTGCCTGTCAAACGTAAATTTGAAATAGATTTTTGGCCCCTGCTTAATTGCCTCCTCACAGATTTATTACAAGGTGGCGTTTTAATGTGAAGAAAATCCAGCTCCCAAAAAGGGGCACTCTGGATTGAGACAAAAATAAAAAAATTGCCACAGTCTAGAAGGATTTCTTATTCACTGACTGAGGACAGAAAAGATGAAGTATAGTTGCAGAACTGATATTACGCTGTGCTCATGAAGCCAAGGGTAGAATTATATTTTGTCTGTCGGGTCATCAAGTGTAGAATTGCATTTTCATTGCTAACCGCGCAGATTAAATGGATGTCTATTAACAATCGCCATTCTGGTTATTCAAATGTCAAGCATGTGACCGGCTGCGCTGAGAAGTAGGTCGTCCCGTCTGACGCAGACAACATAAAGGCAGATGACAATGCGATTTGTGGGCAATCGCGTCAGGTCAGGAAACCGGTCTCTCTCTCTCTCTCTCTTTCTTTCTCTTTCTCTCTCTTTTTTTCTCTTTCTCTCTTTCTCTTTCTCTCTCTTCCTTTCTCTTTCTCTCTTTCTCTTTCTCTCTCTTTTTTTCTCTTTCTCTCTTTCTCTTTCTCTCTCTTTCTTTCTCTTTCTCTCTTTCTCTTTCTCTCTCTCTCTTTCTTTTTTCCGTATGTCTCTTTGCCCCCTCTCTCTAACACACACACACACACACACACACACACACACACACACACACACACACACACACACACACACACACACACACACACACACACACACACACTTAATTACACCTACTCATAAACACACGTACAAACTCACAAACATACGCACTTTTCACTCAGATATCGTTACACAAATATTCGATTATGGGAAGATGACCGCGCGTAACGATGATTGTGGAATCGGCAAAACAATGTCTACTCTATATGTGGTGTGTATCTGTCTGTCTGTCTGTCTGTCCGGGATACAATTGAAAACAAAGCCCCATATGAAGACTAAGCAAAACTTTTCTGGAGTTTTCTTTTTTAAAAACTTTTTCGAAGAATCCAATGGTGGTACTGCATTTGTATTCAGGTTTTTTTTTACAATAATAGCATGGGGCGTCCGGACATCCATAAAAAAGCAAAGACGATATTTCCGATAAATTTAGAAGTTAAAATAAAAAACTAGGGTTGCATCAATAAGTATTTCCCTTTGAAAAAAAAAAAAAATTGTGAGGAAAAAAGAAAAATATGTACAAGATAAATGAATATTGAATGCATTTCATTTTTTTTTTCAGCCTGACTAGTGAATTTTTGGTACTCTTATAGCTGACGCAGCATGTTTCCGTGACTTCGCGTCGTCAACGTTCGGACAGGTTACGGAAGTTCCCGAGAGTTGACGAGACGTAAACAGCCAAACGCTAAACTGAAGACTGAAGACTTCATATTGACCTATAATATGGATTCACTGAAACTGAGTATTCGCCCATGCATGGAGTATTGTTGCCACATTTGGGCTGGTGCATCATCCGCTAGTCTCTTCCTCTTAGACAAGATCCAAAAAAGAGTCGCCAACTTGATAGGTCCTTCACTATCCATCAAGCTCCAGCCCCTGTCACATCGCCGCAATGTTGCATCCTTGTGCCTGTTTTACAAGTACTTCAATCGATTGTGCTCTGATGAGCTTGCTGCTCTGGTACCCCCACGACGTAAATTCACTAGACCAACCCGACAATCTGCTAAATCCCATCCATACACTGTGGAGGTCCCCAAATGCCGAAAAGCTTTCTACTCCAAAAACTTCTTTTCCTCGTGCTGCTGGACTCTGGAACTCCGTCCCTGCTCCCTGCTTTCCTGACGTTACTGACATGCAGAAATTTAAAACTAATGTAAACAGACATCTCGCTGTGCAACTCCTAAATTAGGTTGACCCCCCCCCCTGTCGACAAAAGAAAGACACACTTCAAACATTTAGTGCAGTATGACCAGTTGTGCAGTGCGATAAGTCTCGCTGTGCGTTTTATGCTTATTTCTGAATATATGTCACTGACTCAAAACTAGAAATTATAGTGTGTGTTTAGTGACTATTTTAAAAGAAATATATACATAAGAATGCTTTTTCACTAGTTTATTTATGTGTTGTGCTAAAAAATTCTAAATTGAAACGGATACTGAGAAAACGTTACCTTTTAATGTCATGAATATAAATGATTACATTTGAAAGTAAAATTTTACTTTACAAAACTAATGCCGTGAGAAATGTAAATGAAACAGTTTTTACCATAATTACAATCCCCCCCCCCCAAATAGATTTTTATTTATTATTTTTTAAAATTCTGTATAGTCTTTCCTTATTGTGTTTTACATCATGAAGAATAGACGAAAGTTGGTCAAATGTTTGTAAAATGGTGGACTATTGGATTTCGAAGCAGAGTCACGTAAACTCTACAACATAGAATATTTAAATTCACTTGCAAACTTCAAAGAAAAATGACGGCTCAATTACATCTTTTTTTGTATAACTTTAAACGTTTCTTTCTTTAGTCTACAAATCTTTCTTGATCTTAATTGCCAACATTACACATTCTGTAGTAATGTAGGACGTCATCCCAGCCTTGGTTCACATTAGCATCATTCTGGCAACCTAGAGACTGTCTTGAACCATCATACCCTTCTTTGTCGGGATGAAGTATGGTCTGGCTCGGTTCTATGAGGTGCACTTTCTCAGGTATTACCCCCTTCTTTTAGGAAGAGGGATTGATTTGTTGCCGGTCGCCTGAGGAATACCGCCAAAATCGTTCTCGCATATCTTTTTTTTTTACTCTTCTAGAAAACTTCCCTCCCCTCGGGGGAGCTTCTTCCTCACACACATTTAACTGACTTTATGTCTAATCTTAATGCGGCTGGAAGCGGGTATTTTTGTAGCTTCATAAATGGTCAAAGATTTTCAAGAAACTATTGTTAAATTTTATTTGCCTCCCCACGAGAGCAAAGTTAGACACATGGTCGGTTTTTTAATGAAGAAAATCCATTTCTGCAAAAAAGTGCATCTTGGGGTTTGGCAAAAATAAAAATGTTCTCCGTCTAGAAGGACTTCTACTCCACTGACCTAGGAGAGAATAGATACTACATATTGACCCTAGCCCGAAGTCCGAACAAGTCTTTTTTATCTTCTTTAAATGTATGCAACAAATTGCCTAATCCTTCTGGCTAGGAGCAAAGTGTAGTATCTGTTCGGATACTACACTCCATCTTTTCTGTCCTCGGTCAGTGAGGGAGAAACCCTTCTAGACTGAGGCCTTTTTTTTTTTAAATTCCCAATCCAGAGTGCCCTTGTTTGGGAGCTGGATTGATCCACTTAAAAAAAAAACGACTTAATGTCTACTCTGCCTTCATGGGGAGGCAAATAAATAAACATATAGCTTTTCGTTGTTTTATTGGAATGTGTAATCGCGCCAGGAGTTGGCACAAGGTCGTTTCACGTGGATTACCGAATGCCTTTCGACAGTCAGGTTAATTAAAATTAAAACAATTTTTATGTCCTTTTAAGCTTTTTCACATTTTGGGGGAGACGACAAAAGAGACAGGATCAGACCTGGGACAGATACTACACATTGATCGGAGTCGGATGGCTGAGAAAGCTAGGTGTTAAAAAATAAGATAAAAAAAGAAACGGACAAGAAGGCGCGTTTTTACGAGCTGAGCAACATTCCCCGGCCTAAATAGTCGAGGACTGTGGTGTGAGATTTCGTAGCATAAGAAGTATTAGTAGTATTAGTAGTATTAGTAGCTAAATAGTATAAGTAGTATTAGTAGAATTAGTAGTATAAGTAGAATTAGTAGTATTAGTAGTATTAGTAATAGTAGTATTGGAAATATTAGTAATATTAGAAGTATTAGTAGTATAAGTAATATTAGTAGTATTAGTAGTATAAGTAATATTAGTAATGTTAGTAGTATTAGTAATATTAGTAATGTTAGTAGTATTAGTAGTATGAGTAGTATAAGTGATATTAGTAGTATTAGTAGTATTAGTAGTATTAGTAGTATTAGTAATATTAGTAGTATTAGTAATATTAGTAATGTTAGTAGTATTAGTAGTATTAGTAGTATAAGTAATATTAGTAGTATAAGTAATATTAGTAGTATAAGTAATATTGTAGTATTAGTAATATTAGTAGTATAAGTAATATTAGTAGTATTAGTAATATTAGTAGTATAAGTAATATTAGTAGTATTAGTAGTATAAGTAATATTAGTAGTATAAGTAATATTAGTAGTATTAGTAGTATAAGTAGTATTAGTAGTATTAGAAGTATTAGTAATATTAGAAGTAGTAGTAGTAGTAGTATTAGTAGTAGTAATATTAGTAGTATTAGTAGTAGTAATATTAGTAGTGGCGTGTCTACTAGCAAACAGTATAAATGACTTGTGTAAAAGGGCGTTGTCGGTTATTTCATTCTTTTGTAGTCGACTTTACAAACGGTTAGTCAAGCCTGGTAGGTTTGGGTAGAGATGGAGAGAGAGAGATGGAGAGAGAGGGAGAGCGAGGGAGAGAAGTGGAGAGAGAGAGAGAGAGAGAGAGAGAGAGAAGAATGGTGGGTGACAGGAGGCGGTAAAAAGAAAGAAAGAAACGGAGAAATAGAGACAGTAAGAGAGAAAGACAGAAATAAAGAAGGAAGGATAAATAGAAAGAAAGACAGGCAGAATAAATGGTCTAAATAAATAAATGAATAAATAAAAGAGAAAGAAAGAAAGAGAGATAGACAGATAGAGAGACAGGACGAATGGCCTAAATAAATAAATAGATGAAAAAAGAAAGAAAGAAAGATAGAAAGAGAGATAGACAGAAAAGAGACAGAAAGAAAGAAAGAAAGAAAGACAGAAAGAAAGAAAGAAAGAAAGGCAGGAAAAATAAGAAAAACAGTTGAGTGA
>OY744543.1:10719601-10746338 GCA_963556195.1 Sepiola atlantica
AACCACTCTATATATGTATAAAAAAAGAAAAAAGAAGAATTTAACAAGTACACATTTACAATGACCCGTTGAGTCATAACCACTCTATATATGTATAAAAAAAGAAAAAAAGAAGAATTTAACAAGTAAACGTTTACAGTGACCCGTTGAGTCATAACCACTCTATATATGTATAAAAAAAGGAGAATTTAACAAGTAAACGTTTACAGTGACCCGTTGAGTCATAACCACTCTATATATGTATAGAAAAAAGAAAAAAAGAAGAATTTAACAAGAACATGTTTATAGTGACCCGTTGAGTCATAACCACTCTATATATGTATAAAAACAGAAAAAAGAAGAATTTAACAAGTACACGTTTACAGTGACCCGTTGAGTCATAACCACTCTATATATGTATAAAAAAAGATAAAAGAAGAATTTAACAAGTACACGTTTACAGTGACCCGTTGAGTCATAACCACTCTACATATGAATAAAAAAAGAAAAAAGAAGAATTTAACAAGTACACGTTTACAATGACCCGTTGAGTCATAACCACTCTATATATGTATAAAAAAAGAAAAAAAGAAGAATTTAACAAGTAAACGTTTACAGTGACCCGTTGAGTTATAACCACTCTATATATGTATAAAAAAGAAAAAAGAAGAATTTAATAAGTACACGTTTACAGTGACCCGTTGAGTCATAACCACTCTATATATGTATAAAAACAGAAAAAAGAAGAATTTAACAAGTACACGTTTACAGTGACCCGTTGAGTCATAACCACTCTATATATGTATAAAAAAAGAAAAAAAGAAGAATTTAACAAGTAAACGTTTACAGTGACCCGTTGAGTCATAACCACTCTATATATGTATAAAAAAAGAAAAAAGAAGAATTTAACAAGTACACGTTTACAGTGACCCGTTGAGTCATAACCACTCTATATATGTATAAAAAAAGAAAAAAGAATTTAACAAGTACACGTTTACAATGACCCGTTGAGTCATAACCACTCTATATATGTATAAAAAAGAAAAAAGAAGAATTTAACAAGTACACGTTTACAGTGACCCGTTGAGTCATAACCACTCTATATATGTATAAAAACAGAAAAAAGAAGAATTTAACAAGTACACGTTTACAGTGACCCGTTGAGTCATAACCACTCTATATATGTATAAAAAAAGAAAAAAGAAGAGTTTAACAAGTACACGTTTACAATGACCCGTTGAGTCATAACCACTCTATATATGTATAAAAAAAGAAAAAAAGAAGAATTTAACAAGTAAACGTTTACAGTGACCCGTTGAGTCATAACCACTCTATATATGTATAAAAAAAGAAAAAAGAAGAATTTAATAAGTACACGTTTACAGTGACCCGTTGAGTCATAACCACTCTATATATGTATAAAAAAAGAAAAAAGAAGAATTTAACAAGTACACGTTTACAATGACCCGTTGAGTCATAACCACTCTATATATGTATAAAAAAAGAAGAATTTAACAAGTACACGTTTACAGTGACCCGTTGAGTCATAACCACTCTATATATGTATAGAAAAAAGAAAAAATAGAAGAATTTAACAAGAACATGTTTATAGTGACCCGTTGAGTCATAACCACTCTATATATGTATAAAAAAAGGAAAAAGAAGAATTTAACAAGTACACGTTTACAGTGACCCGTTGAGTCATAACCACTCTATATATGTATTAAAACAGAAAAAAGAAGAATTTAACAAGTACACGTTTACAGTGACCCGTTTAGTCATAACCACTCTATATATGTATAAAAAAAGAAAAAAGAAGAATTTAACAAGTACACGTTTACAATGAGCCGTTGAGTCATAACCACTCTATATATGTATAAAAAAAGAAAAAAAGAATTTAACAAGTAAACGTTTACAGTGACCCGTTGAGTCATAACCACTCTATATATGTATAAAAAAAGAAAAAAGAAGAATTTAACAAGTACACGTTTACAGTGACCCGTTGAGTCATAACCACTCTATATATGTATAAAAAAAGAAAAAAGAAGAATTTAACAAGTACACGTTTACAATGACCCGTTGAGTCATAACCACTCTATATATGTATAAAAAAAGAAGAATTTAACAAGTAAACGTTTACAGTGACCCGTTGAGTCATAACCACTCTATATATGTATAGAAAAAAGAAAAAAAGAAGAATTTAACAAGAACATGTTTGTAGTGACCCGTTGAGTCATAACCACTCTATATATGTATAAAAAAAGAAAAAAGAAGAATTTAACAAGTACACGTTTACAGTGACCCGTTGAGTCATAACCACTCTATATATGTATAAAAACAGAAAAAAGAAGAATTTAACAAGTACACGTTTACAGTGACCCGTTGAGTCATAACCACTCTATATATGTATAAAAAAAGAAAAAAGAAGAATTTAACAAGTACACGTTTACAATGACCCGTTGAGTCATAACCACGGTATATATGTATAAAAAAAGAAGAATTTAACAAGTAAACGTTTACAGTGACCCGTTGAGTCGTAACCACTCTATATATGTATAGAAAAAAGAAAAAAAGAAGAATTTAACAAGTAAACGTTTACAGTGACCCGTTGAGTCATAACCACGTAGTATGTGTGGGTACCCTGCGACCGGACAAAGTATGTGTGGGTACCCTGCGACCGCACGAACTATGTGTGGGTACCTTGCGACCAGACGAAGTATGTGTGGGTACCCTGCGACTGGACGAAGTATGTGTGGGTACCCTGCGACCAGACGAAGAATGTGTGGGTACCCTGCGACCAGACGAAGTATGTGTGGGTACCCTGCGACTGGACGAAGTATTTGTGGGTACCCTGCGACCGGACGAAGTATGTGTTGGTACCCTGCGACCGGACAAAGTATGTGTGGGTACCCTGCGACCGGATGAAGAATGTGTGGGTACCCTGCGACCGACGAAGTATGTGTGGGTACCCTGCGACCGAACGAAGTATTTGTGGGTACCCTGCGACCGCACGAAGTATGTGTGGGTACCCTGCTGCCTGACGAAGTATGTGTGGGTACCCTGCGACCGGACGAAGTTTGTGTGGGTACCCTGCGACCGCACGAAGTATGTATAGGTACCCTGCGACCGCACGAAGTATGTGTGTGTACCCTGCGACCTGACGAAGTATGTGTGGGTACCCTGCGACCGCACGAATATGTGTGGGTACCCTTCGACCGGACAAAGTATTTGTGGGTACCCTGCGACCGGACAATGTATGTGTGGGTACCCTACGACCAGAAGTATTTATAGGTACCCTGCGACCGCACGAAGTATGTGTGGGTACCCTGTGACTGAGCGAAATATGTGTGGGTACCCTGCGACTGCACGAAGTATGTGTGGGTACCCTGCGACTGGACGAAGTATTTGTGGGTACCCTGCGACCGGACGAAGTATGTGTGGGTACCCTGCGACCGGACGAAGTTTGTGTGGGTACCCTGCGACCATACGACGTATGTGTAGGTACCCTACGACGGCACGAACTATGTGTAGGTACCCTGCGACCAGACGAAGTATGTGTGGGTACCCTGCGACCAGACGAAGTATGTGTGGGTACCCTGCGACCAGACGAAGTATGTGTGGGTACCCTGCGACCTGACGAAGTATGTGTGGGTACCCTGCGACCGCACGAAGTATGTGTGGGTACCCTGCGACCGAACGAAGTATGTGTGGGTACCCTGTGACCGCACGTAGGATGTATAGGTACCCTGCGACCGCACGAAATATGTGTGCGTACCCTGCGACCGCACGAAATATTTGTGGGTACCCTGCGACCGCACGAATATGTGTGGGTACCCTGCGACTGCACGAAGTATGTGTGGGTACCTTGCGACCGCACGAACTATGTGTGGGTACCCTGCGACCGGACGAAGTATGTGTGGGTACCCTGCGACCGGACGAAGTATGTGTGGGTACCCTGCGACCGGACGAAGTATGTGTTGGTACCCTGCGACCGGACGAAGTATGTGTGGGTACCCTGCGACCTAACAAAGTATGTGTTGGTACCCTGCGACCGGACGAAGTATGTGTGGGTACCCTGCGACCGGACGAAGTATGTCTGGGTACCATGCGACCTGACGAAGTATGTTTGGGTACCCTGCGACCTGACGAAGTATGTGTGGGTACCCTGCGACCGGAAAAAGTATGTGTGGGTACCGTGCGACCTGACGAAGTATGTGTGGGTACACTTCGACATGACGAAGTATGTGTGAGTACCCTGCAACCGGACGAAGTATGTGTTGGTACCCTGACGTCAGAGAGTGGCAGGAAGAAATTCACTCACACTACAACCATTTTTTTCTTTCTTTCTTTTTTCCCGCTCCTTCCCACACTTTCTTTCTTAATTATTAATAGACGCTAATATTCCCCCCCCTCCCTATGGCCGTTCTGTTATCATGATAGGCATTCCCTCCTCCTTTCGGGGGGGTGTCGGCATTCGCCGGTGTGAGCGCTTCAGGTGAAATTTCGGGGGAGGGGTGGGGGGGTGGTATCAGCATACACCGGTGGGACGCCTAAGGGAAAATTTGGGGGAGTGTCGGCATTCGCCGGTGTGAGCGCCTCAGGCCAAATCTGGGGAGGGGGAATGTCGGCATACGGCGGCTCAGGCCAATCTGGGGAGGGGAGGAGGGAAATGTCGGCATTCGGCGGTATTAGCGATTGCCTGTGGGGCGCCTCAGGCGAAATTTGGGGATGGGGCGTATTGGCATACGCCGGTGAGGCAGGCGAAATTTGGGGGAGGGGGAGTGTCAGTATTCGCCGGTGTCAGCGCCTCAGGCGAAATTTGGGGGGAGTCGTCGGTGAGACAGATCCCGACCTTGGGGGTATATCAACCGGTACTTTAGGGGAGAGGAAGTGAGATAAAGGAAAAGGGATTAAAAAATAAAATGATAATCCGATTTTTGATTCGACAGTGTAAGATCGACACCTATCGGATAGGACTAGATATACACTTGATCTCAAGGCAATAATGCCGAGAACAGATACTACACTTTGATCTTAGCCAAAAAGCCGAGAAACATCCGAAATTCAGAAATTTAATGTGATTTAAAGGGACTATTTATAACCAATCTACACCTGAACAGCGGTCTATCAACTAGACACTGTTCAAATTACATTAATAAATTAACGAGTAATAATAACTATGATTTTCTTTGAACAAACATTGTATAATACTATTTAACAAGTTCTTTAATGAGTTTTGATGAGCAACAATGATTATTAGACTCCCTAGGCCGTTTTTCTCTAATTCTGTTTAGTGTAGTATCTGTTTGGATTATGCACTCCATAATCGTCTTGGCTTCATTCCGCCGGTCTATGGAAAAACGATTCACTCGCTGACAGTCAACCGGACCACTTTCCGACAAAAGGTAGCAGTTTTTTCGTATTTTACACTACTTTTTCAACGTTAATATGTAGTAAATTCGAAATAATCTAATGTATTTATGTACTAATCCGATAAAAATGCAGAGTCACTGTAAACATCCCATAATCCCTTGCCGGATGTACCCGGTCTTGCCCGACATTCAGCCCGGTTGTATCAGATCATCCAATAACTTCTGTCCGGATAAATCAATAACAACATAGGAATCCTACGTTATAAGTGTGTAGTGAAAAAAGGGTTGCTCAATCACATCCACACCTGTCCAATAATCCCTTGCTGGATGTACCTGGTCTTGCCCTATATTGTGTCCGGTTATATCAGGTCATAGTACTCGGCGTTGTCCGGGAAAAAAGTGCTCAATGTCCTAGATAGAGCTACTGTAGAGATAGGTTTGCATAATATCTTAACAGCATCTACGCTGAAAAGGATGGGGGGATCGATAAGAGTTATTTCAGTAGTGCTCATGAGGCCTCTTTGATTTTCAAATACTCGGCGTTGTCCGGGAGAAAAGTGCTCAATGTTCTAGATAGAGCTACTGTAGTGATAGGTTTGGAAAATATTTTAAAGCCATCGTCGTTCCCCTTTGGACTATTTGGCAGATCAAAAGGAGGGATACCTAAGTGATTTCAGTAGTCCTCAGGAGGCCTCCTTTGTTATCAAAGTACTCGGCGTTGTCCGGGAGAAAAGCGCTCAATGTCCTAGATAGAGCTACTGTAGTGATAGGTTTGGAACATATTTTAACGCTATCTTCGTTCCCCTTTGGACTATTTGGCAGATCAGAAGGAGAGAGGATACCTATGTGATTTCAGTAGTCCTCAGGAGGCCTCCTTAATTATCAAAGTACTCAGCATTGTCCGGGAGAAAAGTGCTCAATGTCCTAGATAGAGCTATTGTAGTGATAGGTTTGGATAATATTTTAACAGCATCTACGCTGAAAAGGATGGGGGAATCGATAAGAGTTATTTCAGTAGTGCTCAGGAGGCGTCTTTGATTTTCAAAATACTCGGCGTTGTCCGAGAGAAAAGTGCTGAATGTCCTAGATAGAGATACTGTAGTGATAGGTTTTGAAAATATTTTAACGCCATCTTCGTTCCCCTTTGGACTATTTGGCAGATCAGAAGGAGAGAGCATACCTAAGTGATTTCAGTAGTCCTCAGGAGGCCTCTTTGATTTTCAAAGTACTCGGCGTTGTCCGGGAGAAAAGTGCTCAATGTCCTAGATAGAGCTACTGTAGTGATAGGTTTGGATAATATTTTAACAGCATCTACGCTGAAAAGGATGAGGGAATCGATATAAGTTATTACAGTAGTTATCAGGAGGCGTCTTTGATTATCAAAGTACTCGGCGTTGTCCGGGAGAAAAGTGCTCAATATCCTAGATAGAGCTACTGTAGTGAAAGGTTTGGAAAATATTTTAACGCTATCTTCGTTCCCCTTTGGACTATTTGGTAGATCAGAAGGAGAGAGGATACCTAAGTGATTTCAGTAGTGCTCAGGAGGCCTCCTTGATTTTCAAAGTACTCGGCGTTGTCCGGGAGAAAATTGCTGAATGTCCTAGATAGAGCTACTGTAGTGATAGGTTAGGATAATATTTTAACAGCATCTACGCTGAAAAGGATGGGGGAATCGATAAGAGTTATTTAAGAAGTGCTCATGAGGCCTCCTTGATTTAAAAATTACTCGGTGTTGTCCGGGAGAAAAGTGCTCAATATCCTAGATAGAGCTACTGTAGTGATAGGTTTTGAAAATATTTTAACGCCATCTTCGTTCCCCTTTGGACTATTTTGCAGATCAAAAGGAGGGATACCTAAGTGATTTCAGTAGTGCTCAGGAGGCCTCCTTGATTTTCAAAGTATTTGGCGTTGTCCGGGAGAAAAGTGTTCAATGTCCTTGATCGAGCTACTGTAGTGATAGGTTTGGATAATATTTTAACAGCATCTACGCTGAAAAGGATGGGGGAATCGATAAGAGTTATTTCAGTAGTGCTCAGGAGGCCTCCTTGATTTTCAAAGTACTCGGCGTTGTCCGGCAGAAAAGTGCTCAATATCCTAGATAGAGCTACTGTAGTGATAGGTTTGGAAAATATTTTAATGCCATCTTCGTTCCCCTTTGGACTATTTGGCAGATCAGAAGGAGAGAGGATACCTAAGTTATTTCAGTAGTGCTCATGAGACCTCTTTTATTTTTAAAGTACTCGGCGTTGTCCGGGAGAAAATTGTTCAATGTCCTAGATAGAGCTACTGTAGTGATAGGTTTGGATAATATTTTAAGAGCATCTACGCTGAAAACCTATTTAGCATTCGCACCGCGACAGCAATAGGTATGTATTTAGCATTCAGCGGTGGCGATAGGAAGTATATAGCATGTGCACATGGGCGGCAATAAATACGTATATAGCATGCGCATCTGGAGTATAAAAAAAATTGGGGGGAAGGCAAAACATTTATTTTGTCTTTTATCTTTTTCATTGAAAATATTTATGTGTATGGGGGAGAATGAAAAAAAAAATTTTCGGGGGGGGGCTAAAAAATTTTTTTTTTTTTTTTTTTTTAAATAAAAATATTTCTATGTATGGGGGGAACATAAAATTTTTGGGGTGTAAGGGTGGTCAAAAAATTTTCTTTTTTTTTTCCTTTAAATTAAAAATATTTCTAAGTATATGGGAGGATAGAAAAAAAATTTTCTTGTGGGGAGGCAAAAAAATGTATTTTTTTCTGTTTGTAACTAAAAATATTTATATTTATGACAGTGACAATACATAAATGAACACTATTTTGTTTTTCTAACACGACAGGGCCGAATAAATATAAGTTCTTACGTATGCGAACTGGGCTGGAGATTGGTACATATATAGTATGTGTACCCTTGCAGAGATAGGTAAGTATGTAGTATGCGCACCAGAGCCGCGATAGGTACGAATATAGTATGCACACCGGGCCAACGATAGGTTTATATATAGTATGTGTACCGGGGTGGCAATAGGTACTATATAGTAGTGCATAGGGGTGGCTATAGCTACGTATTTAGCATTCGCACCGGGGTTGCGATAGGTATGTATTCAGCAATCGCACCGGGGTGGCGATATGTACATATTTAGTATTCGCACTGGGGCCGTGATAGGTACATATGGTGTATGAACACCTGGGCGGCAATATGTACGTATTTAGCATTCATCCCTGGGCGGAGATAGGTACTTATTTAGCATTCAGCGGTGGCGATAGGTACGTATATAGCATGTGCACATGGGCGGCAATAAGTACGTGATAGGTATGTATTATGCATGCGCACTGGGGGCAGCGATCGGTTCATATATAGCACGCGCACCGGGGCAGCGATAGGTACGTATATAGCACGCGCACCGGGGCGGCGAAAGGTATGTATTTAGCATTCACGCCGGGGCGGCGATATGTATGTATTTAGCATTCACACCGGGGCGGCGATAGGTATGTATTTAGCATTCACACCGGGGCGGCGATAGGTATGTATTTAGCATTCACACCGGGGCGGCGATAGGTATGTATTTAGCATTCGCACCGGGGCGGCGATATGTATGTATTTAGCATTCGCACCGGGGCGGCGATAGGTATGTATTTAGCATTCGCATCGGGGTGGCGATATGTACGTATTTAGCTTCCGCACCGGGGCGGCGATAGGTACGTATTTAGAATTCACACAAGAGCGGCGATAGGTACGTATTTAGAAATCACACTGGGGCGGCGATATGTATGTATTTAGCATTCGTACCGGGGCGGCGATATGTACGTATTTAGCTTCCACACCGGGGCGGCGATAGGTACATATTCAGAATTCAGGGGTGGCGATAGCTACATATATAGCATGTACACATGGGCAGCAATAAGTACGTACATAGCATGCGCACCGGGGCGGCGATCAGTACATATATATCACGTGCACCGGGGCGGCAATAGGTACGTATATAGCACGTGCACCAGAACGGCGAAAGGTATGTATTTCGCATTCGCACCAGGGTGGTGATAGGTACGTATTTAGCATTCGCACCGGGGCGGCTATAGGTACGTATTTAGCATTCACACCAGGGCGGCTATAGGTACGTATTTAGCATTCGCATCGGGCCGGCGATAGGTACGTATTTAGCATTCGCACCAAAGTGGTGATAGGTACGTATTTAGAAATTCGCACCAATGCGGCAATATGTACATATTAATTATTCCCACTAGGGCAGCGATAGGTACTTATGTAGCATGCACACCGGGGCGGCGATAGGTACTATTTAGCATTCGCACCGGGGCGGCAATAGGTACTTAAATAGTATCTGAACTGGGGCGGCGATAGGTACGTATATAGTATGTGCACTGGGGCGGTGATAGGTACGTATATAGTATGCGCACCGGGGTGATGATAGATACGTATATAGCATGAACACCGGGGTGGAGATAAGTACCTATATAGAAGGCGCAGATAGAGGTGTTACTTTTTAAAGAAATATATCATACTATTGCCCTGGGCAACGTAGGAGAAATGGTGGGGAAAGAACAGCTTTTGCAAAAGGCAAAATTAGAAAGTAGCTAGCGGTGAAATGCGGCGACCAGGGGAGAGAAAGGTAGAAAGATAAAGAGACGGCTAAAGAGAAGGGGGGGGGAGAAATAGAAGTTTGTATATAAAGATGTTACACACACGATTTTTCTTCAATTATATGTTTTAATGACCCCGAGCAACGCCGGGTAGCCCCGCTAGTCTCTTATATAAAGGGCAGTTGTCTATATGTATGTATGTATGTATGTATGTATGTATGTATGTATGTATGTATGTATGTCTGTATGTGAAGCTTCTCCTCAAAAACTACGCGACGACATGTCAAAAAGTTTATATCTTCAGCACCGTACATATCCTGGGATCATAATATCTCAAAATCGCAAATAACGATTCACTCGCTGACAGTCAACCGGACCACTTTCCGACAAAAGGTAGCAGTTTTTTCGTATTTTACACGACTTTTTACACGTTAATATGTACTAAATTCGAAATAATCTAATGTATTTATGTACTAATCCGATAAAAATGCAGAGTCATTGTAAACATCCCATAATCCCTTGCCGGATGTACCCGGTCTTGCCCTAAATTGTGTCCGGTTCTATCAGATCATCCAATAACTTCTGTCCGGTTGCATCAATAACAACATAGGAATCCTACGTTAAGAGTGTGTAGTGAAACAAGGGTTGCTCAATCACATCCGCACCTGTCCCATAATCCCTTGCCGGATGTACCCGGTCTTGCTCTAAATTGTGTCGGTTATAGCAGGTCATCATGACGTCAGAGAGTGGCAGTTTTTTTTTCCCTCTCACACTTTCTTTCATAATTATTAATAGACGCTAATATCCCCCCCCTCCCTCCCTGTGGCCGTTCTGTTGTTATCATGATAGGAATTACCTCCTCCTTTCAGGCCAAATTTGGGGGGGGGGGGTTACGGTATTCGCCGGTGTGAGCATTACCTCCTCCTTTCTTGAGAAGTGTTGAGGTAGGGTAGTATCGGTTCCGTTGTCATGATGCACTGATCCCATGCATTATCTCCTCCTTTTTTGAGAAATGTTGAGGTAGGGTCGTATCGGTTCCGTTGTCATTATTCCCCTATCCCATGCATTATCTCCTCCTTTTTTGAGAAATGTTGAGGTAGGGTCGTATCGGTTCCGTTGTCATGATGCCCTCATCCCATGCATTATCTCCTCCTTTTTTTAGAAGTGTTGAGGTAGGGTCGTATCGGTTCCGTTGTCATGATGCACTATTCCCATGCATTATCTCCTCCTTTTTTGAGAAGTGTTGAGGTAGGGTCGTATCGGGTCCGTTGTCATGATGCCCTCATCCCATGCATTATCTCCTCCTTTTTTGAGAAGTGTTGAGGTAGGGTCGTATCGGTTCTGTTGTCATGATGCACTCATCCCATGCATTATCTCCTCCTTTTTTGAGAAGTGTTGAGGTAGGGTCGTATCGGTTCTGTTTTCATGATGCACTCATCCCATGCATTATCTCCTCCTTTTTTGAGAAGTGTTGAGGTAGGGTCGTATCCGTTCCGTTGTCATGATGCACTCATCCCATGCATTATCTCCTCCTTTTTTGAGAAGTGTTGCGGTAGAGTCGTATCGGTTCCGTTGTCATGATGCACTCATCCCATGCATTATCTCCTCCTTTTTTGAGAAGTGTTGAGGTAGGGTCGTATCGGTTCCGTTGTCATGATGCACTCATCCCATGCATTATCTCCTCCTTTTTTGAGAAGTGTTGAGGTAGGGTCGTATCCGTTCCGTTGTCATGATGCACTCATCCCATGCATTATCTCCTCCTTTTTTGAGAAGTGTTGAAGTAGAGTCGTATCGGTTCCGTTGTCATGATGCACTCATCCCATGCATTATCTCCTCCTTTTTTGAGGAGTGTTGAGGTAGGGTCGTATCGGTTCCGTTGTCATGATGCACTCATCCCAAGCATTATCTCCTCCTTTTTTGAGAAGTGTTGAGGTAGGGTCGTATCGGTTCCGTTGTCATGATGCCCTCATCCCATGCATTATCTCCTCATTTTTTGAGAAGTGTAGAGGTAGGGTAGTATCGGTTCCGTTGTCATGATGCACTCATCCCATGCATTACCTCCTCCTTTTTTGAGAAGTATTAGTGGGTACCCTTCGACCTGACGAAGTATGTGTGGGTACCCTGCGACAGGACAAAGTATGTGTGTGTACCCTGCGACCGGAAAAAGTATGTGTGGGTACCCTGCGCCCGGAAAAAGTATGTGTGGGTACCCTGCGCCCGGAAAAAGTATGGGTGGGTACCCTTCGACCTGACGAAGTATGTGTGGGTACCCTTCGACCTGACGAAGTATCTATGGATACCCTGCGCCCGGAAAAAGTATGTGTGAGTACCCTACGACCGGACGAAGTATGTGTGGGTACCCTACGACCGGACGAAGTATGTGTGGGTACCCTGCGACCGGAAAAAGTATGTGTGGGTACCCTTCGACCTGACGAAGTATGTGTGGGTACCCTTCGACCTGACGAAGTATCTGTGGGTACCCTGCGACTGGACGAAGTATGTGTGGGTACCCTGCCACCGGACGAAGTATGTGTGGGTACCCTGCGACCGCAAAGAAGAATGTGTGGGTACCATGCGACCGGACGAAGTATGTGTGTGTACCCTGCCACCGGACGAAGTATGTGTGGGTACCCTGACGTCAGAGAGTGGCAGGAAGAAATTCACTCACACTACAACCATTTTTTTCTTTCTTTCTTTTTTCCCGCTCACTCCCACACTTTCTTTCTTAATTATTAATAGACGCTTATATTCCCCCCCCCCCTCCCTATGGCCGTTCTGTTATCATGATAGGCATTACCTCCTCCTTTCGGGGGGGGGGGGTTGTCGGCATTCGCCGGTGTGAGCGCTTCAGGTGAAATTTGGGGGAGGGGTGGGGGGTATCAGCATACACCGGTGGGACGCCTAAGGGAAAATTTGTGGGAGGGGGAGTGTCGGCATTCACCGGTGTGAGCGCCTCAGGCCAAATCTGAGGAGGGGGAATGTCGCCATCGCCGGTATGAGCGCCTCAGGCGAAATTTGGGGAGTGTCGGCATTCGCCGGCATGAGCGCCTCAGGCCAAATCTGGGGAGGGGGTATGTCGGCATTCGCCGGTATGAGCGCCTCAGGCCAAATCTGGGGCGGGGGAATGTCGGCATTCGCCGGTATGAGCGCCTCAGGCGAAATTTGGGGAGTGGGAGCGTCGGCATTCAGGCCGAATTTGGGGAGGAGGAATGTCGGCATTCGCCGGTATGAGCGCCTCAGGCCAAATCTGGGGACGGGGAATGTCGGCATTCGCCGGTATGAGCGCCTCAGGGGGAATCTGGGGAGGGGGAATGTCGGCATTCGCCGGTATGAGCGCCTCAGGCCAAATCTGGGGATGGGGGAATGTCGTCATTCGCGGTATGATCGGCTCAGGCGAAATTTTGGGGAGTTTGAGTATTAGTCGGCGTGAGAGAGATCCCTACAGTGGGCGCGATCAGCCGTACTTTAGGGGAGAGGAAGTGCACCAAAGGAAAAGGGATTAAAAAATAAAATGATAATCTGATTTTTGATTCGAGAGTGTAAGATCGACACCTATCGGATAGGACTAGATAATACACTTGATCTCAAGGCAAAAATGCCGAGAACAGATACTACACTTTGATCTTAGCCAAAAGGCCGACAAAGCTTAAAAGGTATTTACTCCTCCCCAGGAGTTAGGCACAAGGCCAGTTTTATCTTACTCCCACAAGTAAGATGTGACCACAGATTGGGTCGAGAAAGTGGGGTTAAAAGCCAGCGCTCGAGAGGTGAGCACTCTGGCCATTTAAAAATTGCCTGGGCAGCCCCGTCGGCATTAAAAAGTTTCATGCGATTTACTGGATTATTTATAACAAATCTACTGCAGTACAGCGGCCTATCCACTATACACTGTTCAAATTACATTAATAAATTAACAAGTAATAATAACTATGATTTTCTTTCAACAAACATTGTACAATACTATTTAACAAATTATTACATGAGTTTTAAATATCAACAAAATTTTTTAGACTCCTCTAGGCCATTTTTCTCTAATTCAACATAGCTTTTATACGCCATTTTTTTAACATATTCGAAATAATCTAATGTATTTCAGCTCTCGGGCGCTGGCTTTTCAACCCCCACTTTCCGACCCGAGCTTGGGTCACATCTTACTGGTGGGAGTAGGATAAAAACTGGCCTTGTGCCTAACTCCTGGAGAGGAGTAAATTACTCTAATGTATTTGTGTACTAATCCGATAAAAATGCAGAGTCATTGTAAACATCCCATAATCCCTTGCCGGATGTACCCGGTCTTGCCCTAAATTGTGTCCGGTTCTATCAGATCATCCAATAACTTCTGTCCGAATGCATCAATAACAACATAGGAATCCTACGTTAAGAGTGTGTAGTGAAACAAGGGTTGCTCAATCACATCCGCACCTGTCCCATAATCCCTTGCCGGATGTACCCGGTCTTGCTCTAAATTGTGTCCGGTTATATCAGGTCATCATGACGTCAGAGAGTGGCAGATAATTTGAAAAATAATGAAAAGTGTCAGGAAGAAATTCACTCACACTACAACCTTTTAATAGACGCAAATATTCCTCCCCCTCCCTTCCGTTATCATGATAGGCATTACCTCCTCCTTTCATGCCAAATTGGGAGGGGGGTGACGGCATTCGCCGGTGTGAGCGCCTCAGGCCAATTTTTTTCTTGGGGGGGGGGGATATTAAGAAAATCTATAATAAAGACCAATGTGCATTTATTTGTATCTATAATAAAGACCAATGTGCATTTATTTGTATCTATAATAAAGACCAATGTGCATTTACTTGTATCTATAATAAAGACCAATGTGCATTTATATTTATCTATAATAAAGACCAATGTGCATTTATATTTCATCGTGGGGGGGGGGCTTTTCATTTATTTTTGATGATATTTTATAGTAATTTTAAATTGCTGAGTCATATTTAATTACGTAATACCTCAAGTTCATAAACCAATTAATGTTTTTTAATGAAATTTATTTTTTAGAGGATAGCTAAGGAAGTGCGTTAACTCACGTTTAAAACACACAATTAAGGTGTTTAAAACAAGGTTAGAGAATATATACATAACATAAAAAAGTGTATTCTTATGTAAAATTCACAGAGTAAGATGATGAGAGTATTCTCGAATCTATTAACCTAGCCGTTAGGGGTCCATGGGGAATATTTCATCGGGGGGGGGGGGGCTTTTCATTTATTTTTCATTATATTTTATAGTAATTTGAAATTGCTGAGTCATATTGTCATATTTAATTACGTAATACCTCAAGTTCATAAACCAATTAATGTTTTTTAATGAAATTTATTTTTTAGAGGATAGCTAAGGAAGTGCGTTAACTCACGTTTAAAACACACAATTAAGGTGTTTAAAACAAGGTTAGAGAATATATACATAACATATAAAAGTGTATTCTTATGTAAAATTCACAGAGTAAGATGATGAGAGTATTCTCGAATCTATTAACCCAGCCCTTAGGGGTCCATGGGGAATATTTCATCGGGGGGGGGGGCTTTTCATTTATTTTTCATTATATTTTATAGTAATTTGAAATTGCTGAGTCATATTGTAATTTAATTATGTAATACCTCAAGTTCATAAACCAATTAATGTTTTTTAATAAAATTTATTTTTTAGAGGATAGCTAAGGAAGTGCGTTAACTCACGTTTAAAAACAAAATTAAGGTGTTTAAAACAAGGTTAGAGAATATATACATAACATATAAAAGTGTATTCTTATGTAAAATTCACAGAGTAAGATGATGAGAGTATTCTCGAATCTATTAACCCAGCCCTTAGGGGTCCATGGGGAATATTTCATCGGGGGGGGGGGCTTTTCATTTATTTTTCATTATATTTTATAGTAATTTGAAATTGCTGAGTCATATTGTAATTTAATTACGTAATACCTCAAGTTCATAAACCAATTAATGTTTTTTAATGAAATTTATTTTTTAGAGGATAGCTAAGGAAGTGCGTTAACTCACGTTTAAAACACACAATTAAGGTGTTTAAAACAAGGTTAGAGAATATATACATAACATATAAAAGTGTATTCTTATGTAAAATTCACAGAGTAAGATGATGAGAGTATTCTCGAATCTATTAACCCAGCCCTTAGGGGTCCATGGGGAATATTTCATCGGGGGGGGGGCTTTTCATTTATTTTTCATTATATTTTATAGTAATTTGAAATTGCTGAGTCATATTGTAATTTAATTATGTAATACCTCAAGTTCATAAACCAATTAATGTTTTTTAATGAAATTTATTTTTTAGAGGATAGCTAAGGAAGTGCGTTAACTCACGTTTAAAAACACAATTAAATTTTAGGGGTCAGGACAAATTTTTTAGGGGTCAGGCCAAATTTTTAATTTTTATTTTTTTGAACTTAAAATATTTCTCAGGGTTGTGGGACACTGAAAAAAAAAGTTGGTGGGGGGGGGGGGCTGGAGAGATTAGGGGGTCGGGGAAAATTTATGGGTCAGGCCAAATTTTATAGGGGTCCGGCCAAATTTTTTTTTTTCTTTTTTTGAACTTAAAACATTCATCAGGGTTGTGGGAAGGTGAAAAAAAAGTTGGAGGGGGGGGGGCTGGAGAGATTAGGGGTTCGGGGAAAATTTTAGGGGTCTGGCCAAAATTGTAGGGGTCAGGCCAAATTTTTTTTTTTTTTTTTGAACTTAAAATATTTTTCAGGGTTGTGGGACACAGAAAGAAAAAGTTAGGGAGGGCTGGAGAGATTAGGGGGTCGGGGACAATTTTAGGGGTCAGGCCAAATTTTTGAGGGGTCGGGCCAAATTTTTTTTTTCTTCTTTTTTATAACTTAAAATATTTCTCAGGGTTATGGGACAGTGAAAAAAAGTTGGGGCGGGGGGGCTGGAGAGATTAGGAGGTCGGGGAAAATTTTAGGGGTCAGGGCTTATTTTTTAGGGGTCAGGCCAAATTTTTTTTTTTGTTTTTAACTTAAAATATTTCTCAGGGTTGTGGGAGAATGAAAAAAAGTTCGGGGTGGGGGCTGGAAGGATTAGGGGGTCGTGGAAAATTTTAAGGGTCAGGCCGCACTTTTTAGGGGTCAGGCCAAATTTTTTTTTTTTTCTTTGAACTCAAAATATTTCTCATGTTTGGGAGAGTAAAAGAAATTGAGGGGGGCTGGAGAGATTGGGGGGTCGGAGAAATTTTCAGGGGTCAGGACAAACTTTTAAATGGTCGGACCAAATTTTTTTATTTTTTGAACTAAAAATATTACTCAGGGTGGGCGAGAGTAAAAAAAATTGTTGGGGGGCCTGGAGAGATTGGGGGGGTCGGGGAAATTTTTAGGGGTCAGGACAAACTTTTTATAGGTCGGGCCAAATTTTTTTTGTTTTTTTATTTTTTTAACTAAAAATATTTCTCAGGGTTGGGAGAGAATAAAAACAAAAGTTGGGGGGGGGGGGTTCTGGAGAGATTGGGGGCTCGGGGAAATGTTTAGAGATCAGGACAAACTTTTTAGGGGTCGGGCCAAATTTTTTATTTTTTTTATTTTTGGAACTAAAAATATTACTCAGGGTTGGGCGAGAGTAAAAAAAAGTTGGGGGGCCTGGAGAGATTGGGGGGTCGTGAAAATTTTTAGCGGCGATATAAACGTATTTACCATTCGCACCGGGGCGGCGATAGGTACCTATTTAGCATTCGCACCACGGCAGCAATAGGTACGTATTTAGCATTCAGCGGTGGCGATAGGAACGTATATAGCATGTGCACATGGGATGCCATAAGTACGAATATAGCATGCGCACCGGGAGTGTAAAAAAAAATTGGGGGGGGGGGGGGCAACATTTTTTTCCTTTTCTTTGATCTTTTTCATTGAAAATATTTATATGTATGGGGCAGGATGAAAAAAAAAATTTTCGGGGCGGGGGGCTAAAAATTTTTTTTCTTTCTTTTTTTAAACTAAAAATATTTCTATGTATGAGAGGAACATAAAATTTTTGGGGCGGGTCAAAAAATTTTCTTATCTTTTTTATTTCTTTTAAATTAAAAATATTTCTAAGTATGTGGGAGGATGGGAAAAAAATTTTCGTGGGGGAAGGCAAAAAATTTTTTATTTATATTTATGATAGTGACAATACATGAATGAACACTTGTTTTTCTAACACGACAGGGGTGCACTAATATGAGTTCTTACGTGTGCGAACTGGGCTGGAGATAGGTACATATATAGTATGTGCATCCTTGCAGAGATAGGTAAGTATGTAGTATGCACACCAGAGCCGCGATAGGTACGAATATATTATGCGCATCAGGCCGGCGATAGGTTTATATATAGCATGTGCACTGGGGTGGCATAGGTACGTATATAGTAGTGTATAGGTGTGGCGATAGTTACGTATTCAGCATTCGCCCTGGGGTTGCGATAGGTACGTATTCAGCATTCGCACCGGGGCGGCGATATGTACATATTTAGTATTCACACTGGGGCAGTGATAGGTACATATGGTGTATGCACACCGGGGCGGCAATATGTACGTATTTAGCATTCACTCCTGGGCGGAGATAGGTACTTATTTAGCATTCAGTGGTGGCGATAGGTACGTATATAGCATGTGCACATGGGCGACAATAAGTATGTATATAGTATGCGCACCGGGGCGGTGATAGGCATGTATTTAGCATGTGCACTGGGGCAGCGATCGGTTCATATATAGCACGGGCACCGGGGCGCTGATAGGTACGTATATAGCACGCGCACCGGGGCGGCGAAAGGTACGTATTAAAAATTCACACCGGGGCGGCGATAGGTACGTATATAGCACGCGCACCGGGGCGGCGAAAGGTACGTATTTAAAATTCACACCGGGGCGGCGATAGGTATGTATTTAGCATTCACACTGGAGCGGCGATATGTATGTATTTAGCATATACACCGGGGTGGTGATAGGTACGTATTTAGCATTTACACCGGGGCGGCGATAGGTATGTATTTAGCATTCACACCGGGGCAGCGATAGGTATGTATTTAGCATTCGCACCAGGGTGGCGATATGTACGTATTTAGCTTCCGACCCGGGGCGGCGATAGGTACGTATTTAGAATTCACACCGGGGCGGCGATAAGTACGTATTTAGAATTCACACTGGGGCGGCGATAGGTATGTATTTAGTATTCACAATGGGGCAGCGATTAGTACCTATTTAGCTTCCACACTGGGGCGGCTATAGGTACGTATTCAGAATTCAGGGGTGGCGATAGCTACGTATATAGCATGTACACATGGGCAGCAATAAGTACGTACATAGCATGCGCTCTGCGGCGGCGATCAGTACATATATAGCACGCGCACCGGGGTGGCGATAGGTACGTATATAGCACATGCACCGGAACGGAGAAAGGTATGTATTTCGCATTCGCACCGGGGCGACTTTAGGTACGTATTTAGCATTCGCACCGGGCCGGCGATAGGTACGTATTTAGCATTCGCACCAAAGCGGCGATAGGCACGTATTTAGCATTCGCACCAAAGCGGCAATACGTACATATTAATTATTCGCACTAGGGCAGCGATAGGTACTTATGTAGCATGCACAATGGGGCAGCGATAATTACTATTTAGCATTCCCACCGAGGCGGCGATAGGTACTTAAATAGTATCTGCACTGGGGCGGCGATAGGTACGTATATAGTATGTGCACTGGGGCGGCGATAGGTACGTATAGAGTATGCGCACCGGGGTGATGATAGATACGTATATAGTATGAACACCGGGGCGGAGATAAGTACCTATATAGAAGGCGCAGATAGAGGTGTTACTTTTTATAGAAATATGTCATACTATTGCCCTGGCCAACGTAGGAGAAATGGTGGGGAAGAAACAGCTTTCGCAAAAGGCAAAATTAGAAAGTAGCGGTGAAATGGGGCGACCAGGGAAGAGAAAGGTAGAAAGATAAAGAGACGGCTATAGAGAAAGGGGGGGGGAGAAATAGAAGTTTGTATATAAAGATGTTACACACACGATTTTTCTTCAATTATATGTTTTTATGACCCCGAGCAACGCCGGGTAGCCCCGCTAGTGTATATATAAAAAATGTAAAAAATGATAATGAATATTGACTGTAATTCGGGCTATAATCGCCAGGTTTTAAAAAGTTTTTTAAAATTTGTTTTTGTACAATTTGCACTGAGGATATCCATACCAATAAATAAATAAATGCATAGGAGCATTTTACAAATATCTTGATGTTAGCCGAAACAATTGTCTGCGAAATAAAAAAATAAGTTGTAAAAAATGACGTGAATCTGTCCTCTGTAATAATGACGTGGTATTGAACTACATAAAAATACTAAATATAGCATAGCTCTAGCTTTAAACTATTGAGCTATTATAAGTAATTTGTGTTACAAAAATAAAAAATACACACACACACACATATATATATATATATAATAATAATATTTTATGAATAAATATTAATTATTTATTACCTACAGACATCGATGTTTGATGCTTACGCAATCTTCAGTGCAGGAAGCTAATTCCCGACGGTCGACGGGCGCGAACTCCGATCCCAAATCGCCACTTATTCGCAGTCAAGAGACTTACCCGTTGGCCACCACAAATTAGCTTGGAAGTTAGGAGGAATTTAACTTTGTAAATGCCAAGTCGGCTGGTATTTACAACGAGCAGCGAATAGTGATCAACAACAACAACAAGCTGTGTTGGATCTCGCAATGAAGCTAGTAGTACTGCTTGTTATTAAATTCACTCAGAGTGCCCAGCCTTAGTAAAGGGGGCTATATAATAATATTTTATAAATAAATATTAATTATTTATAACCTACAGACATCGATGTTACATGCTTACGCAATCTTCTGGTTAAGTTTGATAATAAGAAATCCAACAGAGTGCTCGATAATTTAATAATAAAAGCATAATATTTATTTATCTATTAATGATATGACAGAAAATTTGATCTGATTTTCTGTAATAATATTGATGAGAGCAATAAGATTGAAACGCTAGCGTGTGTAGGTATAAATAATTGAATATTTATTTAATATAACAACAGTACTCTGTACATGTTTCCTGTCAGAGACGTTTATAGAAGTTATCGATAACGCTATGAATTATTTCTTGTAGAATAGTTGCTATTTCTACACAAATAGCGCGTTTTAATTCAATAGACCGAGGACGATGACTGAATCCTTATGATTTAAAAGGTTAAGAGAGTTGTTCACTATATACAGGGGTAGGGTTAAGAGAGTTGTTTACGAGATACAGGGTTAGGGGTAGGGTTAAGAAAGTTGTTTACTATATACAGGGTTATGGGTAGGGTTAAGAAGGGTTGTTTACTATATACATGGTTAGGGTTAGGGTTAAGAGAGTTGTTTACAATATACAGAGTAAGGGTTAGGGTTAAGAGAGTTGTTTACTATATACATGGTTAGGGTTAGAGTTAAGAAAGTTGTTTACTATATACAGAGTTAGGGGTAGGGTTAAGAGAGTTGTTCACTATATAAAGGGTTAGGGTTAGGGTTAGGGTTAAGAGAGTTGTTCACTATTTACAGAGTTAGGGTTAGGGTTAAGAAAGTTGTTCACTATTTACAGAGTTAGGGTTAGGGTTAAGAAAGTTGTTTACTATATACAGGGTTAGGGTTAGGGTTAAGAGAGTTGTTCACTATATACAGGGTTAGGGTTAGGGTTAAGAGAGTTGTTCACTATATACAGGGTTAGGGTTAGAGTTGAAAGAGTTGTTCACTATATACAGGGTTAGGGTTAGGGTTAAGAAAGGTGTTCACTATATACAGAGTTAGGGTTAGGGTTAAGAGAGTTGTTCACTATATTCAGAGTTAGGGTTAAGAGAGTTGTTCACTATTTACAGGGTTAGGGTTAGGGTTAGAGTTAAGAGAGTTGTTCACTATATACAGAGTTAGGGTTAGGGTTAAGAGAGTTGTTCACTATATACAGAGTTAGGGTTAGGGTTAAGAAAGTTGTTTACTATATACAGGGTTAGGGTTAAGAGAGTTGTTCACTATATACAGAGTTAGGGTTAGGGTTAAGAAAGTTGTTTACTATATACAGAGTTAGGGTTAAGGTTAAGAGAGTTGTTCACTATATACAGAGTTAGGGTTAGGGTTAAGAAAGTTGTTTACTATATACAGAGTTAGGGTTAAGGTTAAGAGAGTTGTTTACTATATACAGGGTTAGGGTTAAGAGAGTTGTTCACTATATTCAGAGTTAGGGTTAAGAGAGTTGTTCACTATTTACAGGGTTAGGGTTAGGGTTAGAGTTAAGAGAGTTGTTCACTATATACAGAGTTAGGGTTAGGGTTAAGAGAGTTGTTCACTATATACAGAGTTAGGGTTAGGGTTAAGAAAGTTGTTTACTATATACAGGGTTAGGGTTAAGAGAGTTGTTCACTATATACAGAGTTAGGGTTAGGGTTAAGAAAGTTGTTTACTATATACAGGGTTAGGGTTAAGAGAGTTGTTCACTATATACAGAGTTAGGGTTAGGGTTAAGAGAGTTGTTTACTATATACAGAGTTAGGGTTAGGGTTAAGAGAGTTGTTTACTATATACAGAGTTAGGGTTAAGGTTAAGAGAGTTGTTCACTATATACAGAGTTAGGGTTAGGGTTAAGAGAGTTGTTCACTATATACAGAGTTAGGGTTAGGGTTAAGAGAGTTGTTAACTATATACAGAGTTAGGGTTAGGGTTAAGAGAGTTGTTTACTATATACAGGGTTAGGGTTAGGGTTAAGAAAGTTGTTTACTATATACAGGGTTAGGGTTAAGAGAGTTGTTTACTATATACAGGGTTAGGGTTAAGAGAGTTGTTTACTATATACAGAGTTAGGGTTAAGGTTAAGAGAGTTGTTCACTATATACAGAGTTAGGGTTAGGGTTAAGAGAGTTGTTTACTATATTCAGGGTTAGGGTTAGGGTTAAGAGAGTTGTTTACTATATTCAGGGTTAGGGTTAGGGTTAAGAGAGTTGTTTACTATATACAGGGTTAGGGTTAGGGTTAAGAGAGTTGTTTACTATATACAGGGTTAGGGTTAGGGTTAAGAGAGTTGTTTACTATATACAGGGTTAGGGTTAGGGTTAAGATTATTGTTTACTATATACAGAGTTAGGGTTAGGGTTAAGAGAGTTGTTTACTATATACAGGGTTAGGGTTAGGGTTAAGAAAGTTGTTTACTATATACAGGGTTAGGGTTAGGGTTAAGAGAGTTGTTTACTATATACAGGGTTAGGGTTAGGGTTAAGAGAGTTGTTTACTATATACAGGGTTAGGGTAAAGAGAGTTGTTTACTATATACAGGGTTAGGGTTAGGGTTAAGAGAGTTGTTTACTATATACAGGGTTAGGGTTAGGGTTAAGAGAGTTGTTCACTATATACAGGGTTAGGGTTAAGAGAGTTGTTTACTATATACAGGGTTAGGGTAAAGAGAGTTGTTTACTATATACAGGGTTAGGGTTAAGAGAGTTGTTCACTATATACAGGGTTAGGGTTAAGAGAGTTGTTTACTATATACAGGGTTAGGGTAAAGAGAGTTGTTTACTATATACAGGGTTAGGGTTAAGAGAGTTGTTTACTATATACAGGGTTAGGGTTAGGGTTAAGAGAGTTGTTTACTATATACATGGTTAGGGTAAAGAGAGTTGTTTACTATATACAGGGTTAGGGTTAGGGTTAAGAAAGTTGTTTACTATATACAGGGTTAGGGTGAAGAGAGTTGTTTACTATATACAGGGTTAGGGTTAGGGTTAAGAGAGTTGTTCACTATATACAGAGTTAGGGTTAGGGTTAAGAGAGTTGTTCACTATATACAGGGTTAGGGTTAAGAGAGTTGTTCACTATATACAGAGTTAGGGTTAGGGTTAAGAGAGTTGTTCACTATATACAGGGTTAGGGTTAAGAGAGTTGTTCACTATATACAGGGTTAGGGTTAGGGTTAGGGTTAAGAGAGTTGTTCACTATATACAGGGTTAGGGTTAGCGTTAGGGTTAAGAGAGTTGTTCACTATATACAGAGTTAGGGTTAGGGTTAGGGTTAAGAGAGTTGTTCACTATATACAGAGTTAGGGTTAGGGTTAAGAGAGTTGTTCACTATATACAGGGTTAGGGTTAAGAGAGTTGTTCACTATATACAGGGTTAGGGTTAGGGTTAAGAGAGTTGTTTACTATATACAGAGTTAGGGTTAGGGTTAAGAGAGTTGTTCACTATATACAGGGTTAGGGTTAAGAAAGTTGTTTACTATATACAGAGTTAGGGTTAGGGTTAAGAAAGTTGTTTACTATATACAGAGTTAGGGTTAGGGTTAAGAGAGTTGTTCACTATATACAGAGTTAGGGTTAGGGTTAAGAGAGTTGTTCACTATATACAGGGTTAGGGTTAAGAGAGTTGTTCACTATATACAGGGTTAGGGTTAGGGTTAGGGTTAAGGGAGTTGTTCACTATATACAGGGTTAGGGTTAGCGTTAGGGTTAAGAGAGTTGTTCACTATATACAGAGTTAGGGTTAGGGTTAGGGTTAAGAGAGTTGTTCACTATATACAGAGTTAGGGTTAGGGTTAAGAGAGTTGTTCACTATATACAGGGTTAGGGTTAAGAGAGTTGTTCACTATATACAGGGTTAGGGTTAGGGTTAAGAGAGTTGTTTACTATATACAGAGTTAGGGTTAGGGTTAAGAGAGTTGTTCACTATATACAGGGTTAGGGTTAAGAAAGTTGTTTACTATATACAGAGTTAGGGTTAGGGTTAAGAAAGTTGTTTACTATATACAGAGTTAGGGTTAGGGTTAAGAGAGTTGTTCACTATATACAGGGTTAGGGTTAAGAGAGTTGTTCACTATATACAGGGTTAGGGTTAGGGTTAGGGTTAAGAGAGTTGTTCACTATATACAGAGTTAGGGTTAGGGTTAGTGTTAAGAGAGTTGTTCACTATATACAGGGTTAGGGTTAGGGTTAGGGTTAGGGTTAGGGTTAAGAGAGTTGTTCACTATATACAGAGTTAGGGTTAGGGTTAAGAGAGTTGTTCACTATATACAGGGTTAGGGTTAAGAGAGTTGTTCACTATATACAGGGTTAGGGTTAGGGTTAGGGTTAAGAGAGTTGTTCACTATATACAGAGTTAGGGTTAGGGTTAGTGTTAAGAGAGTTGTTCACTATATACAGGGTTAGGGTTAGGGTTAGGGTTAGGGTTAAGAGAGTTGTTCACTATATACAGAGTTAGGGTTAGGGTTAAGAGAGTTGTTCACTATATACAGGGTTAGGGTTAAGAGAGTTGTTCACTATATACAGGGTTAGGGTTAGGGTTAGGGTTAATAGAGTTGTTCACTATATACAGAGTTAGGGTTAAGAGAGTTGTTCACTATATACAGGGTTAGGGTTAGGGTTAGGGGAGCTGTTCCCTATATACAGAGTTAGGGTTAGGGTTGAAAGAATTGTTCCCTACATACAGGGTTAGGGTTAGGGTTAAGAGAGTTGTTCACTATATACAGGGTTAGGGTTAGGGTTAGTGTTAAGAGAGTTGTTCACTATATACAGGGTTAGGGTTAGGGTTAGGGTTAAGAGAGTTGTTCACTATATACAGGGTTAGGGTTAGGGTTAGGGTTAATAGAGTTGTTCACTATATACAGAGTTAGGGTTAAGAGAGTTGTTCACTATATACAGGGTTAGGGTTAGGGTTAGGGGAGCTGTTCCCTATATACAGAGTTAGGGTTAGGGTTGAAAGAATTGTTCCCTACATACAGGGTTAGGGTTAGGGTTAAGAGAGTTGTTCACTATATACAGGGTTGTCGCTAGAAAAGCGGGAAATTTGAGGTTGTAAATTTTATTGTTTCAATTTTATTTAGTTTCAATTTTATTGCGTCTGGCTGATTTACTTCTTCAATTTGCCTGGACGACATTTTGGGCATCTGTGAATGTATTATAATATTAGTCTTTGAAAAACTTCATAAAAGTTATTCTTTGTAAAAAAATAAATGACCGTTGTACAGATTTTGTTGTGGTTGAATTCTTGGAACTGATATAAATAATTCCAGTCACAACCGGATGTAATTACCAGCCGAGAAGTTATCAATTGCTCTAACAAATTCACACTGACAGAAAACTTTCTAGTGCTAAATATGTACTTTCTTTGTTTACATACATTTTTTTTTACTACGCTACGAATATATATATATATATATATATATATATATATATATATATATATATATATATATATATATTAAAAAGGAAAGATGAAAGTAATCCGACGTAATGGAAAATAAGAAACCCAAACCCAAAAGATAGTTGTTTATGTACTCATCAACGTTTCGTCTTTATTGTAAGACTTCCTCAGGATGATAGTTTGAAGAAAAATGTCATGCAAGTACATAGCATGTAATTTTGGGAATATATAAAGTGATAGTGTGGTTAGGGTTAGCGTTAGGGTATGCGAATCTTTCACTCAGAGCTTCCAGTCGTACCTTGCTTTATTTACAGAAAACTAAATTAAACTACATCAGACCACATTACCAACCCTTACGCTTAAAAGAAATGTTTCAAAAATTCATAATGATCGGTTAATTAGTTTAGGAGTTTACCTCACACAAACATATACAATTATTTACCTATACACATACTTAACTCTATGAATAGATACAAGGATAAAATATTCCGACGGTATTAATTAAAAAGGAAAAAGTGGAAGACCTAAGAACTCAACGTTTCGCCCAACTGTTACGTAGGCTTTTTCAAGAGCAAAAAATTGCTAAAAGTGTCGAAGAACGA
>OY744543.1:10746538-10761538 GCA_963556195.1 Sepiola atlantica
CCCCCACCCCCAAATGCCGTAAAAACGTCAGATAAAGGAATCGTTTTTGTAAAGTATTGTGTTTCGCATTAAATCACCCGGAAAAAGGGTCGATATGTCGTTAAACACACGGATAAAAGAAGCATTTAAGTAAAGTATTGTTTCGCATTAAATCATCCGGAAAAGGGTTGATATGCCGTTAAATACACCGAAAAGGGAAGCGTTTGTGTAAAGTATTGTTTCGCATTAAATCATCCGGAAAAAGGGTTGATATGCCGTTAAATACACCGAAACGGGAAGCGTTTGTGTAAAGTATTGTTTTCGCATTAAATCACCCGGAAAAAGGGTTGATATGCCGTTAAAACACGCCGATAAAGGAAGCATTTGTGTAAAGTATTGTTTCACATTAAATCACCCGGAAAAGGGGTTGATATGCCGTTAAATACACCGAAAAGGGAAGCGTTTGTGTAAAGTATTGTTTCACATTAAATCACCCGGAAAAAGGGTCGATATGCCGTTAAACACACGGATAAAAGAAGCATTTAAGTAAAGTATTGTTTCGCATTAAATCATCCGGAAAAGGGTTGATATGCCGTTAAATACACCGAAAAGGGAAGCGTTTGTGTAAAGTATTGTTTCACATTAAATCACCCGGAAAAAGGGTTGATATGCCGTTAAATACGCCGATAAAGGAAGCATTTGTGTAAAATATTGCTTCACATTAAATCACCCGGAAAAGGGGTTGATATGCCGTTAAATACACCGAAAAGGGAAGCGTTTGTGTAAAGTATTGTTTCACATTAAATCACCCGGAAAAGGGGTTGATATGCCGTTAAATACACCGAAAAGGGAAGCGTTTGTGTAAATGAAAATTGATGCTAAGAGTTTTTTGAGTATGATTTTGATGGCCGTTAAATACACCGAAAAGGGAAGCGTTTGTGTAAAGTATTGTTTCACATTAAATCACCCGGAAAAAAGGGTTGATATGCCGTTAAACACGCCGATAAAGGAAGCATTTGTGTAAAGTATTGCTTCACATTAAATCACCCGGAAAAAGGGTTGATATGCCGTTAAACACGCCGATAAAGGAAGCATTTGTGTAAAGTATTGCTTCACATTAAATCACCCGGAAAAAGGGTTGATATGCCGTTAAACACGCCGATAAAGGAAGCATTTGTGTAAAGTATTGTTTCACATTAAATCACCCGGAAAAGGGGTTGATATGCCGTTAAATACACCGAAAAGGGAAGCGTTTGTGTAAAGTATTGCTTCACATTAAATCACCCGGAAAAGGGGTTGATATGCCGTTAAATACACCGAAAAGGGAAGCGTTTGTGTAAAGTATTGTTTCACATTAAATCACCCGGAAAAAGGGTCGATATGCCGTTAAACACACGGATAAAAGAAGCATTTAAGTAAAGTATTGTTTCACATTAAATCACCCGGAAAAAGGGTTGATATGCCGTTAAACACGCCGATAAAGGAAGCATTTGTGTAAAGTATTGTTTCACATTAAATCACCCGGAAAAAGGGTTGATATGCCGTTAAACACGCCGATAAAGGAAGCATTTGTGTAAAGTATTGTTTCACATTAAATCACCCGGAAAAAGGGTTGATATGCCGTTAAACACGCCGATAAAGGAAGCATTTGTGTAAAGTATTGCTTCACATTAAATCACCCGGAAAAAGGGTTGATATGCCGTTAAACACGCCGATAAAGGAAGCATTTGTGTAAAGTATTGCTTCACATTAAATCACCCGGAAAAAGGGTTGATATGCCGTTAAACACGCCGATAAAGGAAGCATTTGTGTAAAGTATTGTTTCACATTAAATCACCCGGAAAAAGGGTTGATATGCCGTTAAACACGCCGATAAAGGAAGCATTTGTGTAAAGTATTGTTTCACATTAAATCACCCGGAAAAAGGGTTGATATGCCGTTAAACACGCCGATAAAGGAAGCATTTGTGTAAAGTATTGTTTCACATTAAATCACCCGGAAAAAGGGTTGATATGCCGTTAAACACGCCGATAAAAGAAGCATTTGTGTAAAGTATTGTTTCACATTAAATCACCCGGAAAAAGGGTTGATATGCCGTTAAACACGCCGATAAAGGAAGCATTTGTGTAAAGTATTGTTTCACATTAAATCACCCGGAAAAAGGGTTGATATGCCGTTAAACACGCCGATAAAGGAAGCATTTGTGTAAAGTATTGTTTCACATTAAATCACCCGGAAAAAGGGTTGATATGCCGTTAAACACGCCGATAAAGGAAGCATTTGTGTAAAGTATTGCTTCACATTAAATCACCCGGAAAAAGGGTTGATATGCCGTTAAACACGCCGATAAAGGAAGCATTTGTGTAAAGTATTGCTTCACATTAAATCACCCGGAAAAAGGGTTGATATGCCGTTAAACACGCCGATAAAGGAAGCATTTGTGTAAAGTATTGTTTCACATTAAATCACCCGGAAAAGGGGTTGATCTGCCGTTAAATACACCGAAAAGGGAAGCGTTTGTGTAAAGTATTGCTTCACATTAAATCACCCGGAAAAGGGGTTGATATGCCGTTAAATACACCGAAAAGGGAAGCGTTTGTGTAAAGTATTGTTTCACATTAAATCACCCGGAAAAAGGGTTGATATGCCGTTAAACACGCCGATAAAAGAAGCATTTGTGTAAAGTATTGTTTCACATTAAATCACCCGGAAAAAGGGTTGATATGCCGTTAAACACGCCGATAAAGGAAGCATTTTTGTGTAAAGTATTGTTTCACATTAAATCACCCGGAAAAGGGTTGATATGCCGTTAAACACGCCGATAAAGGAAGCATTTGTGTAAAGTATTGTTTCACATTAAATCACCCGGAAAAAGGGTTGATATGCCGTTAAACACGCCGATAAAGAAGCATTTGTGTAAAGTATTGTTTCACATTAAATCACCCGGAAAAAGGGTTGATATGCCGTTAAACACGCCGATAAAAGAAGCATTTGTGTAAAGTATTGATTCACATTAAATCACCCGGAAAAAGGGTTGATATGCCGTTAAACACGCCGATAAAGGAAGCATTTGTGTAAAGTATTGCTTCACATTAAATCACCCGGAAAAAGGGTTGATATGCCGTTAAACACGCCGATAAAGGAAGCATTTGTGTAAAGTATTGTTTCACATTAAATCACCCGGAAAAGGGGTTGATATGCCGTTAAATACACCGAAAAGGGAAGCGTTTGTGTAAAGTATTGTTTCACATTAAATCACCCGGAAAAGGGGTTGATATGCCGTTAAACACGCCGATAAAGGAAGCATTTGTGTAAAGTATTGTTTCACATTAAATCACCCGGAAAAAGGGTTGATATGCCGTTAAACACGCCGATAAAGGAAGCATTTGTGTAAAGTATTGTTTCACATTAAATCACCCGGAAAAAGGGTTGATATGCCGTTAAACACGCCGATAAAGGAAGCATTTGTGTAAAGTATTGTTTCACATTAAATCACCCGGAAAAAGGGTTGATATGCCGTTAAACACGCCGATAAAAGAAGCATTTGTGTAAAGTATTGTTTCACATTAAATCACCCGGAAAAAGGGTTGATATGCCGTTAAACACGCCGATAAAGGAAGCATTTGTGTAAAGTATTGCTTCACATTAAATCACCCGGAAAAAGGGTTGATATGCCGTTAAACACGCCGATAAAGGAAGCATTTGTGTAAAGTATTGCTTCACATTAAATCACCCGGAAAAAGGGTTGATATGCCGTTAAACACGCCGATAAAGGAAGCATTTGTGTAAAGTATTGTTTCACATTAAATCACCCGGAAAAGGGGTTGATATGCCGTTAAATACACCGAAAAGGGAAGCGTTTGTGTAAAGTATTGTTTCACATTAAATCACCCGGAAAAAGGGTTGATATGCCGTTAAACACGCCGATAAAGGAAGCATTTGTGTAAAGTATTGCTTCACATTAAATCACCCGGAAAAGGGGTTGATATGCCGTTAAATACACCGAAAAGGGAAGCGTTTGTGTAAAGTATTGCTTCACATTAAATCACCCGGAAAAAGGGTTGATATGCCGTTAAACACGCCGATAAAGGAAGCATTTGTGTAAAGTATTGCTTCACATTAAATCACCCGGAAAAGGGGTTGATATGCCGTTAAATACACCGAAAAGGGAAGCGTTTGTGTAAAGTATTGCTTCACATTAAATCACCCGGAAAAAGGGTTGATATGCCGTTAAACACGCCGATAAAGGAAGCATTTGTGTAAAGTATTGCTTCACATTAAATCACCCGGAAAAGGGGTTGATATGCCGTTAAATACACCGAAAAGGGAAGCGTTTGTGTAAAGTATTGTTTCACATTAAATCACCCGGAAAAAGGGTTGATATGCCGTTAAACACGCCGATAAAAGAAGCATTTGTGTAAAGTATTGCTTCACATTAAATCACCCGGAAAAAGGGTTGATATGCCGTTAAACACGCCGATAAAGGAAGCATTTGTGTAAAGTATTGTTTCACATTAAATCACCCGGAAAAGGGGTTGATATGCCGTTAAACACGCCGATAAAGGAAGCATTTGTGTAAAGTATTGTTTCACATTAAATCACCCGGAAAAAGGGTTGATATGCCGTTAAACACGCCGATAAAGGAAGCATTTGTGTAAAGTATTATTTCACATTAAATCACCCGGAAAAGGGGTTGATATGCCGTTAAACACGCCGATAAAGGAAGCATTTGTGTAAAGTATTGTTTCACATTAAATCACCCGGAAAAAGGGGTTGATATGCCGTTGAAATGACATAAAGGAAATACAGTGTGTTTCAGTATTAAACATACTTAAAAGTTGAAAACGGACAACCAAATCAGGTTGGGAAATATAACTAGAATAAAGTAAATTTTGAATTCTGAATTTATGTTAAGACTGCTGATGGCCTTACGGTCATTTCCTGCGAAAAGAAAATGTCGGTTATCTTGGTATAATTTAGGCTTCACTTAATTTTAATTGGAAAACAAAATTAAGTTTCTGATTTAATAGACAAAAACTGATTTTTATTTACCAAGTTCTAAAAACAGGGATCTGACTGTCTGTCTGCCGTTCCTTCGGCTGTCATCTCCTCGCAATGTGACCTCAGCAAGAAAATGCTAAACCATTTTCGACTAAACCACTCCCGTTGATTCTTAAGGAACGTAGTTATTCCGAAGGCAAGGGAAGGACTACGTTAAACTGGGATCCTGTTTGCTGTCCGGGTCATCTATTCATTAGCGTCTGACGTCATAAGATCAAAGTGTAGTATCTGTTCCGATGGATACGGCACCCCATAGACTGGTATTGTCTTGGCCTTCGGGGCTTGATTTACGCCGGTCTATGGGATTGTCCTGTGCAGTTCTAGGAGGTCCACCCTCCCAGGCTTCGCCTCCCCTCTTTGGGGAGGAGTAAGTTAATTGCTTACTGCTTGAGGCGCCCCAACCGGGGAATGCCGACGGGGCTGCCCAGGCAATTTTTAATGGTCAGAGTGCTCACCTCCCGGGCGCTGGCTTTTCAACCCCCACTTTCCGACCCGACCTTGGGTCACCTCTTACTTGTGGGAGTAGGATAAAACTGGCCTTGTGCCTAACTCCTGGAGAGGAGTAAATAATACTTGGTTCTCTTTTTTTCCCCCTTCTAATCATAGATTATAACATATTAATCCGTTACTGTCATGCAGAGTTACCCACTAATGAATACATGTTTGACTGCCAATGTAATACACTAAGCAACTGTAAATAACAATATTAACAATGACGATAAAGTATACATAGTAGCTACAGAAAATCCATTGAAGGGTAGATATAATTATCACAACATGACATTCGAAAATGGGAGATATAAGGATATTGCTGCATTATCTAAATATATATACGAACAGAAATAAATCCATCAATACTAATATTAATTAGGAAATATAAAAGTTAGCATCTTCTTGTAATAATATTAAAAACTGTCTATAGATTTTAAAAGTACAAATTAAATTATTAAACTAAATACAAGAATCCATAGCGAAATGCAGACATATAAACATTTAAGTCGTGATTAAAAAATAATGACATAAAAAAGTGGCATTCATCTTGTATAGTTAACAACCGAAAAATCTACAATAAACAGATTATACAACAAATAACTTCTACCAAACGCATTAAAATTTAATTTTACACCGACTTGTTTACTTTTAAAGTTCTGAAACTGTTTAAAAGTTATTTCAAAATTTCTTTCGTTACTTTGACTCAGCCAAACATGAGTCAATTAAAAAAGGCGGTCGATTTTTTGGGGAGGCGATCGCCAATTTCAGGATTAAAACATAATAAAAAGGGAGCTTACGGTACCACTAACTAAGTCCGGTAGTAGTTGCCAGTCGGGTAAGGGTAAGCCTTTTTTACTATCTTTTAAGCCTGAAATTAGCGACAACCTCGCATTAAAAAATCGACCGCTATTTTTGATCGACTCATGTTTTGCTAAGTGAAAGTAACGAAACAAATTTTGAAATAACAAAAGTTGCAAACAGTTTCAGAACTTTAAGACTATAGAAGTTGGTGGGAAATTAAATTTTAATGCGTTTGATAAAAGTTAATTGTATATTTAATTTAATTTCGATTTCTAGGATGTTAACTAAACTGAATGATTGCCAAAAAAGTAAATAGATAAACAAACAAATGTATAAAAATAACAAAAATCTCTTAAGTTGCCATAAATTTATCACAAATTAAAAAAATATATAATGGAAACAACCAAATCAAATATGGTACGGAATTACACACTTTCGTATAACTTACTAGTTGTGATACCAAGTAATAATACTATTAATAGTAATAAATACATTTTATAGGCAACCATGCAGTATAGATAACAACAGAGAAATCGAAAAAAATTAAATAACTTTTACCAAACGCAAGAGAATTTAATTTCCTACCGACCTGTATAGTTTTACGCTTCTGAAACGGTTTTAAAGTTTTTTTTTTAAATTTCAATATAAGATTTCTTCGATACCTGACCTCCAGATCCAATCAGAGACCAACATGGCCGACGCCATTATTCGTTCAGCCTCTAGATCTTACAGTTAACAGCCGAGAAATCCGAAATAAAAAAATTACATGAAATAACTTTCACCAAACGCATTAAAATTTTATTTCCTACCGACTTATATACTTTTAACTTTCTGAAACGGTTTTTTTGTTTTTTTGTTTTTTTTTTCTCAGAATAATTTGCAATATCTTGAAACTTTTGGCTTGATGTGGTCAGCCATTTTTATGCCACATAAACATTAAAAAAATTTGAATAACTAAAACTTACAAACAACTTCAGCACGTTAAAAGTATACAGGTCGATAGATAATTAAATTCTACTGTGTTTGGTAAAGGTTGATGTATATATATTTCATTTCGCACCACAATATTGATGATAATAACAAGTAATTGTGATACTTCTGCTGATAATTTTAATTGTCATTTATAAATGGTTGGAACGCCAATTAACGCAAACATAAAACTATTATTACAAAAAAAACAACAACAAAAAAAAAATTATCAGATTTTAAATGGATAAAACTATCATGTACACGAAAAGTTATGACGTAGCAGTTTTAACTAGTAAACATGGCGGTGTGCGTCGACATCTTCTATTTTGGCGTAAAAAGATTACCAGGATTGAACAATTTTTTTTGTTAGCTTTTCTTTTAAATTTTATTTTGGTACTGATATCGATCCTGACCCAGTTTTCGTGAGGTTCGACTTGGAAGCGTTCGGCTGTCCTACGCAAACGCCCGAGTAGTGTTGACGAGCCGAATGGTACCAGACGACAATTTTGATACGGTGCTGCGTCCTGTGATTGTAAGTTATATTTTCAAGAAATTTTCTAAAAGAAACTACAAAAAAAAACAAAAAACAAAACAAGCAAAACATAGCGAAGTTACTGTTATCAAATAAATATTTTTTTGTTATTTTGATACGTTGCTGCGTCCTATAATTTTTAGTTATATTTGCACTGTTATCAAATAAATATGTTTAACCCTAACCCTAAACCCTAAACCCTAACCCTAACCCTAAACCCTAACCATAACAACAACAAAAAACAAAACAAGCAAAACATTATTATCATAGGACGCAGCACCGTATCAAAATTGTCGTCTTGTACAAATCGGCTCGTCAACTCTCGGGCGTTTGCGTAGGACAGCCGAACGCTTCAGAGTCGAACTTCACGAAAACTGGGTCAGGATCGATATCAGTACCTTTATTTTTTGCTTTTTGAATGAAAACTTAAAAAAAAAACAGACTAAAATAAAACTTAACCAAATTAAATTTGTAGCAATCTTATTCTGAATTTAAAAAAAAAAATATATATATTGTTTCTTTAAATCTTGCAGGTAAAGAAATAATTTCCTTAACAAATCGATTCGCAGTTGCCAGACGACATCGAAAAAGCGAAAAATGTATATTTTGGTTCATTATTGGAATAATTCAATAAGAAAAGCAATTGATAAAAATGAACAGAAAAAACATCGTTTTTATCGTTAATAATTTTTTTTTAATTATTACTTACACCATTTAAAACAATTCGTTCAATGTAATACGTTATACTTTGATGTTTTTTCTTACGTAAACCTTTTTGAAACGTTTAAAAAGAAAACAAGTACGAAAATACGGAATATTATTTTTTTTCCTTTACATTATTTAAATGAGCCTATTATCCTATATTTGACCGTCTCATTTGCCATAATGGTTAGTGTTCGCTAAAGGCCTATAGCATTACCTACCCCTTTCTACACACTTACACATACACTCGCCAGGGGGCGTTTCAGCCCCAATTATCTCCCTCTTCGGCGATGGTAGGTGGCAATCCAATCGGTGGAGATAAAAAGAGACGCTCCAAAAATTCCCCTCTTTCCTTCCGTTTCACCTAGCCAGCACATTTACACACACAAAAAAGATTGATTTTTTTGGTATAGAAATTACCCAAAACGTGTGACTGGTCGCCTTATGTCGGATCGTACGATACAACGCATGCCAGCTACTGACTGGATTCGTTTAAATAACCGATTTTTTCACACAATTTATACTCGCTTTCGTGGTCGATACGTTAGCCGCGTAGATCAGAAACTGAGAGATTTGTAGTTCGATCCCAGTCGTTTCACATAACCTTTTTTTCTTTTTTACATTGTTAAATTTTTACCTCCGAGGGAGAGTGAAAGGGGGATTTAAAAAAAAAATTCAACGTTATTATGTAGTCATTTGAAAATAAATCAATGTAAAATGTAGTACTTAAACTATTGTGAATATTATCATTTTTCTTCGAACATGCATGGTTTATTAGTGCTCTGCAGGCCTCCTTAATTATATTTGTGTGTTTCAGTAGAGCTCAGGAGGCATACTCATTTTTTCTTTCTTTTTCTTTTTTCTTTTATTTTTCCTCACAAAAATGGAATTTATACACAAAGATAGAGCTCTATAGGCCTCTTTAATCTTAAAATGCTCAGATACAACGGGTGTTTAATCGACAAGAAAAATTCTTAGGAAATATCCGTACCATTGAATGAGCAGGAAGACTCCTACAATAGCTTCTCCTTCTTTTCTTCTTTCCTTTCACTCTTCAGCACTTCCAAACACACAATTATTTTTAACATTAACATTGCCCGATGCGACCTATTTGCGTTCGATCGGATGCAAACAAATTTTAATTCATTCTTTTCTATTTCTCCCGTGCACCGCCGGGGGATGGTCCCAGCTAGTATATATATATATATATATATATATATATATATATATATATATATATATATATATATATATATATATATATATATATATATGTATGTAGAGAGAGAGAGAGAGAGAGAGAGAGAGAGAGAGAGAGAGAGAGAGAGTATACATTTTTATTCATACAAACATTATTGGTTACATATATGCATACATGTTTCGGTTGTACTCTTCACAGAGAGTCAACCTCTTCAAACGTCTGAAGAGGTTGACTTTCTGTGAAGAGTACAACCTAAACATGTATGCACATATGTAGCCAATAATGTTTGTATAAATAAAAATGTATACGTAAGAACAGCTCTACTTGTTATTGAGCACTTTTTTTATAAAACTGGAATTTCTACGGATTTACATCTACAGAAACTAATATAATACATGTACTATATATATATATATATATATATATATATATATATATATATATATATATTATATAGTACATGTATTACATATATATATACAGGGTGGGCCAAAATAAGGGTCCTATCTTTAAATTTGAATAACTTGAATTTGAATAACTTCCACAAAATAAAAGTTAAACTCACCAAACTTTATGTGTGTGTAGACTGACCCTTCCGAGATTTTTTGAAATAAACAAAACAAATTTTAGCCGAAAAACACTTATTAAAACTTACAAAAACTAAAGTATTGTTTTTTACACTGTTTTGAGTTTTTTAAGCAAAAATAATGTTTTCTAAATGAGGGTACGTTCCTTAGGGCTAATACGGCTCATGCTTGCTTCGGAAGGGGTCCTTTACTTATTCTAAAAAAAATCAAAAAAAAATCAATAAATAAAAAAGTTATGAATTTTTAAAAATAGGACCCTTATTTTTGCCCACCCTATATATATATATATATATATATATATATATATATATATATATATATATAGTACATGTATTATATATATACATATATATATATATATATATATATATATATATATATATATATATATATATATATATATATATATATATATATATATAGTACATGTATTATATATATACATATATATATAGTACATGTATTATATATATATACATATATATATATAGTACATGTATTATATATATATATATATATATGTATATATATATATATATATATATATATGTATATATATATATATATATATATATAGTACATGGATTATATATATATGTATATATATATATATAGTACATGTATTATATATATATATGTGTATATATATATATATAGTACATGTATTATACATATATATATATATATATATATGTGATTTTATGAAGGCTTACCAAAGCATTCCTTTCAAGACACCAATGATCACCATTAAAGATATTTTTTCTTACAAATACTATTTATTCAAATTAAATGTTTTTTCCTACACGTGTTTCACTACCAAGCAGTTACTTGCTTGGCAGATCATCAGGGAAATTAAATGTCTGGAATACTGGTTTCAACTGCCGACAAAACACAATGTGGCGTTGTAATAGTTGAGGTCACTTAAGAAGAGAAGAGGAAAAAAATAAAAATAAAATTAAAAATAAAAGTCAAACTTAAAAAGCAAGGAAGAACAACGATAAAAAAAGAAAGTCCTAGAAAAGTCTTAGAAAAGTAGCTTGTGCATTATTTCTTCCACCAAGCCAACAAGCAAATAATCGGTCCCAAATACATTCAATAAAACCACAAAACCGGAACAATGTGCGATAATACACTTTCACGTCGGCCGGTACAATGATGAATAAATCCCCCCCCCCCACAAGAAAACAAAAGAACTAAATCATTCAAGATACCGCTCACAAGTTACCATTCCAATCCAATGATAGTATGGGAATTCTAAATCCAACTTCTCACAAAGAAAAGTCAACACAAATGTTCGTCCGAGTTCAAAGAGTCTTATTTCAATTGTTGATTTATTACCCTTCGAAATAAACACACGACGAGTATGCTCTGTACTCTGTAATCGAGTATCATCGAGCTTGTTATTTATTGGAACAACCCCGGTCTTCACTGAATGATCTATTTTATAAGTGAAAAATCTAAATCTATATATATATATATATATATATATATATATATATATATATATATATATATTAGTAGAGAATGGTAGTTTGCTTGAAGCATTGCTGGGTATAGTAGTAGTAAGTTTTTGAAAGGCTGTGGGCAATGCAATTCCGGGTAAGATGCAAGTTGAAAGGAAAGGAACAAAAACAATAAAAATAAATCGAATACGATATAAGACTTACTATTTATTTTTCCTTTTTTTTCCTTTTTTTTTTTTTTTTTTTCTTACATAACAGCAAGAGTGTTTTAGCTGTCCGGGTGATTAAAAATCACTATTTGATATTTCGGGAAAAGACATCCCTTTTTCAAAAATAATTAGACCAGAAGAAGAATAATATTTTATTCTTCTCCGACTGTGTAGAGAATAATACAAAACAAAATGGCTGCCAGATATAGACCGCAGCAAAAAAAAAAACAGTTTCACAGGGAATATAAATTAAGTTAAGTTTTATTTTAATATTATGTTAAATATATGATTGGTGTTTAGAATATTAGTGTAATGTTGGTTAGGTGTATGGTGTTCGATAAACTGTTATTTTTGATAATATATATTGTATCATTTTTTTTTTATTTTTATTTTTTTTTATATTTGAATATTTACTTTGTTTTATCTTCGTATTTTTATTTTGTTTATCTTTCTATCGTAATTTAAGAATTTTAATATAAATTAAAGTAATTAGTCTCATATTTTAAATATTCTAGATCTATCTACTTATCGATTTCGATTATCATCTATTAAAGAAGTGTTATTAATTACTAATTGTGAGTTTCGTCAAATTAGATTAACGAATTAACTTATTAACTTGATATATTTATTATAAGATAAAGTGGAGTAACTCTGGATTTTTTAAAATATTTTTTTTATAATTAATTTTTTTAATTTTTTTTTTTTTTAATTTTTTAATTTTTTAAAAAAATTTTTTTTTGGTGGAGATCTGTATAACAATATTAGTATATATATACAACATATATACACAAATGCATATATACATATATATATACATATCTATGTATTATTGTTTGTTTAATTGTTTATCTATATATATTCATCAATTTCTTTACATATTTGTTTGTTTGTTTTTTTTTTTTGTTTTTTTTTGTTTTGTTTTTTTTATTTATTTATTTATTTATTTTTTTATTATTATTATTTACTTGTTTAATTTATTTTATGAATTATTTATTTAATATTTGCATGTTATTTGTATACATTCTATATGTGTTTGGATTTATTAATTAATAATGCTAGGTTATGGAGTGACTTATTTTGGCGGGTTAGACGAGTATGCTGAATATGGTTTTTGGTTTGTGGTTGAAAGTGTGTAAGGATGGAAGTTCATATGGGGAGGGGCCTGTTTGATTGTTTGGGTGTATGGTGAGTTTATTATGGGAGGTGAGTAATGATTGAAGTGGTGGAAACGGACTCTGTTAAGTGTTAGATATGGGGGTTGGTTGGTGGATGTGGGGTAGATATTATAGAATGAAAGGTGAGTAGAGCTCGTGACGTTGATTGAGTGAGGGGTTTAATCTGGAGATGAGGATTGATTCTGTGATTCTAAGGTCACCGATGTTTCTGACAGACGCTAAGATGGAGACGTGAATATCGCGCTGAGTGTTTGAGCAAATCTCTATGTGTTTGTGGAAAGAGGATATACGGGTATTCAAGTGCTCCTTTATGCGCAAGTGTAGCAGTCTTGTAGTGTTGCCGATGTAAAATTTTTTGCATTTATTACACTGTAGTTTGTAAACACAGTTAGTGCGAAGGCACAGACCTGTGTTGGAGATAGGGCAATTGGCCAGGGAGCAGGGTTCAGGTGTGTGGTTAGTGTGTTTATTAGATAGATGTTGGCGTAAGGAGGTGCCAGTACAACTAACACATACTAACACATTAATAAATCCAAACACATATAGAATGTATACAAATAACATGCAAATATTAAATAAATAATTCATAAAATAAATTAAACAAGTAAATAATAATAATAAAAAAATAAATAAATAAATAAATAAAAAAAACAAAACAAAAAAAAACAAAAACAAAAAACAAACAAACAAATATGTAAAGAAATTGATGAATATATATAGATAAACAATTAAACAAACAATAATACATAGATATGTATATATATATGTATATATGCATTTGTGTATATATGTTGTATATATATACTAATATTGTTATACAGATCTCCACCAAAAAAAAATTTTTTTAAAAAATTAAAAAATTAAAAAAAAAAAAAATTAAAAAAATTAATTATAAAAAAAATATTTTAAAAAATCCAGAGTTACTCCCCTTTATCTTATAATAAATATATCAAGTTAATAAGTTAATTCGTTAATCTAATTTGACGAAACTCACAATTAGTAATTAATAACACTTCTTTAATAGATGATAATCGAAATCGATAAGTAGATAGATCTAGAATATTTAAAATATGAGACTAATTACTTTAATTTATATTAAAATTCTTAAATTACGATAGAAAGATAAACAAAATAAAAATACGAAGATAAAACAAAGTAAATATTCAAATATAAAAAAAATAAAAAATAAAAAAAAAATGATACAATATATATTATCAAAAATAACAGTTTATCGAACACCATACACCTAACCAACATTACACTAATATTCTAAACACCAATCATATATTTAACATAATATTAAAATAAAACTTAACTTAATTTATATTCCCTGTGAAACTGTTTTTTTTTTTTGCTGCGGTCTATATCTGGCAGCCATTTTGTTTTGTATTATTCTCTACACAGTCGGAGAAGAATAAAATATTATTCTTCTTCTGGTCTAATTATTTTTGAAAAAGGGATGTCTTTTCCCGAAATATCAAATAGTGATTTTTAATCACCCGGACAGCTAAAACACTCTTGCTGTTATGTAAGAAAAAAAAAAAAAAAAGGAAAAAAAAGGAAAAATAAATAGTAAGTCTTATATCGTATTCGATTTATTTTTATTGTTTTTGTTCCTTTCCTTTCAACTTGCATCTTACCCGGAATTGCATTGCCCACAGCCTTTCAAAAACTTACTAATATATATATATATAGTACATGTATTATATATATATATATATATATATATATATATATATATATAGTACATGTATTATATATATATATATATATAGTACATGTATTATATATATATATATATATATATATATATATATATATATATATAT
>OY744543.1:10766538-10781538 GCA_963556195.1 Sepiola atlantica
ATGAAAGTATACTTGATTTGTTAATGACCTTGTTAATTGTAATTGTATCTGCGTGGATAATTATAGTTGTATTTACTTTCTAAATTCAAATAAATGATGATGGTCTATGTGGAGGAAAGTAGGCGTTCACTTTGCGAATGGAAAAAACTTTTTTAACAAGTACGTAGCCAGCAAATTTAGACGCCATTTTGAAATTTTCATTTGTAGCAAACAGTGAATATCTGTAAGTTTTTATTACTAAAAGAATTACTGGGCCGGAGAGAATAAGTAAACGATAAAAGCGACTGGAATGGAAACATTTTCTGGCAAATAAGGCATACTGGCTAGTCAGAATAAAATAAGGCATACTGGCTAGTCAGAATAAAATAAGGCATACTGGCTAGTCAGAATAAAATAAAGATTTGTCCGATATATTGCTTTCAAAACTTAAAAGCTTGGCTTTGGAAATCCGACAAGATTAATTTATATGTTAGATCATGCTACTATAAGATCTACATTTGTCGTAAATAATTAAGCATTTGTTCTTTATACTCAGTTAAACTTATAAGGATTAGAATTCCCTTTTCACCAGAGAAAGCGTTCAAGAATCGCATTGTTATCGAATTCTCTAAAATTGAAATGAGTAAAAACTCCTAGTGAGTAACTTATAATAATAATAATAATAATAATAATAATACTATAGCTACTAATACTGCTACTAATACTGCTACTACTACTACTACTACTACTACTACTACTAATAATAATAATGGTAATAATAATGATGATAATAATAAAAATGATGATGATAATAATAATTATAATAATAATACTATTAATAATGATAATAATAATACTAATAATACTAATGATAATACTGCTACTATTACTACTACTACTACTACTAATAATAATAATAATGACAATAATAATAATGATACTACTACTACTACTACTAATAATAGTAATACTACTACTACTACTATAACTAATAATAATAATAATAATAATAATAATACTAATAATAACTAATAATAATAGTAATACTACTACTACTACTATAACTAATAATAATAATAATAATAATAATAATAATACTAATAATAACTAATAATAATAGTAATACTACTACTACTACTACTACTATAACTAATAATAATAATAATAATAATACTACTACTACTACTACTACTAATAATAATAATAATAACTAATAATAATAGTAATACTACTACTACTACTATAACTAATAATAATAATAATAATAATAATAACTAATAATAATAATAATAATAATAATAACTAATAATAATAATAATAATACTGATAATAATAATAATAATAATAATAATAACTAATAATAATAATAATAATAATAACTAATAATAATAATAATAATAATAATACTGATAATAATAATAATAATAATAATAATAATAATAATAATAATAATAATAATAATAATAATAATAAAAATACTAATACTAATACTAATAATAATAATACTAATAATAATCATGACAAGAACTCACCTAAAAATATGTCTTTTAAGAAATTATTATAACTGATTAAACTATTATAACTGATTATAACTGATCAACGCCGTGGTTTATTTCGTACAGACGTTGACTGATTTATCGTTTCTTACTTTTAAACAACTTCAACGGTTATCTTGACCTTGGGTTAGAATTTGCAATATATTACTCTTAAAATTGGTCAGTCAGACGATATAAGTCTTTAAAAAAAATGATACACTTAGCAGTATGAATAAAAATGCTATGAGTAGACGCCTCAGTTTTTTTTTTGGGGGGGGGGGTAGAGAGTGTGAGAGAGAGAGAGAGAGAGAGAGAGAGAGAGAGGGGGGAGTTCTAATTTTCGTTGATAAGTCTCCAGACTGCGTCAAATTTAAAAAAAAAAAAAAAAAAAAAAATGAGGTTAAGTTTATATATTTTAGTAATAGACTCACGTTTACGAGTCAGTCGAAATACTCCGAGCCATAAGTGCTTAAAACACCCCCAGCCTCCCCAAACGGCAATTATATAATGACCGAATGGACAGATAAGTTTAATTCGAAAAAAAAAAAAAAAAAAAGTTCTTATATTCTAGATTTTTTTTCACACGAAAGTAAAGTGTTCACATTTTTTTAATGGCGACGCAGAAATAAAAGCCACAAATTAACATATTTGTAATAAAACCTCAGAATATTATTTAAAGGAAATAATACGTGAAAATCGCAGCGTCTGTTTTAAATTAAATCTAGCCCAGCGTGCTGTACGGAGATAGTAAGAACAGTATTCAAGATTGAAATACGACAATAATTTTCACTGTTTCATGATCAGAATATCTGAAGCCCCCCCCCCCCCCCTTTTTACTTGTCCCCCCACTTTACGGTCATCAATAATGAAGTTATATACGCATGTGTTTAACCGCCCCCCCCCACTTTTTAGGAGAGCCCCCCCACACTTTTATAACTGTCCCGCCGGTCCTGCTTAGAAAACTGACATTCGCAGACATCAGACACATTCAAAGTGTAGTATCTGTTGTGATACCACGCCACTACACTATCGTATTTGGCCATCCATCAGTGAAGCAGAAATCCTTCTAGAATGAGGCAACTTTTATTTTTCGTCCCAATCCAGAGTGAACCTTTTTGGGGAGCGTGATTTTGCCCACATTAAAAACCGACCCCGTGTCTAACTCTGCCCTCGTGGGGAGGCAAGTAAATAGAGACACATTATCTCCTCGGCCTTTTGGTTGGGAGCAAAGTGTTGTGTCTGTCCTGATACTACACTTCAGCTTTTCTGCCCCCCCCCCCCGTCAGTGAAAGAGAAATTCTTCTAGACTGAGACAATTTAATTTTTGTTGTCCCAATCAAGAGTACATCGGTTGGGGGAGCTAGATTTTGCCCCGCATTAAAAACCGATCTTGTGCCTAACCCTAACCCTCGTGGGGAGGCAAGCAAATAAGGACATCAGACACATTATATTCCATCCAATCCTCAGGCTAGAATAATAATGAAGAAACTGTTCGGTCTTAGGGGGCCATCCTCCAAGGCATTACTTTCTCCTCCCTCGGGAGGGGGATCGGTTTATTACCGATTACATGAGGCACCCCATATCGGGGAAATCCGAAAGGGTCCGGGTATTTCCCGTTTAATTGCAGCTACTAATGGAAACTTGGTTAGGGTCAATATGTTTGGAATATATTTGTTTCTTATCTTTTATTTGTGATTGAATAAATATTAATTATTTTTTCCTTTATTGAAATAAATGTTGTTTTTTTCCAAAACGAATTTTTAAAGAAATTAAAATTTTTAACAAGTTATTTATCTACCTCCCACAGCGGTAAGATGTGACACAAGGTCGGAAAGTGGGATTTGAAAAGCCAGCGCCCAAGAAGGTGAGCACTCAAGCCATTAAAAATTGCCTGGGCAGCCCCGTCGGTATTCCCCGGTAGGGGCGCCTCAGGCAGTAAGCAATCAACTTACTCCTCCCCAAAGAGGGGAGGCAAAGACTGGGAGGGTGGACCTCCTAGAACTGCACAGGACAGACCCATAGATCGGCGTAAATCAAGCCCCGAAGGCAAAGACAATACCAGTCTATGGGGTGCAGTATCCATCGGAACAGATACTACACTTTGATCTTGGCCAAAAGGCCAAGAACAAATTAACATTTTTAAAAACGAACAGTTTCTTTGAAAGTGTGATTTTTTTAAACGAACAGTTTTCTTACGATATAATAAAAATGTATAATAAATTAAAAGTTGTTTATTCAATTTTTTGTTTGTTTGTGTGTGTGTGTGTGTGTGTGGGGGGGGGGGTTACACGAACAGTTTTTAAGAAATTTAAATTTGTGAAAACGCACAGTATCTTTGAAATTGTGTGTGTGTTTTATTTTTCAGAACGAACAGTTTATTTACAACATAATAACAATTGTAATAAATTAAAACAGTTAAGTTTAAAAAAAATTTTTTTTTGGTAGTAACACGAAATAGTTTTAAGAAATTAAAAGTTTTGAAAATGAACAGTTACTTTACAAATCTGATTTAAAAAAACAAAACAACCGAAGTCTTTATTTACAATATAGTAAACAAATTTAATAAATTAAATATATTAAAATTATTTGAAACTTTGTGAATCAGGATTGTCTGCCGTTGATGCTACTGCCGCTCTTCTGAAATGAAAACCAATAAACTCGGCGCTGTCTCTAAATTGCACAAGCGTCAGATACATGTAATATTTGTATACTTCGGACTACTTGACGCACCCGAAGAAAGTTGGAGGTTACATCGGCCGAAACGTGGTGGAGATAATATCCAAGATGAGAACAGTAGTCCGAATAATCCAAATGACACAATCATCAATCCTCATCTCAAAAGTAATACACAATAAATGTATCACAGTTTTTAAGCAATTAACTCATTGGGAGCAAAGTGTAGTATCTGTTCTGATAACACACTTCATTATTTCTCTTCTCGAACAGTGAAGGAGAAATCCTTTTAGACGGAGGCTATTTTTTCTTTCTTTTTTCAATCCAGAGTGCCCTTTTTTTGGAGAACTGGTATTTGCCCACATTAAAAGAAAACAACTTTGTGTCCAATTCTATCCTTGTGGGGAGGTAACTTAATAGGGAGAAGCCTTCTGACTGTAAGCAGAGTGTAGTTTCTGTTCTGATACTACATTTCTCCCACATTAAAAACCGACCCTGTGTCTGACTCTGCCCTCGCGAGGAGGCAACTAAATCGGGACTATTCGCACGCTACTCATTTAAATTAGATTGGTTCTTAGCCTTTTGGCTAAGATCAAAGTGTAGTATCTGTTCCGATGGATACTGCACCCCATAGACTGGTATTGTCTTGGCCTTCGGGTCTTGATTTACGCCGGTCTATAGGTCTGTCCTGTGCAGTTCTAGGAGGTCAACCCTCCCAGGCTTTGCCTCTCCTCTTTGAGGAGGAGTAAGTTTATTGCTTACTGCCTGAGGCGCCCCTACCGGGGAATGCCGACGGGGCTGCCCAGGCAATTTTTAAACCCCACTTTCCCGACCCGACCTTGGGTCACATCTTACTTGTGGGAGTAAGATAAAAACTGGCCTTGTGCCTAACTCCTGGAGAGGAGTAAATCAATACTCATTTAAATTAAATTTAGCTAAAATGATGGCCGTTTATTTATATTTTACAGCGATCAAAAGGAAATTCTCACACTGTATTATTCATCAGTATTACGAGTTTCGACCCTACGCCAAAAATAACAGAAAAAACAAAACAAAGCAAATATGCTTCGCCAATGTTCGCACTAATATTCATATTAAATCATAGAATTACGCCAGTAATTTAATTTTGCATATAGACATTATTATTTATACTCATTAGGAGTTCTCACACAGATCATCGTCAGTGATTTCTCACCGACAACAACCAGTGGTATTTCCTGGAGTCTGAGTGACAACAAGCCTCCCCAGATTTCCAGTATTCTTCACCTCTTTTCGATAATGATGCGGTATCGCAACAGCTTCTTACTATTGATTTCTCACTGGTAAGGACAATTGGTCTTCTCTGGGATTTGGGTGGCAATAAGCCTCCCCAAGGTCCCAGCATTCTCTGCATTTTTCCAGTGGAGGTCTGGTTTGTGCTGTCCCTCCTCGGTCTTCTAATCCTCCTCGACCCTCTACAAATATTTTGTCTGATGTCAGCCTAGGCACCATTAAAAATTTTTTAAAAATTAATTTAAAAAAAAAAAAAAAAATTTTTTAATTTTATTATATTTATTTATTATTATTTTTTTTAATTATAATTTTTTTTTTAATTTAAAAAAATTCTTTTTAATTCTTTTTAATTTTTAATTAAAAAAAATTTGGGGGTGGGGTTGGGGGAGAGAGAGGGAGGAGCTTATAGTGTTTCTTGTAATTTCATCATCATCATCATCATCATCATCATCATCATCATCATCATCATCATCATCATCATCATCATCATCATCATCATCATTATTATCATTATTATTATTATTATTATTATTATTATTATTATTATTATTATTATTATTATTATTATTTCTGATGACCCAAAGAAAAAAAAAAGAACGCCAACCGTTAATTTCATTTAGAGTGGGAGATTTCTTCCGAATTCATTTCAGGCGGCGGGGGGTCGTCTGCCCTACTATTTACTTTAAACTTTAACTTTAAACACTTGAAATGGTTTCGACCGGCACGTTGTTTACTTGTGTGACGGGATTACGTGACGAGAGGGATATACATTTATTTTTATATAAATATACAAATAAATCCACATCAGTCTTTATTATAGAGTGGAAAATTATACTAAAGCCGAGTTAATCAACGTTTGTTTCCCTAAAGCTTTTTAAAAAATATATATTTTAAGGCTTTAAAAAAAAAAAAAATTTAAGTACGCAAAATGTTAAAATTTTCCATTCCGAATTTCGGTTGCATATACTGGCTGACGATTCTGGTTATCAGTTTTGCCAATTCCCTTTTTTTTTTTTGTAAATAGCTTCAGGTCGTCCATATACATGCGGTTATACCTCCTTTGTTCTTTGTCATTGAATTTGTATCCAGCATTACACTTCTCGAGAACATTGTTGAGTGGCATCATGGCTATGAATAAACGGTAGTGATAATAGAGAGTCTTGCTAGAATATACCTCTCTTCATTCATATCTTAGCCAAGTGTTGTCCTCCAGCTGTCAATTCCATTCTCTACGTTTTCATTGCTTGATATATCACATTGATAATTTTTGTCGGGATGTATTGTACACCGTTAAGTACTCAATTATCCATGCCTAGGGTATTGTGCCGTATGCTTTCTTGTAGTCAATCCATGCCATGGCTATGTTCATTTTTCTTTTTTATCTCCTTTAGGATCTTTTGATTTATATATAACAGGTCATGTGTTCCCCTTTTCCTTATTTCCCGCACATTTAGTTCCTCTGAGAGTATCTATGATTATTAAGGGAGTGTCAGATGTGTTCTCTTAGTTGTGCTGTTAGGGTTTCCCCCATGGTTCGTAGGCAAGTTATTAGTCTGTAGTTACTTGGGATCGTTCCCTTCTTGGTGATTTTTTTGTATTAACGTAGTTCTTGCTTTAGTTATTCAATGTAGTATGTCTGTCTCGTATATAAATCTCTCAGGTATAACGTCCGCCTTTCATGTAAGGTCGTGAATTAAAACAAAACATGTATGTATGCATGTATGCTACCGTGGATTGGTACTTTCCAATTTGCCATTTTTCTTAGGGTTGCCTTGAGTGTTTCTTTATTTAATTTCGATTTCTGTTCCTTCTTCAATTCCCTGAAGATCTTCTTACATGTATTTAAGTTATTCGACATTTTTATTGATGGTCTTGTCACTTTTCCCATATATTGCCCTAGTAGTGTTTTGTTTGTGTCACGTCCGGTCTATCTGTTCTTGTCATTTCCCATTACGTTTTGGTAAAACTGACTTTTTCTGTTTCAGTCTGTGCTTAACCCCTTCACTCTCTCATATATTTTTACAATGTATATATATTGTAAAAATTAATAGTTTAAGGAATTAAAAAATAGTTTTATATATATATATATATATATATATATATATATATATATATATATATATATATATATATATATATATATAAAATAAATAATAACAGTAATAATAGTAATAGGAATAACTAATAATACATAAATAAATAATAGCAAAAATAAGAACTAACAAAATAAATAAGTAAACAATAAAACCAAACACACAAACGATAGAATAAAATGAACTCAACCACACAACCCTCTTCTCTCTTTCATTCGGCCGTAGCGATAACTATAAAACACTAATTCCAGTCTTCTTATTTAAATTAAAAAAACCAAACAAAACCCTAATCCTGAAGACGACTACGAAAGTCGAAAGCGCTCGACGAAATGGCCGAATTAAAAACTATCGGCGAAGTACTATACGGATTGCCACCTGAAAATTAGAAAGATGGCTCGACGGGTTTGAGAACCTCACGAGGAAAATATACAAACGCGAAAGTTCCGTGATGTTCAACAACGCTTGCTTAGATAATGACTTGCTGCCTAAATATATATATATATATATATATATATATATATATATATATATATATATATATATATATATATATTTATATATTATATATATATATATTTATATATATATATATATATTTATATATATATATATATTTATATATATATATATATTTATATATATATATATATATTTATATATATATATATATATATTTATATATATATATATATTTATATATATATATATATATTTATATATATATATATATTTATATATATATGTATATTTATATATATATATATATTTATATATATATATATATTTATATATATATATATTTATATATAATATATATATATTTATATATATATATATATTTATATATATATTTATATATATATATTTATATATATATATATATTAGTAGAGAATGGTAGTTTGCTTGAAGCATTGCTGGGTATAGTAGTAGTAAGTTTTGAAAGGCTGTGGGCAATGCAATTCCGGGTAAGATGCAAGATGAAAGGAAAGGAACAAAAACAATAAAAATAAATCGAATACGATATAAGACTTACCATTTATTTTTCCTTTTTTTTCCTTTTTTTTTTTTTCTTACATAACAGCAAGAGTGTTTTAGCTGTCCGGGTGATTAAAAATCACTATTTGATATTTCGGGAAAAGACATCCCTTTTTCAAAAATAATTAGACCAGAAGAAGAATAATATTTTATTTCTCCGACTGTGTAGAGAATAAAACAAAACAAAATGGCTGCCAGATATAGACCGCAGCAAAAAACAGTTTCACAGGAATATTAATTAAGTTAAGTTTTATTTTAATATTATGTTAAATATATGATTGGTGTTTAGAATATTAGTGTAATGTTGGTTAGGTGTATGGTGTTCGATAAACTGTTATTTTTGATAATATATATCATTTTTTTATTTTATTTATTTATTTTTTTTTTTTTTTATATTTGAATATTTACTTTGTTTTATCTTCGTATTTTTAATTGTTTATCTTTCTATCGTAATTTAAGAATTTTAATATAAATTAAAGTAATTAGTCTCATATTTTAAATATTCTAGATCTATCTACTTATCGATTTCGATTATCATCTATTAAAGAAGTGTTATTAATTACTAATTGTGAGTTTCGTCAAATTAGATTAACGAATTAACTTATTAACTTGATATATATATTATAAGATAAAGGGGAGTAACTCTGGATTTTTTAAAATATTTTTTTTTTTTATAATTAATTTTTTTTTTTTTAAATTTTTTTTTTAAATTTTATAAAATCTTTTTTTTTGGTGGAGATCTGTATAACAATATTAGTATATATATACAACATATATACACAAATGCATATATACATATATATATACATATCTATGTATTATTGTTTGTTTAATTGTTTATCTATATATATTCATTCAATTTCTTTACATATTTGTTTGTTTTTGTTTTTTTTGTTTTTTTTTAATTTTTTATAATCTTTTTTTTTGGTGGAGATCTGTATAACAATATTAGTATATATATACAACATATATACACAAATGCATATATACATATATATATACATATCTATGTATTATTGTTTGTTTAATTGTTTATCTATATATATTCATCAATTTCTTACATATTTGTTTGTTTGTTTTTTTTTTTTTGTTTTTTTTGTTTTGTTTTTTATTTATTTATTTTTTATTATTATTATTTACTTGTTTAATTTATTTTATGAATTATTTATTTAATATTTGCATGTTATTTGTATACATTCTATATGTGTTTGGATTTATTAATTAATAATGCTAGGTTATGGAGTGACTTATTTGGTGGGTTAGACGAGTATGCTGAATATGGTTTTTGGTTTGTGGTTGAAAGTGTGTAAGGATGGAAGTTCATATGGGGAGGGGCCTGTTTGATTGTTTGGGTGTATGGTGAGTTTATTATGGGAGGTGAGTAATGAGTGAAATGGTGGAAACGGACTCTGTTAAAGTGTTAGATATGGGGGTTGGTTGGTGGATGGGGGTAGATATTATAGAATGAAAGGTGAGTAGAGCTCGTGACGTTGATTGAGTGAGGGGTTTAATCTGGAGATGAGGATTGATTCTGTGATTCTAAGGTCACCGATGTTTCTGACAGACGCTAAGATGGAGACGTGAATATCGCGCTGAGTGTTTGAGCAAATCTCTATGTGTTTGTGGAAAGAGGGATATACGGGTATTCAAGTGCTCCTTTATGCGCAAGTGTAGCGGTCTTGTAGTGTTGCCGATGTAAAATTTTTTGCATTTATTACACTGTAGTTTGTAAACACAGTTAGTGCGAAGGCACAGACCTGTGTTGGAGATAGGGCAATTGGCCAGGGAGCAGGGGTTCGGGTGTGTGGTTAGTGTGTTTATAGATAGATGTTGGCGTAAGGAGGTGCCAGTATGTGTTAGTTGTATGTTAAGGTTTTCCTTATGTATTGCCTTGCGGATGGAGGTGGTGATCTTATCGCTGAAGAAAGGGAGTTTTAAGAAGCATGTGTTAGCGAGGGTGCGGTGTCTACGTGTTTTGGGCTTATTTAGGTGGGCTATGGTTGGGGCGGGGTAGCCATTATTTTGGAGGGTTTGGTGGAAGTTTTTAGTGTGTGATATTTTGTCAGCAGCAGAAGAGCATTTATTTTGTATTCGGGTAATTTCATTATGGGCATAACTTAATTTGGCTTTTGTGGGCAGGGCAGACTTATAGTGTATGAAAAGGTTTTTGCAGGCAGGTTTCCTATAGAAGTTAGTGTGTATAGAGCCATCTTCGGTGATGTTAAGGTTGAAATCAAGGAGAGAGAGTGAGCCGGACTCGTTTGGGTGTTCTATGGTGAATTGTATGTGGGGGTCGGTGTTGTTGAATGTGTTGAATATTTGTGTGGCTTCGTCTTGAGAGGATGTAAGGATTAGAATGTCATCTATATATCTGGAGAAGAATATATAGGAGAGGCAGGAGTTAAGTGCTCGTTGTTCTAACCGGTTCATGTAGGTGATGGCTAAGAGACCGGAAAGGCTAGAACCCATGGGGAGGCCGGAGATTTGTTTGAAAGTGTGCTGCTGAAAGGTAAAGTATGTGTTGTCGATGATGATGTATAAGAGATTGTGAATGTCAGTAGGTGTTAGTCCGAAGAGCTCTAGGTTGTCAGAGGAAGATATGTGGTCGGTGATGAGGTCTATGGCTGGGTGTGCGGGTATTGAGGTGTAGAGGGAGATTACGTCTAGGCTAAATATATAGTTGTTAGTTTGTAGTTGTTGGTGTTGGAGTGAGTGTAGTCTGCTAATTACTTGGTCCGAGCTGCTGACATGTGCGGGGAAGGTGGAGAGTAGTGGTTTGAGTAGTTGAGAGAGAAGCCAAGAGATTTTATAGAGTGGTCCTTCAATACTAGAGACTATAGGTCTAATTTGTGTGTGTGTGTTGGTCTTGTGTGTTTTAATGAGGTGGTAGAAGGTGGGAAGTCTGCTATTTTTGGTGGTGAAGTTGATTTTGTATTTTTTGGGGAGGTTACGTGTGAGACAGATTTGGGACCAGGTGTTGTTAATGGAGTTTTGGACTAATGTGGCTGAAATGTTGGGGGCGGGGGTGTATAGGTTGTTGTTGTTAAGATGTTCGAGAGCGAGTATGTTGTATGAGTCTTGAGAGATGATACAGAATTCCTTACCTTTATCAGAGGGTAAGTAAACTAGGTTTTTATTTTTCAGGTTTTCTAGGGTAAGGCGTTGGGATCTGGTGATGTTAGGGGTGATGTGGGGTTGTTCTTGTTGGAGTATATCAAGGATCCTCTGTTTTAATCTAGAAAGTTTTTGATCAAGTAGGTGGTTACTAGGTGGTGGGTGTAGTGGGTGGTCAAGCTGGTAGACAGGGAAGGAATTAGTAGTGTTGGTTGTATTATTAGGGATGTCTAGGGTGGGTTGATTAAATGCTGTGAGCCATTTGAGGTGATAAGCTGTTCTACAGAATTGAGTCTCGATCTTAAGTTTTGTGTGGTCGTTTAGCTTTTGGGTGGTGATGAATTTGGGGCCAAGGCTGAGAAGCTCAGTCTCGGCAGTAGTAAGGGAGCCGGTGAGGTCAGTGACCATGGGGGGGCTAGTGAGGTGGTTGTTGGAGTTGTAGGTTCTGGTGGTACTAGTGTTCTTGGTGATGTGAGGTTGAGAATATTTCTGGGAAAGCCAAGTGAATTTCCGTTTAAGTCGGTTTTTCTCGAGGTTGAAGCAATGGTGATAGGCATCATTGACAGCCGTAGATATGTTGTGTGTTGATTGTTCTGTGGGTGTGGATAGTGAGGAGTTGATCTCTGTGATGGTGTTGATGAGTTGATGAAGTTTACAATGGAGGTATTGGATAATTTTTTTGATACAATAGTTATGTATGAATTTTCTGGCTGGGTAAAGTATGGGTAGGTGGAGGCAGGCAGGTAGGTGGATGTTTTGTATAGTGTTGGGTGTTATGTTGTGCTTGAGGCATCTTTTGAGGAAGCGGATCTGGCAGCTGGCTTTGGCACGTTTCTCCGAGAGTCGGAATAATTCTCTGGCGTATGCAAACTGTGTCTGGCCTAGACGAAGTGTTAGTAGAGAATGGTAGTTTGCTTGAAGCATTGCTGGGTATAGTAGTAGTAAGTTTTTGAAAGGCTGTGGGCAATGCAATTCCGGGTAAGATGCAAGATGAAAGGAAAGGAACAAAAACAATAAAAATAAATCGAATACGATATAAGACTTACTATTTATTTTTCCTTTTTTTTCCTTTTTTTTTTTTTTCTTACATAACAGCAAGAGTGTTTTAGCTGTCCGGGTGATTAAAAATCACTATTTGATATTTCGGGATTTCGGGAAAAGACATCCCTTTTTCAAAAATAATTAGACCAGAAGAAGAATAATATTTTATTCTTCTCCGACTGTGTAGAGAATAAAACAAAACAAAATGGCTGCCAGATATAGACCGCAGCAAAAAACAGTTTCACAGGGAATATAAATTAAGTTAAGTTTTATTTTAATATTATGTTAAATATATGATTGGTGTTTAGAATATTAGTGTAATGTTGGTTAGGTGTATGGTGTTCGATAAACTGTTATTTTTGATAATATATATCATTTTTTTATTTTATTTATTTATTTTTTTTTTTTTTTATATTTGAATATTTACTTTGTTTTATCTTCGTATTTTTAATTTGTTTATCTTTCTATCGTAATTTAAGAATTTTAATATAAATTAAAGTAATTAGTCTCATATTTTAAATATTCTAGATCTATCTACTTATCGATTTCGATTATCATCTATTAAAGAAGTGTTATTAATTACTAATTGTGAGTTTCGTCAAATTAGATTAACGAATTAACTTATTAACTTGATATATATATTATAAGATAAAGGGGAGTAACTCTGGATTTTTTAAAATATTTTTTTTTTTTATAATTAATTTTTTTTTTTTAAATTTTTTTTTTAAATTTTATAAAATCTTTTTTTTTGGTGGAGATCTGTATAACAATATTAGTATATATATACAACATATATACACAAATGCATATATACATATATATATACATATCTATGTATTATTGTTTGTTTAATTGTTTATCTATATATATTCATCAATTTCTTTACATATTTGTTTGTTTTTGTTTTTTTTGTTTTTTTTTAATTTTTTATAATCTTTTTTTTTGGTGGAGATCTGTATAACAATATTAGTATATATATACAACATATATACACAAATGCATATATACATATATATATACATATCTATGTATTATTGTTTGTTTAATTGTTTATCTATATATATTCATCAATTTCTTTACATATTTGTTTGTTTGTTTTTTTTTTTTGTTTTTTTTGTTTTGTTTTTTATTTATTTATTTTTTATTATTATTATTTACTTGTTTAATTTATTTTATGAATTATTTATTTAATATTTGCATGTTATTTGTATACATTCTATATGTGTTTGGATTTATTAATTAATAATGCTAGGTTATGGAGTGACAAAAACAAACAAATATGTAAAGAAATTGATGAATATATATAGATAAACAATTAAACAAACAATAATACATAGATATGTATATATATATGTATATATGCATTTGTGTATATATGTTGTATATATATACTAATATTGTTATACAGATCTCCACCAAAAAAAAAGATTTTATAAAATTTAAAAAAAAAATTTAAAAAAAAAAAATTAATTATAAAAAAAAAAAATATTTTAAAAAATCCAGAGTTACTCCCCTTTATCTTATAATATATATATCAAGTTAATAAGTTAATTCGTTAATCTAATTTGACGAAACTCACAATTAGTAATTAATAACACTTCTTTAATAGATGATAATCGAAATCGATAAGTAGATAGATCTAGAATATTTAAAATATGAGACTAATTACTTTAATTTATATTAAAATTCTTAAATTACGATAGAAAGATAAACAAATTAAAAATACGAAGATAAAACAAAGTAAATATTCAAATATAAAAAAAAAAAAAATAAATAAATAAAATAAAAAAATGATATATATTATCAAAAATAACAGTTTATCGAACACCATACACCTAACCAACATTACACTAATATTCTAAACACCAATCATATATTTAACATAATATTAAAATAAAACTTAACTTAATTTATATTCCCTGTGAAACTGTTTTTTGCTGCGGTCTATATCTGGCAGCCATTTTGTTTTGTTTTATTCTCTACACAGTCGGAGAAGAATAAAATATTATTCTTCTTCTGGTCTAATTATTTTTGAAAAAGGGATGTCTTTTCCCGAAATATCAAATAGTGATTTTTAATCACCCGGACAGCTAAAACACTCTTGCTGTTATGTAAGAAAAAAAAAAAAAAGGAAAAAAAAGGAAAAATAAATAGTAAGTCTTATATCGTATTCGATTTATTTTTATTGTTTTTGTTCCTTTCCTTTCATCTTGCATCTTACCCGGAATTGCATTGCCCACAGCCTTTCAAAAACTTA
>OY744543.1:10786538-10796538 GCA_963556195.1 Sepiola atlantica
CATAGACCGGCGTAAATCAAGCCCCGAAGTCCCGGACAATACCGGTTGTTCTGTTATTTCCTTCTCTTCTTCCTTTTCTCTACATCTATATAGGCTTTTACCCGGTCACGCTTTTTATTTCTTTTTTCTCCTTTCCAATAAGCCCCCGTCGGGTACGCAAGTAGACCCCGTATCCAAAGTCGACGTCTGCTTTGTACCGCCTCCCCTCGGTCTCTCGATATTCTAAGATCCTCCACGACCAATTTTGGTATAACCAACAGACATTGCACCACTGCACCTCCATGCCATTTATCCCAACGTTTTCTGGTTATTCATGTTTACCTATTCATATGGCTTGATTTCCGCACTCATGGCCTTTTTTTTTCAGTAAATCGGCTGTTTTCATCAACGTCGTACCTTATCGATTTTCTCTTTGATTCCAGTGCAATCCATTTAGTGTCTGAGTGACAAGATTCTAAAAATTTCCAGCACCCCTCCGTTTATTTCGATCACCGTTGCAAATCGTTTTGCGCTCTTGCAACAGCCGTTTCTTCTTCCTCCTCATTTCGATGGTATTAACCCCGAGGGGTCGAATTACGATAGAGGCAGAAAAACACGTCAAGTTGTAAAGAAAATTGACATCTTTGAAGCACACATGAAAATGTATTCAGGTGAAATTTTGAAAAACCAACACATTGTGCAATTTAAATGATAAAATCATTTATTTAAAATTTCTTATAGTTTTTTTTTTCATTAAAAAAAAACTAAAAAAACTATAAGGCAGTCTAGCATGACAAAGTTGTTTTACAACGAAAGCTTGTAAAAACATAAAAATAAATAAATGATTTTATCATTTAAATTGCACCATGTGTTGGTTTTTCAAAATTTAACTTAAATGCATTTTCATGTGTGCTTCAAAGATGTTATCAATTTCCTTATTAAAAAAGCGCGAATCTATGCCAACCATGGACCGGACTCAACTTATTTAAACGTCTCTTACAACTTTACGTGTTTTTCTGCCTCTACCGTGATTCGACCCCTCAGGGGTAATACCATCGAAATGAGGAAGAAGAAGAAAAGAAAAACCAACTATAAGACAAAGTTGTTTTACAACGAAAGCTTACAAAAAAAAATCAATAAATGATTTTATTATTTCAATTGCATCATGTGTTGGTTTTTCAACATTTCATATATATATATATATATATATATATATATATATATATATATATATATATATATATATATATATAAATTCCCGAAACAGTTTTTCATGGTAAACAACTGATGATCGCTTAAATAATGTTAGAAGCAAACTAATATAATAACTGTAAAAACTAAATTGACTTACATGAGTGATTTTCCACTGAACGACTTGGGACTTAAGGGTTTTTTTTTTGGTTTAAAAAAAATAATTTTATTTTAGTTTTAATGGTTGAGAAACTTCCGAGACTATATATATATATATATATATATTAATTTTTAAATATTTTTAATATAAAACTAAAACTAAAAATACATAAAACTATAAATCACCTAAAAAGTAGTGTAATGGATTCATCCGAACACTTTAAAATACAGCAACATTTTTTATTAGACCCAGACGAACAACACAGGTAAGGAGGACATTTTTAATAACTAATATAACTTAGCAAGACATTTATCTGGAACAAAACTTAGATCTAATATACGGAACGTTTATGTTCTTGTCTTTTAAGGGAAGTGGGGTCTGATCAACTCTGCAGGGAAGCCATGAAATAAAATACTGTTTCGTTTTTAAATTCACGAAACAGTTTTTCATGGTAAACAACTGATGATCTCTTAAATAATGTTAAGACTAGCGTAAATTCTTGGAAGCAAACTAATATAGTGACTGCTAAAATTAAACTGACTTACAAAAAAGTGATTTTCCACCGAACGACTTGGGACTAAAATGTTTTATTTTCTTTATATAGTTTTAATGGTTGAGAAACTTTTGAGACTATTTATATATACATACATATATATATATATATATATATATATATATATATATATATATATATATATATATAGTCATCTAAAGACAGCGGTTTCGTAGTTTACACCTCATCAGTGTGGCTAGACTACCCAGATTTGTAACCGAGACGCTAGTGTTTCTCGTCCGGTGCTGTACCACATGAGCTACCGAATCCACTATGTGAAGTCGGAAAAATTATAAATTATTCCTTTGTTTATAATTTTTTACGATATTGATTCATGTAAATGTATTGCTTTTACGTTTAGTTGTAAATATCCCCAAGAGGGCTCCACCCATTATGGAAGCGTATATATATATATATATATATATATATATATATATATATATATATATATATATATATATATATATATATATATATATATATATATGTTATGGAAATCATTCCAGACAAGGCATGAAGCCACTATGCGTAAGAAGCTAACAAGAACAACTATGGTTATCGCAAAGACATTAGATGCCTATTGGCCTTAGACTTGAAAAGACCAAGATTATAGGTATGGGGGAAAACGGTCAGCAGGAAGGGAGTTCCACAAGCCTGCGTTTCTTGGAAAGAAGCTACTTGAATAGGAAGCTGTATTAAAATAAGGTACAGAAACAGCGAATTGATGGAGACTACTAGACCAACGAGTCAGACGAGCTGGAACAAAAGAAGCGGGGAATAGATCACATAATTCTGAAGAACACACACACACACACACACACACACACACACACACACACACACACACACATATATATATATATATATATATATATTCATTTACATACGTTCTCAAGAATTCAACATAAACAACAGTTTCGTGTACGATCGTTTCTGAGACGACATGGCTTTTTATTCATATCAACTCTCTTCATCAGCCTAGGTCATAGACACCAAGTTTGAAGTTAAAACATAGCATCAGGACTAGAGTATAGTTCACTCTTCGTCATACAGCAATTCGTGAATATGAAGGAGGCTATGAATATGATAATTACAATCCACTTCCAAGAACATACAGAACAATTAAATCGAACATATAAAAGGGACACAATAGTGGACAAAAGAATGTCAAAAGTTCAGGTATAGGAAAAACATTCACAAAAGAAAAAAATTATTTTTACAATTAAATTTTTTTTATTTCAAAAGGGAAATATACAAAAATATAAACATTTATAGTAAAAAATAAATTAATAGATAAATTCGAAATTAATTAAATTGAAGAAATATTTTTTAAATAAAATAATTTCAAGAAACTTTAACTCAAAATATATCTTAATAAAAAAAAATAATTAAAAAAAAAACAGGAATCTAATTTACAGTTTAACATGCGATTGTATGTATGTGTGTGTAACACCAGTAATTAAGTATTGATTTACTCCTCTCCAGGAGTTAGGCACAAGGCCAGTTTTTATCTTACTCCCACAAGTAAGATATGACCCAAGGTCGGGTCGTGAAAGTGGGTTTAAAAATTGCCTGGGCAGCCCCGTCGGCATTCCCCGGTAGGGGCGCCTCAGGCAGTAAGCAATAAACTTACTCCTCTCTAAAGAGGGGAGGCGAAGCCTGGGACGGTGGACCTCCTAGAACTGCACAGGACAGACACATAGACCGGCGTAAATCAAGCCCCGAAGGCCAAAACAATACCAGTCTATGGGGTACAGTATCCATCGGAACAGATACTACACTTTTATCTTAGCCAAAGGCACAAATGCATACACCATCGTGGGATCCAGGAAATCAAATGTATACACAAATTACTGACAAGCGTTTCAAACTTTCTAAAACATATTATTTTTTTTTTTCAAATAAAAGATTAAAAATACACCTTAAAAGAAACAGACATGCTGTATATTTAGAAATTATCACCCAATCATGTCTGTTAGATAAAACACACAAATGCAAAAGCGTTTCAGACAATAAAACAGTGTGTTTATTTTTTTCGTAACTTATATCTTCGGACTTTGGCATTAAAGTAAATTCGATAGGTCAGCTATGTAAATAATACAAGATATTATTTTTTGATGATCTCCGCACTTATGTCGACCCAGCACAATCGTCTTCGGAACTTCTGCTGGGAGCAAAAGAAGTATCTGATCTTGTAGGTCTTAGAGGGTCATCCTCCCAGACATTACATCCTCCTTTCGGAGTGTGTTTTTTTAATGCCGAAAACCTGACGTGCACAGAGCTAATATTTTTTTTATTATATCATAGTTCACCACAAAAAAAGGCAGGACGCCACTGTAGACGTTAGGGGCTACCGTAAATTAGGGTATAAGTTTTTTGGGTCACCCTAAGTTGTGAGCTGTGCAGCGAGATGCTTGTTTACATTAGTTTCAAATTTCTGCATGTCAGTAGAGTTGGGGAAACAGTGAACAGGGAGGGAGTTCCAGGGGTCGGCAGCACGGGGAAAGAAGCTATTGGAGTAGAAGGTTGTCTGGCATCTGGGGACCCTCACAGTGAATGGATGGGATTTGGCTGATTGTCGGGTTGGTCTAGTGTATTTACGTAGATAGGGCACCAGGGCAGTAAGTTGATCGGAGCACAATCCATTGAAGTACTTGTAAAACAGGCACAAGGATGCAACATTGCGGCGATGGGACAGGGGTTCGAGCTTGGTGAATAGTGAGGGACCTATTAAGTTGGCAACTCTTTTTTGTGACCATTGTACAATAGGAAGAGACAAGTGGATGGTGCACCAGCCCAGATGTGGCAACAATGTCTTATATCTATTATGCTTTTCTGTTTGCTTCCGTTTCTTTCCAATTTTCATTCGTTATCGTTGTACTGTATTATTGGCAATATAATAATACACTTCGCTACAATTTATTTTTAAAAATTGCTTAGTCTGGCTCAGACGACTACCAATATAAAACATTTTTAACTGATTATCTAAAAATTAAAATCAGTAAGGGGTATGACTCATATTTTTGATTGAAGAATGTAATAACAGTTGTTTGCCTTGTGTTAAAACAAATGCAAATAAGAAACTAAAATTACATCAATGCATCCCGGCCAACTACGGGTTTGTATAACTTGTTATTATTATTATTATTATTATTATTATTATTATTATTATTACTACTACTACTACTACTACTACTACTACTACTACTACTACTACTACTACTATTACTATTACTATTACTATTACTATTACTATTACTAATTATTATTATTATTATTATTATTATTATTATTATTATTATTATTATTATTCTTCTTCTTCTTCTTCTTCTTCTTCTTCTTCTTCTTCTTCTTCTTCTTCTTCTTCACTAGGAGTTTTCACACAAGTCATCGTCAGTGATTGCTCACCGACAACAACCAGAGGCGTTCCCTGGAGTCTGAGTGACAACCAGCCTCCCCAGATTTCCAGTACTTTCCATCTCTTTTCGATCACCACCGCAACAGCCGCTTACCATTGGTTTCTTCGCTGGCAACGACCATTGGTCTCCCCTGGAATTTGGGTGGCAATAAGCCTCGCCAAGTTCCCAGCATTCTTCGCACTCTTCCAGTGGAGGTCTGGTTAGTGCTGTCCCTCCTCGGTCTTCCCATCCTACTTGACCCTCAACGACTATTTTGTGTTGTGTCAGCCGAGGCCGGTGCCATCATTTTGGGGTAGGGTGAGGTGTGGGAAGCTTCTGTTCCTTGGTTAATGTGGTTCTGTGCTTCCTGCGTTTTTGTTTTCTTATTATTGTAACTTCAATGTGATTGGTTACCATTCGTAGCTTATGCGGGTTGGTTTCCACATTCGAGGATTTTCCTTAAGATTGCAGCTGTTTTGATCATTGCCGTCCTTTTTATGGTCGCAGTGATCCCTTTGATTCCAATTTTTCCCAGTCTTTTCACAGGGTTGTCTGGGACTGTTCCTAGTGTTCGTATTTTTGGACTGTTCCTAGTGCTGCTGCTGCTGCTATTATTATTGTTATTATTATTATTATTATTATTATTATTATTATTATTATTATTATTATTATTATTATTATTGTTATTGTTATTGTTGTTATTATTATTATTATTATTATTATTATGATTATTATTATTATTATTATTATTAATTTTTTTACTTTATTGTATTTTATTATTATTATTATTGTTATTATTATTATTATTATTATTATTATTTTTATTATTATTATTATTAATTTTTATTTTATTTTATTATTATTATTAATTTTTTATTTTATTTTATTATTATTATTATTAATTTTTTATTTTATTTTATTATTATTATTATTAATTTATTTCTTTTATTCTATTTTATCATTATTATTATTAAATTTTTATTTTATTTTATAATTATTATTATTAATTTTTTAAATTTAATTTTATTATTATTATTGTTATTATTTGTTTGAGCATCTTCATTTAAAACCATCTTTTTAACTGAACTCTAAGGAATCGTTGCACAGGTAATTTAGGCTAATAACACCATATTGCTATACTAATCAAATTGTGTTAAATATTTCATCCGATATTTCCCAAACATGTATCTTTAATTCCTTTTTTTACCATTATTTCTAAGTTCTCCCACTTCTATCCAAAATGTTCTACGCTTTTGATATTCTTAATCTCATCTGTAAATTTGATCTAAAAAAATATTATTCTATTAACAAAATGAATAACTAAATTGATGGATTGTTTTTTTTTCACGATTGAGTAGAAATAAAATTCATTATTTTGAAAGTTATTTACCACTAATTTTTTCTTTCCGAATTATACAACTATTCTTTCACTTTGAACTTATGCAAATACATTAATTAATTAGTTTAATCTGATTTATTAAGTTAATCAATTATGTCAGTTTAACTTTTAATAAAAACACATTTTAAATCCAAAAATATAAATAGTGTAAATATACACTTATACTAAATTTTTTTTATATATATTTATATAGAAATACAGATTTAAAAAAAGTTAAAATCAACTTATATTTAAATCCAGAAATAAAAAAGTTAAAATCCATTTATAATAAAATCCAGAAATAAAAAAATTAAAATCCATTAATATAAAAATCCAGAAATAAAAAAGTTAAAATCCATTTATAATAAAATCCAGAAATAAAAAAGTTAAAATCCATTTATAATAAAATCCAGAAATAAAAAAAGTTAAAATCCACTTATCCAGAAATAAAAAAGTTAAAATCCATTTATAATAAAATCCAGAAATAAAAAAGTTAAAATCCACTTATATTAAAATCCAGAAATAAAAAAGTTAAAATCCATTTATAATAAAATCCAGAAATAAAAAAGTTAAAATCCATTTATATTAAAATCCAGAAATAAAAAAAGTTAAAATCCACTTATATCAAAATCCAGAAATAAAAAAGTTAAAATCCATTTATATTAAAATCCAGAAATAAAAAAGTAAAAATCCACTTATATTAAAATCCAGAAATAAAAAAGTTAAAATCCATTTATAATAAAATCCAGAAATAAAAAAGGTAAAATCCATTTATAATAAAATCCAGAAATAAAAAAAGTTAAAATTCACTTATATCAAAATCCAGAAATAAAAAAAGTTAAAATCCATTTATAATAAAATCCAGAAATAAAAAAGTTAAAATCCATTTATAATAAAATCCAGAAAAATATAAAAGTTAAAATCCACTTATATTAAAATCCAGACATAAAAGTTAAAAACCATTTATATTAGAATCCAGAAATAAAAAAGTTAAACTCCATTTATATTAAAATCCAGAAATTAAAAAAATTAAAACCCACTAATATTAAAATCCAGACATAAAAGTTAAAATCCACATATATTAAAATAATAAATAACTTATATATATATATATATATATATATATATATATATATATATATATATATATATATATATATATATATAGAGAGAGAGAGAGAGAGATAAATATATATATATATATATATATTTATATATATCTATATAAATATATATAACAGATTTACAAAATGTTAATATGAACTTATATTAAAATAAAGAAAAAAATATAATATACACTCATATCAAAATACAGAAATAAAAATGTTATATACCTTTATATATAAATCCACATTAAAAAAATGTTAATACAAATTTATATTAAAATTCAGAAATAAACAACATTTATATACACTTATATTTAAATCCAGAAATAGAAAAGTTAATACACGCTTGTATTAAACTCCACAAATAAAAAAAGTTATATATATATTTATATAAACATCCAGATTAAAAAAAATGTTAATATAAACTTATATTAAGATACAGAAATAAAAATCGCTAATATAAACTTATATTAAAATCCAGAAATAAAGAATATTTTTATACACTTATCCAAGACTAAAAACATGTTTATATGGACTCATATTTAAAATCCAGAAATAAGCAATTTTAATATACACCTTTATTAAAATCTAGGGACAAACAATATTTATATACATTCGTATACAAATCCAGCAATAAAAAATGTTAATATACACTTATATTAAACTTCGGAAAAAAACAACAATATTTATATACATATACAAAAAATCATATTATACACTTATATTAAAATCTAAACATAAAAATAATATACACTCATATAAAAATCCAATAAAAAAATCTTAATATACACTTATATTAAAGTCCAGAAATAAAATATCTTAATATACAATTCTAAAAAACTTTAATAAATAAATGTTAATACGAATTAAGATTGTTCGAAAGTATTGTAATGATGAAGTACTTTGTTCATGTCTGAAGTCGAGTGGCCCAGTAAAATTTAAAATCCAATTCCTTTGTTTCTTGGCCTTTTGGCTAAGATCAAAGTGTAGTATCTGTTCCGATGGATACTACACCCTATAGACCGGTATTGTCTTGGCCTTCGGGTCTTGATTCCGCCGGTCTGTGGGTTTGTCCTGTGCAGTTCTAGAAAATCCACCCGCCCAGGCTTTGCCTCCCCTCTTTGGGTGGAGTAAGGTTATCGCTTACTGCCTGAGGCGCACCTACTGGGGAATGCCGACGGGGCTGCCCAGGCATTTTTTGTAGCCAGAGTGCTCACCTTCTCGGGCGCTGGCTTTTCAAATCCCACTTTTTCGACCTTGTGTCACACCTTACCGCTGTGGGAGGAAGATAAATAGATACTACAATTCTCGGTCTTTTTGGCTAAGATCACAGTGTAGTATCTGTTCCGATGGATACTACACCCTATAGACCGGTATTGTCTTGATTTACGCCGGTCTATGGGTTTATCCTGTGCAGTTCTAGGAGGTCCACCCTCCCAGGCTTTGCCTCCCCCCTTTGGGGTGGAGTAAGTTCATCGCTTACTGTCTGAGGCGCCCCAACCGGAGAATGCCGACGGGGCTACCCAGGAATTTTTTTATAGGCCAGAGTGCTCACCTTCTCGTGCGCTGGCTTTCCAAATCCCACTTTCCCGACCTTGTGTGTCACATCATACCGCTATGGGAGAAAGATAATTTTTTTTAAAAATCCTAAAAGGGGCCATGAACTAACGAACGAATCAGTACCCCCGTCCCTTATCGTTCGGGTCGGTTGGATTTATTGTTTCCTTGTGTCTGAACTCATCTGTATCGTTTATTTTGTAATTACAAAAAAAAAAAAGAATGCGGTTTGTTGTCTTCCATACAATAATTGCTATCGACACATCAAACAGAATAAAAAGGGGCCAGGGTGGATGGGAGTAGGGGAGAAAGGTGAAGTGGAGTCTTCCTCGGATTTTGGCGCGAGATAAAAACCAACGTGATAATGTATGCGTACGAAACCCGCCCTGCCCTGTCCCGCCCCCTTTCTGAGTGCAAATGTATGTGAATATATTTCACGGGTTGGGGGTGCGGGTACGGAAAGGGGAGGGGGATGGGGGCGGGGGGTGTTACGAGTGTCACTGTGCCCTTTTCCAGGCGATCGTGTCGGCGTGACCCAGCACGAACCGTCTGCGTTTTTATACAGACATGAAGGTCCGTGTCTGTCTGTACGTCAATGCGTGAATCATGAGAATGCGTGCGTATGTGCATATAATGTCTGTGTACATGTATGCATGTGTGTGTGCGTGTGTGCGTATG
>OY744543.1:10804038-10814038 GCA_963556195.1 Sepiola atlantica
TTAATTATTTTTCCTTCCTTAAGCCAATTAATTATTTTTCCTTTCTTAAGCCAATTAATTATTTTTCCTTCCTTACGCCAATTAATTATTTTTCCTTCCTTAAGCCAATTAATTATTTTTCCTTCCTTAAGCCAATCAATTATTTTTCCTTCCTTAAGCCAATCAATTATTTTCCTTCCTTAAGCCAATTAATTATTTTTCCTTTCTTAAGCCAATTAATTATTTTTCCTTCCTTACGCCAATTAATTATTTTTCCTTCCTTAAGCCAATTAATTATTTTTCCTTCCTTAAGCCAATTAATTATTTTTCCTTCCTTAAGCCAATTAATTATTTTTCCTTCCTTAAGCCAATTAATTATTTTTCCTTTCTTAAGCCAATTAATTATTTTTCCTTCCTTAAGCCAATTAATTATTTTTCCTTCCTTAAGCCAATTAATTATTTTTCCTTCCTTAAGCCAATTAATTATTTTTCCTTTCTTAAGCCAATTAATTATTTTTCCTTCCTTAAGCCAATTAATTATTTTTCCTTCCTTAAGCCAATTAATTATTTTTCCTTCCTTAAGCCAATTAATTATTTTTCCTTCCTTAAGCCAATTAATTATTTTTCCTTTCTTAAGCCAATTAATTATTTTTCCTTCCTTACGCCAATTAATTATTTTTCCTTCCTTAAGCCAATTAATTATTTTTCCTTCCTTAAGCCAATTAATTATTTTTCCTTCCTTAAGCCAATTAATTATTTTTCCTTCCTTAAGCCAATTAATTATTTTTCCTTCCTTACGCCAATTAATTATTTTTCCTTCCTTAAGCCAATTAATTATTTTTCCTTCCTTAAGCCAATTAATTATTTTTCCTTCCTTAAGCCAATTAATTATTTTTCCTTCCTTAAGCCAATTAATTATTTTTCCTTCCTTAAGCCAATCAATTATTTTTCCTTCCTTAAGCCAATTAATTATTTTTCCTTCCTTAAGCCAATCAATTATTTTTCCTTCCTTAAGCCAATTAATTATTTTTCCTTCCTTAAGCCAATCAATTATTTTTCCTTCCTTAAGCCAATCAATTATTTTTCCTTCCTTAAGCCAATCAATTATTTTCCTTCCTTAAGCCAATTAATTATTTTTCCTTCCTTAAGCCAATTAATTATTTTTCCTTCCTTAAGCCAATCAATTATTTTTCCCACCTTAAGCCAATTAATTATTTTTCCTTCCTTAAGCCAATCAATTATTTTCCTTCCTTAAGCCAATTAATTATTTTTCCTTCCTTAAGCCAATCAATTATTTTTCCTTCCTTAAGCCAATTAATTATTTTTCCTTCCTTAAGCCAATCAATTATTTTTCCTTCCTTAAGCCAATTAATTATTTTTCCTTTCTTAAGCCAATTAATTATTTTTCCTTCCTTACGCCAATTAATTATTTTTCCTTCCTTAAGCCAATTAATTATTTTTCCTTCCTTAAGCCAATTAATTATTTTTCCTTCCTTAAGCCAATCAATTATTTTTCCTTCTCTTAAGCCAATTAATTATTTTTCCTTCCTTAAGCCAATCAATTATTTTTCCCACCTTAAGCCAATTAATTATTTTTCCTTCCTTAAGCCAATCAATTATTTTTCCTTCCTTAAGCCAATTAATTATTTTTCCTTCCTTAAGCCAATCAATTATTTTTCCTTCCTTAAGCCAATCAATTATTTTTCCTTCCTTAAGCCAATCAATTATTTTCCTTCCTTAAGCCAATTAATTATTTTTCCTTCCTTAAGCCAATTAATTATTTTTCCTTCCTTAAGCCAATTAATTATTTTTCCTTCCTTAAGCCAATCAATTATTTTTCCCACCTTAAGCCAATTAATTATTTTTCCTTCCTTAAGCCAATCAATTATTTTCCTTCCTTAAGCCAATTAATTATTTTTCCTTCCTTAAGCCAATTAATTATTTTTCCTTCCTTAAGCCAATCAATTATTTTTCCTTCCTTAAGCCAATTAATTATTTTTCCTTCCTTACGCCAATTAATTATTTTTCCTTCCTTAAGCCAATTAATTATTTTTCCTTCCTTAAGCCAATTAATTATTTTTCCTTCCTTAAGCCAATTAATTATTTTTCCTTCCTTAAGCCAATTAATTATTTTTCCTTCCTTAAGCCAATCAATTATTTTTCCCACCTTAAGCCAATTAATTATTTTTCCTTCCTTAAGCCAATCAATTATTTTCCTTCCTTAAGCCAATTAATTATTTTTCCTTCCTTAAGCCAATTAATTATTTTTCCTTCCTTAAGCCAATTAATTATTTTTCCTTCCTTAAGCCAATTAATTATTTTTCCTTCCTTAAGCCAATCAATTATTTTTCCTTCCTTAAGCCAATTAATTATTTTTCCCACCTTAAGCCAATTAATTATTTTTCCTTCCTTAAGCCAATTAATTATTTTCTGTTATTTAAGCCAATCAATTATTTTTCCTTCCTTAAGCCAATTAATTATTTTTCCTTCCTTAAGCCAATTAATTATTTTTCCTTCCTTAAGCCAATCAATTATTTTTCCTTCCTTAAGCCAATCAATTATTTTTCCCACCTTAAGCCAATTAATTATTTTTCCTTCCTTAAGCCAATCAATTATTTTCCTTCCTTAAGCCAATTAATTATTTTTCCTTCCTTAAGCCAATTAATTATTTTTCCTTCCTTAAGCCAATTAATTATTTTTCCTTCCTTAAGCCAATTAATTATTTTTCCTTCCTTAAGCCAATCAATTATTTTTCCTTCCTTAAGCCAATCAATTATTTTTCCCACCTTAAGCCAATTAATTATTTTTCCTTCCTTAAGCCAATTAATTATTTTTCCTTCCTTAAGCCAATCAATTATTTTTCCTTCCTTAAGCCAATTAATTATTTTTCCTTCCTTAAGCCAATTAATTATTTTTCCTTCCTTAAGCCAATTAATTATTTTTCCTTCCTTAAGCCAATTAATTATTTTTCCTTCCTTAAGCCAATTAATTATTTTTCCTTCCTTAAGCCAATTAATTATTTTTCCTTCCTTAAGCCAATCAATTATTTTTCCTTCCTTAAGCCAATTAATTATTTTTCCCACCTTAAGCCAATTAATTATTTTTCCTTCCTTAAGCCAATTAATTATTTTTCCTTCCTTAAGCCAATCAATTATTTTTCCTTCCTTAAGCCAATTAATTATTTTTCCTTCCTTAAGCCAATTAATTATTTTTCCTTCCTTACGCCAATTAATTATTTTTCCTTCCTTAAGCCAATTAATTATTTTTCCTTCCTTAAGCCAATTAATTATTTTTCCTTCCTTAAGCCAATTAATTATTTTTCCTTCCTTAAGCCAATTAATTATTTTTCCTTCCTTAAGCCAATTAATTATTTTTCCTTCCTTAAGCCAATTAATTATTTTTCCTTCCTTAAGCCAATTAATTATTTTTCCTTCCTTAAGCCAATCAATTATTTTTCCTTCCTTAAGCCAATTAATTATTTTTCCTTCCTTAAGCCAATCAATTATTTTTCCTTCCTTAAGCCAATTAATTATTTTTCCTTCCTTAAGCCAATCAATTATTTTTCCTTCCTTAAGCCAATCAATTATTTTTCCTTCCTTAAGCCAATCAATTATTTTCCTTCTTTAAGCCAATTAATTATTTTTCCTTCCTTAAGCCAATTAATTATTTTTCCTTCCTTAAGCCAATTAATTATTTTTCCTTCCTTAAGCCAATCAATTATTTTTCCCACCTTAAGCCAATTAATTATTTTTCCTTCCTTAAGCCAATCAATTAGTTTCCTTCCTTAAGCCAATTAATTATTTTTCCTTCCTTAAGCCAATTAATTATTTTTCCTTCCTTAAGCCAATCAATTATTTTTCCTTCCTTAAGCCAATTAATTATTTTTCCTTCCTTACGCCAATTAATTATTTTTCCTTCCTTAAGCCAATTAATTATTTTTCCTTCCTTAAGCCAATTAATTATTTTTCCTTCCTTAAGCCAATTAATTATTTTTCCTTCCTTAAGCCAATTAATTATTTTTCCTTCCTTAAGCCAATCAATTATTTTTCCCACCTTAAGCCAATTAATTATTTTTCCTTCCTTAAGCCAATCAATTATTTTCCTTCCTTAAGCCAATTAATTATTTTTCCTTCCTTAAGCCAATTAATTATTTTTCCTTCCTTAAGCCAATCAATTATTTTTCCTTCCTTAAGCCAATTAATTATTTTTCCTTCCTTAAGCCAATCAATTATTTTTCCTTCCTTAAGCCAATTAATTATTTTTCCTTTCTTAAGCCAATCAATTATTTTTCCTTCCTTAAGCCAATCAATTATTTTTCCTTCCTTAAGCCAATCAATTATTTTCCTTCCTTAAGCCAATTAATTATTTTTCCTTCCTTAAGCCAATTAATTATTTTTCCTTCCTTAAGCCAATTAATTATTTTTCCTTCCTTAAGCCAATCAATTATTTTTCCCACCTTAAGCTAATTAATTATTTTTCCTTCCTTAAGCCAATCAATTATTTTCCTTCCTTAAGCCAATTAATTATTTTTCCTTCCTTAAGCCAATTAATTATTTTTCCTTCCTTAAGCCAATCAATTATTTTTCCTTCCTTAAGCCAATTAATTATTTTTCCTTCCTTACGCCAATTAATTATTTTTCACACCTTAAGCCAATTAATTATTTTTCCTTCCTTAAGCCAATTAATTATTTTTCCTTCCTTAAGCCAATTAATTATTTTTCCTTCCTTAAGCCAATCAATTATTTTTCCCACCTTAAGCCAATTAATTATTTTTCCTTCCTTAAGCCAATCAATTATTTTCCTTCCTTAAGCCAATTAATTATTTTTCCTTCCTTAAGCCAATTAATTATTTTTCCTTCCTTAAGCCAATTAATTATTTTTCCTTCCTTAAGCCAATTAATTATTTTTCCTTCCTTAAGCCAATCAATTATTTTTCCCACCTTAAGCCAATTAATTATTTTTCCTTCCTTAAGCCAATCAATTATTTTCCTTCCTTAAGCCAATTAATTATTTTTCCTTCCTTAAGCCAATTAATTATTTTTCCTTCCTTAAGCCAATCAATTATTTTTCCTTCCTTAAGCCAATCAATTATTTTTCCTTCCTTAAGCCAATCAATTATTTTCCTTCCTTAAGCCAATTAATTATTTTTCCTTCCTTAAGCCAATTAATTATTTTTCCTTCCTTAAGCCAATTAATTATTTTTCCTTCCTTAAGCCAATCAATTATTTTTCCCACCTTAAGCCAATTAATTATTTTTCCTTCCTTAAGCCAATCAATTATTTTCCTTCCTTAAGCCAATTAATTATTTTTCCTTCCTTAAGCCAATTAATTATTTTTCCTTCCTTAAGCCAATCAATTATTTTTCCTTCCTTAAGCCAATTAATTATTTTTCCTTCCTTACGCCAATTAATTATTTTTCCTTCCTTAAGCCAATTAATTATTTTTCCTTCCTTAAGCCAATTAATTATTTTTCCTTCCTTAAGCCAATTAATTATTTTTCCTTCCTTAAGCCAATTAATTATTTTTCCTTCCTTAAGCCAATCAATTATTTTTCCCACCTTAAGCCAATTAATTATTGTTCCTTCCTTAAGCCAATCAATTATTTTCCTTCCTTAAGCCAATTAATTATTTTTCCTTCCTTAGGCCAATTAATTATTTTTCCTTCCTTAAGCCAATTAATTATTTTTCCTTCCTTAAGCCAATTAATTATTTTTCCTTCCTTAAGCCAATCAATTATTTTTCCTTCCTTAAGCCAATTAATTATTTTTCCCACCTTAAGCCAATTAATTATTTTTCCTTCCTTAAGCCAATTAATTATTTTTCCTTCCTTAAGCCAATCAATTATTTTTCCTTCCTTAAGCCAATTAATTATTTTTCCTTCCTTAAGCCAATTAATTATTTTTCCTTCCTTAAGCCAATTAATTATTTTTCCTTCCTTAAGCCAATTAATTATTTTTCCTTCCTTAAGCCAATTAATTATTTTTCCTTCCTTAAGCCAATTAATTATTTTTCCTTCCTTAAGCCAATCAATTATTTTTCCTTCCTTAAGCCAATTAATTATTTTTCCCACCTTAAGCCAATTAATTATTTTTCCTTCCTTAAGCCAATTAATTATTTTTCCTTCCTTAAGCCAATCAATTATTTTTCCTTCCTTAAGCCAATTAATTATTTTTCCTTCCTTAAGCCAATTAATTATTTTTCCTTCCTTAAGCCAATCAATTATTTTTCCTTCCTTAAGCCAATTAATTATTTTTCCCACCTTAAGCCAATTAATTATTTTTCCTTCCTTAAGCCAATTAATTATTTTTCCTTCCTTAAGCCAATCAATTATTTTTCCTTCCTTAAGCCAATTAATTATTTTTCCTTCCTTAAGCCAATTAATTATTTTTCCTTCCTTAAGCCAATTAATTATTTTTCCTTCCTTAAGCCAATTAATTATTTTTCCTTCCTTAAGCCAATTAATTATTTTTCCTTCCTTAAGCCAATTAATTATTTTTCCTTCCTTAAGCCAATTAATTATTTTTCCCACCTTAAGCCAATTAATTATTTTTCCTTCCTTAAGCCAATTAATTATTTTTCCTTCCTTAAGCCAATCAATTATTTTTCCTTCCTTAAGCCAATTAATTATTTTTCCTTCCTTAAGCCAATTAATTATTTTTCCTTCCTTAAGCCAATTAATTATTTTTCCTTCCTTAAGCCAATTAATTATTTTTCCTTCCTTAAGCCAATTAATTATTTTTCCTTCCTTAAGCCAATTAATTATTTTTCCTTCCTTAAGCCAATCAATTATTTTTCCTTCCTTAAGCCAATTAATTATTTTTCCTTCCTTACGCCAATCAATTATTTTTCCTTCCTTACGCCAATCAATTATTTTTCCCACCTTAAGCCAATCAATTATTTTTCCCTCCTTACGCCAATCAATTATTTTTCCCACCTTAAGCCAATCAATTATTTTTCCCACCTTAAGCCAATTAATTATTTTTCCTTCCTTAAGCCAATCAATTATTTTCCTTCCTTAAGCCAATTAATTATTTTTCCTTCCTTAAGCCAATTAATTATTTTTCCTTCCTTAAGCCAATCAATTATTTTTCCTTCCTTAAGCCTATTAATTATTTTTCCTTCCTTAAGCCAATCAATTATTTTTCCTTCCTTAAGCCAATTAATTATTTTTCCTTCCTTAAGCCAATCAATTATTTTTCCTTCCTTAAGCCAATCAATTATTTTTCCTTCCTTAAGCCAATCAATTATTTTCCTTCCTTAAGCCAATTAATTATTTTTCCTTCCTTAAGCCAATTAATTATTTTTCCTTCCTTAAGCCAATTAATTATTTTTCCTTCCTTAAGCCAATCAATTATTTTTCCCACCTTAAGCCAATTAATTATTTTTCCTTCCTTAAGCCAATCAATTATTTTCCTTCCTTAAGCCAATTAATTATTTTTCCTTCCTTAAGCCAATTAATTATTTTTCCTTCCTTAAGCCAATCAATTATTTTTCCTTCCTTAAGCCAATTAATTATTTTTCCTTCCTTACGCCAATTAATTATTTTTCCTTCCTTAAGCCAATTAATTATTTTTCCTTCCTTAAGCCAATTAATTATTTTTCCTTCCTTAAGCCAATTAATTATTTTTCCTTCCTTAAGCCAATTAATTATTTTTCCTTCCTTAAGCCAATTAATTATTTTTCCTTCCTTAAGCCAATCAATTATTTTTCCTTCCTTAAGCCAATTAATTATTTTTCCCACCTTAAGCCAATTAATTATTTTTCCTTCCTTAAGCCAATTAATTATTTTTCCTTCCTTAAGCCAATCAATTATTTTTCCTTCCTTAAGCCAATTAATTATTTTTCCTTCCTTAAGCCAATTAATTATTTTTCCTTCCTTAAGCCAATTAATTATTTTTCCTTCCTTAAGCCAATTAATTATTTTTCCTTCCTTAAGCCAATTAATTATTTTTCCTTCCTTAAGCCAATTAATTATTTTTCCTTCCTTAAGCCAATCAATTATTTTTCCTTCCTTAAGCCAATTAATTATTTTTCCCACCTTAAGCCAATTAATTATTTTTCCTTCCTTAAGCCAATTAATTATTTTTCCTTCCTTAAGCCAATCAATTATTTTTCCTTCCTTAAGCCAATTAATTATTTTTCCTTCCTTAAGCCAATTAATTATTTTTCCTTCCTTAAGCCAATCAATTATTTTTCCTTCCTTAAGCCAATTAATTATTTTTCCCACCTTAAGCCAATTAATTATTTTTCCTTCCTTAAGCCAATTAATTATTTTTCCTTCCTTAAGCCAATCAATTATTTTTCTTTCCTTAAGCCAATTAATTATTTTTCCTTCCTTAAGCCAATTAATTATTTTTCCTTCCTTAAGCCAATTAATTATTTTTCCTTCCTTAAGCCAATTAATTATTTTTCCTTCCTTAAGCCAATTAATTATTTTTCCTTCCTTAAGCCAATTAATTATTTTTCCTTCCTTAAGCCAATCAATTATTTTTCCTTACTTAAGCCAATTAATTATTTTTCCCACCTTAAGCCAATTAATTATTTTTCCTTCCTTAAGCCAATTAATTATTTTTCCTTCCTTAAGCCAATCAATTATTTTTCCTTCCTTAAGCCAATTAATTATTTTTCCTTCCTTAAGCCAATTAATTATTTTTCCTTCCTTACGCCAATTAATTATTTTTCCTTCCTTAAGCCAATTAATTATTTTTCCTTCCTTAAGCCAATTAATTATTTTTCCTTCCTTAAGCCAATTAATTATTTTTCCTTCCTTAAGCCAATTAATTATTTTTCCTTCCTTAAGCCAATCAATTATTTTTCCTTCCTTAAGCCAATTAATTATTTTTCCTTCCTTACGCCAATCAATTATTTTTCCTTCCTTACGCCAATCAATTATTTTTCCCACCTTAAGCCAATCAATTATTTTTCCTTCCTTACGCCAATCAATTATTTTTCCCACCTTAAGCCAATCAATTATTTTTCCTTCCTTAAGCCAATTAATTATTTTTCCCACCTTAAGCCAATTAATTATTTTTCCTTCCTTAAGCCAATCAATTATTTTCCTTCCTTAAGCCAATTAATTATTTTTCCTTCCTTAAGCCAATCAATTATTTTTCCTTCCTTAAGCCAATTAATTATTTTTCCTTCCTTAAGCCAATTAATTATTTTTCCTTCCTTAAGCCAATTAATTATTTTTCCTTCCTTAGCTAATTAATTACATGCGATAATTCCCCTACGAACTTATCTCTCTGTATTCCTCTGATGATAAGATTCCATTCTTTGAAAACCATGGTATAAGGAAGCAAGAATAAATTTAGTTTATTTGAAAACATCTTGTTTTGAACAACTGAGGACGTAATAGATGTTGTATTTTTACAATTTTTATTCTCATCTTTTATTCTCATCTTTTATTCTCATCTTTTATTCTCATCTTGTACTTGTCTATACAATTGCTCTATCTCGTATATCGAGCATCAATTATTTCATGATAGGTTCTAATTTAGTGATATAAATTATATCTTTATTTCCCATTTTTTTTACTATATATATATATATATATATATATATATATATGAGTGTGTGTGTATGTGTGTTCGATCCCATGCGACTGCCTGCACCCACCAAAAACGATATACTGTGTAGGTAATACACACTTTAGTAATTAATAAAATATTCATAGAATATATATATATATATATATATATATATATATATATATATATATATATATATATATATATATATACATTTCTTTTTTCTCCATTTCATTCTTTCCAAATATGATCTAAGGTTAAGATCGGATTCTAACTCTACCTGATGAGATCTCACTTTATAATAGCTGTTGATCGATAATATCGACATGCCAGGGTCGCAGATTTTGTACATGTCTGTGTAAATAATAAAAATATATATATATATATATATATATATATATATATATATATATATATATATATATATATATTCCTCTCCCCCAAACACAAATTTTAAACAAATACACATAACACCCTAAAGCAAACAACGT
>OY744543.1:10819038-10826538 GCA_963556195.1 Sepiola atlantica
CTTAACCTTTTCTTCCTTGAGCGCCGACTCAAGAAACTTAACCTTTTCTTCCTTGAGCGCCGACTCAAGAAACTTAACTTTTTCTTTCTTGAGCACCGACTCAAGAAACTTAACCGTTTCTTCCTTGAGCGCCGACTCAAGAAACTTAACCTTTTCTTCCTTGAGCGCCGACTCAAGAAACTTAACCTTTTCTTCCTTGAGCGCCGACTCAAGAAACTTAACCTTTTCTTCCTTGAGCGCCGACTCAAGAAACTTAACCTTTTCTTCCTTGAGCGCCGACTCAAGAAACTTAACATTTTCTTCCTTGAGCACCGACTCAAGAAACTTAACCGTTTCTTCCTTGAGCGCCGACTCAAGAAACTTAACCTTTTCTTCCTTGAGCGCCGACTCAAGAAACTTAACCTTTTCTTCCTTGAGCGCCGACTCAAGAAACTTAACCTTTTCTTCCTTGAGCGCCGACTCAAGAAACTTAACCTTTTCTTCCTTGAGCGCCGACTCAAGAAACTTAACCTTTTCTTCCTTGAGCGCCGACTCAAGAAACTTAACCTTTTCTTCCTTGAGCGCCGACTCAAGAAATTTAACCTTTTCTTCCTTGAGCGCCGACTCAAGAAACTTAACCTTTTCTTCCTTGAGCGCCGACTCAAGAAACTTAACCGTTTATTCCTTGAGCGCCGACTCAAAAAACTTAACCTTTTCTTCCTTGAGCGCCGACTCAAGAAACTTAACCTTTTCTTCCTTGAACGCCGACGATTAGACGGTGATCTCATTTTGGCCTACAATCTCCTCAATGGCCATTACAATACACCTCAGGACCTATTAGTCACTCCTGCACCAGAAAGAGGTCTAGGCGGACACTACAAGAAACTATTTCACCGCCGATTTCGATTGAACCGGAGGAGGGCCGCTTTCTCAATCAGGATCCCTCGACCTTGGAATAGTCTCCCAAAAGAGGTAATAAATGCGCAAACAACGCAGCAATTTAAGCAGGTGCTGAGCAACTGCATCCTCTTCTGAGTAAATTTCTACTACCCTTTTTCTACATGGTAACTGAAACATGCTTGGTTTATTTTTGCCAAATTAATTGAATTGAAGCAACTGATTTTCCCCATTTCCCTAACCCTAACCAACATGTAGAAATTTAAATGTAATGTGAACAAACATCTCGCTGCTCAGCTCTTCACCTGGAATGCCCCTGTAAGTATGACCCCCTAATTCGAAAAAGCCCCTTATATCTTGTATAAATAACTTATAACTAAAAATCTAACCACGAATAGTTACAGGATGTCTCGGAGGAGGGCTGTCTTCACAATCAGGATCCCTGGACCTTGGAATAGTCTCCCAATAGAGGCAATAAATACGCCAACAATGCAACAATTCAAGGTGACTTTGGACAAATGCTAGGCGACTGTATCCTCTTCTGTGTAAATTTTTACCACCCTTTCTCTACATGGCAACTGAAACGTGCTTGTTTTAGTTTTTGCAAAATTAGTTGAATTGAATGTTAGAATAAAAGGATCCGATTATTCTTTTTTTTAATAAGTTCATACTTGTTGCCCGACAAATTTAATATTATATATTTAATTTAAGTGAAATATTTTTGAAAATGAACACATCGTGTAATTTAAATGAAACATTTTTTTTTCTTCTTCTGCAAGCTTTCGTTGTAGAACAACTTTGTCAGGCGAGGCTGTCTTATTTTTTTTTGTTTGATTTCTAAAAGATGGTTAATACCATCAAAATGAGAAAAAAAAAAAAACAAACTATAAGACAGTCTGACAAAGTTGTTCTTCAACGAAAGCTTGTAAAAAAAAAAATGAATAAATGATTTTTTTCATTTAAATTGCACCATGTGTTCATTTTCAAAAATATTTCACTTAAATAAATTTTCATGCGTGCCTGAAAGATGTTGCCAATTTCCTTTTTTAATATTATATATTTAATCGTCCATCAAATTCGAAAGATTGCTGGACTAGATTATCAAACTTTGGTAACTAAACTAGTCTGGCAGAGTTCAGGGGAGCCTCCAACTCCTGGGGAGCCTCCAACTCATGGGGAGCCTCCAACACCTGGGGAGCCTCCAACTCCTGGAGAGCCTCCAACTCCTGGGGAGCCTGCAACTCCTGGAGAGCCTCCAACTCCTGGAGAGCCTGCAACTCCTGGAGAGCCTCCAACTCCTGGGGAGCCTCCAACTCCTGGGAAGCCTCCAACACCTGGAGAGCCTCCAACTCCTGGGGAGCCTCCAACACCTGGAGAGCCTCCAACTCCTGGGGAGCCTCCAACTCCTGGAGAGCCTCCAACTCCTGGGGAGCCTCCAACTCCTGGGGAGCCTGCAACTCCTGGAGAGCCTCCAACTCCTGGGGAGCCTCCAACTCCTGGGGAGCCTCCAACACTTGGAGAGCCTCCAACTCCTGGGGAGCCTCCAACTCCTGGGCAGCCTCCAACTCCTGGGGAGCCTCCAACACCTGGAGAGCCTCCAACTCCTGGGGAGCCTGCAACTCCTATCAACAGAGAAGAATGAGATCGGATATGATTGAGACTTTCAAGATAATTAATGGCATTTCTAACTATGGTGGGCAATTTTTTAGTATTTCTCCTAGATCTGGAAGGTTATTGTCAAGTCAGTTTTCAAAAACTAGATCTGTTAACCAGTTAAGTTTTTTTTGCTCACAGAGTAATATGTTTTTGGAATAAGTTGCCAGATCAGATTAAGAACAGCAATAGCGTGGATCAGTTTAAAATGAGGTTGGATGAATTAAGAGAAAGTGGTAGGAGAGAGAAATTGAGGGGGCACTTTTGGGAGTTATCAAATGAAATATTTAACAGAATTTGATCTGGATATCGATACTGTACTAAGGGTTTGTCCTGTGCACTTCTAGGAGGTCCACCCTCCCAGGCTTTGCCTCCCCTCTTTGGGGAGGAGTAAGTTTATTGCTTACTGCCTGATGAGCCCCTACCGGGAAATGCCGACGGGGCTGCCCAGGCAATTTTTAATGACCAGTGTGCTCACCTTCTCGGGTGCTGGTTTATCAAATCCCACTTTCCCGACCTTGTGTCACATCTTACCGCTGTGGGAGGTAGATAAATAACTCGATACTGTACTAAGAGTATAATAAAAAAAAAACAATTTTTAACAGTTGAATTGAGAAGATAGTTAAAGGGGAAGATGCCCAAGGAGGCATAACAAACAACTAAATTAATAATAATAAAAAAAACTCTTTGAAAATAAAAACACACACACAACAAAAACTTATGCCATGAAAGGCAAGAGAATTCTTTGAGAGACATGGTTGCCGATCTTCTTGCGAAGATGGCGCTACGAAATCGGAACAAAAGAGCAAACACAGAAGCCGAGATCAAATGTTACGACATTTTTGATTGGCCCGATTTTGTTGTTGGCATTGATTTCCCTAGTGCTTTCTAGAATCAAATACTTACAAGAGATGTCACGTGATGGATTCGAACCTGGAACTTCCAAGTCGTCAGGCCACGCCGCTATCCACGCCACAACACCAACCTCTCGGCTGAGATTAATATGTAGAAACTTTTTTCTCATCAAATTCGTTCGAAAAAAACCTTAACGAAAGCGAAGATTTTGGTTGTGTTCATCAGCTTTTCCAATTCATTTTTATTTTTGTTTTTGCAAATACCTTCAAGTCCGATAATATATATATATATATATATATATATATATATATATATATATATATATATATATATATATATATATATTGTGTGTGTATTTAGGCAGCATATTTTCATTTAGGCAAACATTATTAAATAACACGGAGTGGTTTTGTTTGATGCGACTTTTTTTTATTTTTTCAATTTTCCGAATTGTCCATCTAATGTTTCGGTCAAATTGATATAAATATGATCCATGGGTTTCTTGTTCCATTCTTTTTTCTTTTTTTGCAAGTACTTTCGATTTGAATCGTCAAATCATCTTCAGGCGGTATTAGTTTTAGTGTCTTTACAAATTATGACTTTACTGTTGTGCTCATTTTTTAATTATAACGGCGAGTTGTTTATAACTTGAAAAAGCGTCGTAAAGTTGTAATATACATTAGGGCAGGTCGATTTTCCACTTTTTTTAGAAAATCAACGCTGCTACGGTGGCGAAAGCTGGGGTTTGGTGTTGTGAGAACTGATACCAAAAATTAGATTCCTAACTTTAAAACTTAACTGAGCATTTAGTTTTAAAGATCGGGTACGAAAATGTTCAGAAATACCTAATTTCCGCAGGATTTTGCTGACAAATTGACTTCAAAATTTTACTATTTCACTAATAAATCCAGATAAAATTGATATTTTTTGTTAGATACAATGAATAGAAAATATATTCAAACCAGAATTCTAAGTATGAATCACCACTAGTAAAATATGTCATTTTTTAACTGTATTCAATAAATGAGAACTGTAGAAATTGTACATAATTACAAAAAAGGCTAATCACTTTTACATTTTTGGTCATAATTACTTTTAAAAATATATAAATAAAAGTGTATTATACAATAATACTACTGGATTATAGGAATAAATGTTTTAAATTTGAATTGTTCATTGAACAATGTGCTAAAACCTACTGCACCATATAAAATTATGGGTAAGCTTACAGTGTAGTCCTCAGGCCATAACTTCTAAATAAAAAAATAAAACAATGCTTACCTTATATAAAAACGCATCAGAATGAAATTCTCTACAAACCTGCATAGTTTAAGCATGTGAAAACCGAATTTAATTTCATACATTTTTGTCTTTCACCTGAAGTGTAAACGATTTTGAAAATACTACAAAAAATCCAATATGGATTGAGACTGTCACGAAATGTCGCGCCATGTTCTTGTTTTAACTGCTGACTCTTCTAGCTACGATAAATAATAATTAGTTTTGATACCGTTAATTTCGCTTTTTAAAGTATGCGATTCGATATATTTATTTAAATTTGTTTTGCATTGAAGTTATTTTTGTTTTAGCTTATGTAATTTTTGTTGAGGACAATACTGTAAGTTTACCAAATTATGTTATAATAGAACTAAATTGTTCCCTGTAGTTTCCCTTTGAAGTAAATGAAGGTTTTATTTGGTGACACAATGTTTTGGTTATAATGTGCTTGTGCCTTGCTTCTTGCCGCTGGTCACCACTTAAATCATTCATTACCTCTGCAGTAAGATATAAATTATACAGAGGACCACTAATACTATGAAATGCTACCTGGGGCAAATCCTGGTAATTAGTTCCACAAAGTTTCCCTAAAGGACCAGTGAAAGTGGTAGGGCTTCTTGTAGTTCCATCAATTAATTTAAAGATGGCTCTAAATGGCAGTTCATTTTGATGAAGTGAACAGCCAATGGTATGTAACTTTCTTTTAAGTTTTTTCTCCAAAGCTGTAACTATCCCGGTTTCACAACCAGTGTTTGTACTGGTATTGTCCACCAGAATTGCCTTAATAGTATTTACACTGTTGTACTCTTCTAGAACAGCAGCAACATCCTCTGCTAGAAGAACACCAGTTGCATCAATGTTGGGTATCACTCTATGAGCGAGATATTTACTTGCAGTTCCTATCTCTCTGGTAAATGTTAAGTGGCGCTCTGGTCCCTTGCTTTTCTTAATCATTTTTTCACCATTTTCCCCTGTAACTTCCTTGTAATACAAAGTGTCCTTATCAACTCTGCAATCAACTCCAATGCATATAAGATGTTCATATTCCTGGACATGTTTCTGATGGCTGGTTACTTTCACTCTTGCCTTTTCTCTATCTATTTTTGATTTATCTATAATAATGTCTTTTAAATCAATGGTTGGATGAAGAAGGCCCATGTGTTGTAAGTCTAATAGAAAGGCATTAACAAGGCAAGCCCCAAGGTTAGAAGATATATCACCTCTAATCAGTTCCATAGAATATCTCGGGACTTTTAAAAGACTGTAAGGTCCCTTGGACTGTCTCCCTGACTCAAAACTGTCATCGGTTGTTTCTTCACTGGAAGATGTCTGTGAAAAGATTTCTGATGTAGAGGAAGCAACATGTGAAGAATCTTGTTGCTGTCTTTCAATTTGCCTGTCTAATCTATCTGCTTCAGCTGAATCTTTTTTGTATTTTTTGACAGCATTTTTGTCAATAGGTCACAGTTGGAAACTGCCTTTTGGTCCTGTTTTCTCTCTCTGATCTTTTAAATATTCTCTCTCTTCAATGGGAACCTGAAATGTCAAAATGTTTATGTGTTTAATAACATATCTAGCATACATGACAAATATTAAGGAAAATATCACAATATTATTTACTAGAAAAAGAAAGATTATCAGAAGTTAATTCATATTTTCCAATTAATTTCAATATTGAAAATTGGGACATGAATTAGTTCAATTTAAAAAATTCAAACAACCATAGAATTAATATTACCTTCTTGTTAGGAGGACAAGTGCAGACGATATGCCTTGTTTGGCAATTTTCTGTATTGCACTTTACAGCAAAGTTATCACATCTTAAGACAGGCAGTTTGCAGCAACATGAAGAAATATCAAATAATGTATCCAGCTGTTCCTTAATTATTTTCACTTTGGGTGCAGTAAGAGTTTTCCTGTTAATCAGTTTGGCCCTCTTGAAGCAAAATACATTCACCCTCTGCCCTATATAATATTCCCTTAACAAAGGCAATTGTGGGTTCACTGCTTGCCAAATATTGATTATTTCCTTTGCGATCAATTTGGAAATATCATTATTTGAAAAGTGGGGATAGGTATTTTCAAGGAAATAACTAAACTGGATAACTTGTCGTAAAGTTGGGGGTTCCGTTTTATCCAACGGACAAGGTGGACCAGTAAATCTTTTGGAACTCTTACTGCGAGTTAAAACAGAACGTCCTTTTACAGACATTTTTATCTGAAAAAAAGAAAATAAATGAATAAGTCTAAAACAGTTTGATTTATATCTTCTAGTTTCATATTTTAAAAAATGGCTGACAATTATGGTAAGGAGTTTTGGTTAGCTTTAGTGATAGTCTGTTGGAGTTCGGGTTAGGCTGCATCTAAAAGTGTGGCTTAAAATGACAGGACTATTTAAACAGACTCAGTACTGTTTGAGTTATGATAAAATCCTTATTTTTTTACCCAATAATTTAGATTTTAGAGTGGGGGATCACTTTCCCAAATACATTTAATGTAAAATGATCACACAATTCATGACAACTACACTAAAAATAAAAATACTCTAAAATCTGAAATATTGCGTTAAAAAAAAAAACGGATTACTCTAGCGACATAATCGGTAATTTTACACAGAAAAAAATGGTCCGTAAAATAGAAAAATAAATGATGGGTAATAACTTTAAATGCACCAAAAATTAGTTTTTTCTAATACAAAACTGAAACATTATGGTATTTTAATAGAAAACTTCATTGATAAAATTTAATTTGAAACACGAAAAAAAAAATAGAACGAAAATAAATTACTTACCTAAAATGGAAATCTTTCTTCGACGGAGAAAAACAAACGCGTTTGAA
>OY744543.1:10839038-10886538 GCA_963556195.1 Sepiola atlantica
CTCTCTCTCTCTTTCTCTCTCTCTCTCTCTCTCTCTCTCTCTCTCTCTCTCTCTCTCTCACACACACACATTTCACTTAAATGCATTTTCATGGATGCTTCAAAGATGTTGCCAATTTCCTTATTCAAAAAACACTAATCTGCGCATAACATCGACCAGACTATACTTATCCTAACGTCTTCTAGAACTTGACGTGCTCTTCTCCCTTTACCGTGATTCGACCCCTCGGGGTTACTACCATAAAAATGAGAAAGAAGAAGAAGAAAAAAATCTATAAGACAGTCTCGCCTGACAAAGTTGTTCTACAACGAAAGCTTGCAAAAAAGATTGAATAAATGATTCTTTCATTTAAATTGCACGATGTGTTGATTTTCAAAAATATTTCATCAAAACACACACACACACACACACACATATATATATATATATATATATATATATATATATATATATATATATATATATATATATATATGTATAGTAGACACAACGACTTCCCCTGTTTATTCTACTTTGATTTCATTTGAAAATTCATAACCCGTAACAAAGAGTTTAAATTATCTACTAGACACCATCTTTGAGTATCTTCAGTCTCTCTGTACAAGGGTTTGTCATGACAACCTGACATGAGTATACTTAGCCTAACAAAATATTCAAAATTACATAGTATTCGAATCCCAAATAAGACCCCCCTCAGACACGGCTATACACTGGCTCATACGAGGAATCGTGCACCTTCTCCAAGTGATGTTACCTCAAGTAACACCACTTAGCTGGATACTCCACCAGACCAGATGAATTCTTGTCCTGGAATCCGGCAAAAATGTAGAAAAGACTACAATAGAGAGAAACAGTAACATAATTAAGTGGCGAATTCAGGGGAGAGGGAAATTAGAATTCTTCAGTACGGTATTTAGGGGCTTTCTTTTCGTAATATAAGAGAACTATATTTTAAATAATTTTTTTTGATTGTTAACATCTACGATGTTTATTTTCATAAAAAAATGCATTCATGCGTGTTTTTTTTAGTACCCTGTGATATAACTTTAGTAAAGGTGGTTTTGGTTGCACGATATACAACATTTGCACTGAGATTTCTAATAAAGTAATTGGTTGATCGTATTCCGCGATGGTTAATTAATAAATACTGAACATTTCATTAAGATTGATTGATTTCCTAAAGTTTGATGAATTTTTAAGTCATTTTCTAGTTAACAGGCCTTAGTTTACTATATTACGCAAGCCACGGCCCAAACCGATGAAAATGCTAATTTAATGAGGTGACGATGGTTGAGTGGATAACGGTGCGGACTGACAACTTGGGTGTGCGAAGTTCGAATCCAGCCGGTTCCACAGTACCAGTTTCACTTAGGGATGTTGGCAACCTTCACGTGGTCCCTCCAGCCAAAACGCCAACAACAGAATCATGTCGGTCAACAAAGCTGTACCATGTTGATTCATACGAATTTACCTTACTTTGGCGTTAGTTTAAAAAGCAGAGGAGAATCTTGATTGAACAGGCAAATATTTATAGAAATCACGTGTTAGCCCCCAAAAAGGGGCCCCTCGATTTCTGAGGACTTACTGAAGTAAAATGACGACAAAAGTGGAGAAATTCTTTTTTCGATAATTAAAAATAAGTCTATTTTCTAATATGATATTCTCATTATTCTTATTCTTATTCTTATTCTTATTCTTATTATTATTATTATTATTATTATTATTATTATTATTATTATTATTATTATTATTATTATTATTATTATTATTATTATTATTATTATATACTTTTACTGCTCATAGTTCTTATTATTTTAATAATAATAATAATAATAATAATAATAATAATAATAATTATTATTATTATTATTATTATTATTATTTACTCACTAGGAGTTATCACACTGGTCATTGTCAGTGATCGTCCACTGCCGACAACCTGTGGTATTCCCTGGAGTCTGAGTGACAACAAGTCTCCTCAGACTTCCAGTATGCTCCACCTCTTTTCGTTCATCACCGCTGATGACCTTGCGATAATCGCAACAGCCACTTACCAACGATGTTTCGCTGATAAGGGCCATTGGTCCCCTCTGGGGCTCGAGTGGCAACAAGCCTCCCCAAGGTCCCAGAGCTGTCCGCGCTCTTCCAGTGGAGGTCTGGTTTGCGCTTTCCCTCCTCGACCCTCTGTCCATAATTTTCGTGGCGTTAGCCTATGCTTGCGCCTCTCTCGTGCGGTTGTATTTTCCCCGGTTCTGTTGTTTTGTGCTTCCATGTGTTTGTTCTCCATTCGTTGCTTATGTGGGTTGGTTTCCGCATTCGAGGACATTTCTCAGGATTGTAGCTGTTTTGATCATTACTGTCCTTTGTATGGTCTCAGTTATCCCTTTGATTCCTATTTCTCCTAGTCTTTTCTCCATGTTTTGGGGGACTGTTCCTAGTGCTCCTATGATTATTGGTGTTATACTGACTTTCTTCATGTTCCATATTCCTTTCAATTCTCTGGCAAGTTCAGTATATTTGCTTCTCTTTTCCGTCTCTTTGATCTTCACTCTGTGGTCTGCTGGAACGGCAAAGTCCACGATTTTGCAGGATTTTTCTTTCTTGTTGATTATTATCATATCCGGTCTCCTTGCTGTTATGGGTTTGTCTGTTTGTACATTCATATCCCATATGATTTTGTGTTTTTCGTTTTCTAGTACAGTTTCTGGTTTGTGTTTGTACCGTTTTTTTTGCATATTCGAAATTCAGTTGTTTGCACATTTCCCGGTGTACTACTTTCCCCATGCTGTCATGTCTGTTCTTGTATTCCCTTTGTGCTAGCTTGCTGCATTCACTTATTATATGATTTATCGTTTCGTCTCTTTGTCCACACAATCTGCATTTGCTGTTTTCCTGGGTTTTATCTATCTTTGCTTTAATAAAGTTTGTCCTAATCGCATTGTTCTGTGCGGCCGTTAGCAGAGATTCCGTTTCTCTGTTCAGATTTCCTTTTCTTAGCCATGTCCAGCTGTTTTCATTGGCTTCCTCGCTTGTGAGTCTTATAAAGCGTCCATGTAGTTGTTTTTCTTCCCACTTTTCCTTTCTTGTCTTTTTGTTTCTGGGTTCAGTGCTTCCGGGGTCGTTTGTTGGGCTGGTGTCTCTTGCTGTGGTGATCAGTCTTTCCGTGTTCTGGGTTACATATTTCTCCAGCTCTTTTTTGGTGTCTTCCACACAGTCTTCTATACTTACCAGTCCTCTACCTCCTTCATTTCTTTTCACGTAGAGTCTGTCCGTGTCGTCTTTTGGGTGCAGTGCATTGTGCATAGTCATTAGTTTTCTAGTTCTTTGGTCAAGGTATTATTATTATTATTATTATTATTATTATTATTATTATTATTATTATTATTATTATTATTATTATTATTATTATTATTATTATTATTATTATTATTATTATTATTATTATTATTATTATTATTATTATTATTATTATTATTATTATTATTATTATTATTATTATTATTATTATTATTATTATTATTATTATTATTATTATTATTATTATTATTATTATTATTATTATTATTATTATTATTATTATTATTATTATTATTATTATTATTATTATTATTATTATTATTATTATTATTATTATTATTATTATTATTATTATTATTATTATTATTATTATTATTATTATTATTATTATTATTATTATTATTATTATTATTATTATTATTATTATTATTATTATTATTATTATTATTATTATTATTATTATTATTATTATTATTATTATTATTATTATTATTATTATTATTATTATTATTATTATTATTATTATTATTATTATTATTATTATTATTATTATTATTATTATTATTATTATTATTATTATTATTATTATTATTATTATTATTATTATTATTATTATTATTATTATTATTATTATTATTATTATTATTATTATTATTATTATTATTATTATTATTATTATTATTATTATTATTATTATTATTATTATTATTATTATTATTATTATTATTATTATTATTATTATTATTATTATTATTATTATTATTATTATTATTATTATTATTATTATTATTATTATTATTATTATTATTATTATTATTATTATTATTATTATTATTATTATTATTATTATTATTATTATTATTATTATTATTATTATTATTATTATTATTATTATTATTATTATTATTATTATTATTATTATTATTATTATTATTATTATTATTATTATTATTATTATTATTATTATTATTATTATTATTATTATTATTATTATTATTATTATTATTATTATTATTATTATTATTATTATTATTATTATTATTATTATTATTATTATTATTATTATTATTATTATTATTATTATTATTATTATTATTATTATTATTATTATTATTATTATTATTATTATTATTATTATTATTATTATTATTATTATTATTATTATTATTATTATTATTATTATTATTATTATTATTATTATTATTATTATTATTATTATTATTATTATTATTATTATTATTATTATTATTATTATTATTATTATTATTATTATTATTATTATTATTATTATTATTATTATTATTATTATTATTATTATTATTATTATTATTATTATTATTATTATTATTATTATTATTATTATTATTATTATTATTATTATTATTATTATTATTATTATTATTATTATTATTATTATTATTATTATTATTATTATTATTATTATTATTATTATTATTATTATTATTATTATTATTATTATTATTATTATTATTATTATTATTATTATTATTATTATTATTATTATTATTATTATTATTATTATTATTATTATTATTATTATTATTATTATTATTATTATTATTATTATTATTATTATTATTATTATTATTATTATTATTATTATTATTATTATTATTATTATTATTATTATTATTATTATTATTATTATTATTATTATTATTATTATTATTATTATTATTATTATTATTATTATTATTATTATTATTATTATTATTATTATTATTATTATTATTATTATTATTATTATTATTATTATTATTATTATTATTATTATTATTATTATTATTATTATTATTATTATTATTATTATTATTATTATTATTATTATTATTATTATTATTATTATTATTATTATTATTATTATTATTATTATTATTATTATTATTATTATTATTATTATTATTATTATTATTATTATTATTATTATTATTATTATTATTATTATTATTATTATTATTATTATTATTATTATTATTATTATTATTGTTATTGTTATTGTTATTGTTATTGTTATTGTTATTGTTATTGTTATTGTTATTGTTATTATTATTATTATTATTCTTCTTCTTCTTCTTCTTCTTCTTCTTCTTCTTCTTCTTCTTCTTCTTCTTCTTCTTCTTCTTCTTCTTCTTCTTACATTACTTTCTACTCCAAAAGCTTCTTTCCTCGTGCTGCTGGACTCTGGAACTCCCTACCTGCTCCATGTTTTCCCGACGGTACTGACATGCAGAAATTTAAAACTAATGTAAACAGACATCTCGCTGCACAGCTCCCAATTTAGGTTGACCCTCTCCCAAACTCTCACCCTTTTTCTCAGTAGCCCCTTAGTCTACAATGGCGGCCTGCCTTGTTTGAGGTGAACTATGTTAAAAAACAAAACGAAAAAGAAACTATCATTATTATTATTATTATTATTATTATTATTATTATTATTATTATTATTATTATTATTTAGAAGTAAAGAGAGTTATTATTTTACCATTTCATGTACGTGTTGGTGTTGTTTAAAGAAATACATATGTAAATTAAATGCCAACGCTGAAAAAAGAGAGCTACCCTTTCTCTAAATGCTCACAGACACATTAAGAAATATTAGAGAGTGGTTGAATCAACATAGAGTGATAGAGACCAGAGAAGACTTGTACGGTTAAATTATAAATTACGGCTAATTAGAATTATTAAAACAGAATTTATTTTGAATATAACTCAATCCCATAACTAAGGTGTATTTTAGCAAATATTTTGCGTTATAGGAAAAGGGGCTTAGAGAAAGAGAAGGGAGAGAAAGAGACGAGAGAGAAAGAGAAGGGAGAGAAAAAGAGCAATTAATTAATGACTCTCTCTTTCTCCCCTTCTTCCTTTTCTCTGTCTCTTATTTCTCTGTCTTCTTCTCCCTTTGTTGTTTTGTAGTAAAGTTGTTTTCTTTCTTTCTTTTTTTAAAACCTTATCTCATCTAACTAACACTAACCTTAACCTCAACCCTAACCCTAACCCTAACCCTTACCCTAAGCGTTCGACCATCTACTCTTAACTTCCGATAGATACTGCACCCCATAGACTGGTATTGTCTCGGCTTTCGGGTCTTGATTTACGCTGGTCAATGGGTCTGTCCTGTGCAGTTCTGGGAAGTCCACCTTCCCAGGCTTTGCCTCCCCTCTTTGAGAAAGAGTAAGTTTATTGCTTACTGCCCGAGGCTCCCCTACCGAGGAATGCCAATGGGGCGGCCCAGGCAATTTTTAAACCCCACTTTCCCGACCCGACCTTGGGTCACATCTTACTTGTGGGAGTAAGATAAAAACTGGCCTTGTGCCTAACTCCTGGAGAGGAGTAAATCAATACTGCACCCCATAGACTGGTAGTGTCTTGCCCTTCGGGGCTTGATTTACGCCGATCTATGGGTCGGCTTTTAATGTGGGGGATAACCTATCTCCCCCAAAATAGGCACTCTGGATTAGGACCAAAATAAAAATTGCTTCAGTAGAGAAGGATTTCTCCCCCACTAAAAGGTGAAGTGTAGTATCAGAACAGATACTACACTTTGGCCAAGATCAAAGTGTAGTATCTGTTCCGATGGATACTGCACCCCATAGACTGGTATTGTCTTGGCCTTCGGGGCTTGATTTACGCCGATCTATGGGTCTGTCCTGTGCAGTTCTAGGAGGTCCACCCTCCCAGGTTTCGCCTCCCCTCTTTGGGGAGGAGTAAGTTTATTGCTTACTGCCTGAGGCGCTCCTACCGGGGAATGCCGACGGGGCTACCCAGGCAATTTTTAATGGCCAGAGTGCTCACCTTCTCGGGCGCTGGCTTTTCAAACCCCACTTTCCCGACCCAACCTTAGGTCACATCTTACTTGTGGGAGTAAGATAAAAAACTGGCCTTGTGCCTAACTCCTGGAGAGGAGTAAATCAATACTCTTAACTATATCAATTTGCCCATCCATGTACTATTAAAACGTTATGGTGTTTTTGGAGTTCGTTTATTCGTACGTAAATAGAAACATGTGACACAAAAAAAGAATAGGCCAAATACACATTTCTAAGGCAGTAGTTATTTACAAAATCAATGCCTGAGTTCGAATCTCACGTAAGTTTAAACGATTTTTTAAAAAACTGGATACGTGTTTTAAAAATTTAAAGAATTTAACATTACATAAGAAATCTGTGACCTTTTTTATAATCCGCAAAAAAGTAGATATAAAGGAGTATTCAGCATTAGTTGTGGATTGGTGTACGAAATAGCTTATTTCATTTAATCCAGTTAAGACTCAGCTCGTGTCTTTCAATCGTAGGCGTGTCCCTTTTCTTCCTGAGATTCTCATTGATGGCTCTGCTCTTGAGGAGAAATCGACTTTGGAACTTCTTGGTCTTTCTCTCTCATCAAATCTTTCTTGGAGTTCATACATTAGATCCATTGCTCTTTCTGCTTCTCGTAAAGTCGGTTCTCTCGATCGCTCTAAACACTTTCTCACACATGAGGTTATTTTCTATCTCTACAAATCCACAATCAGACCATGTATGGAGTACTGTTGTCATATTTGGGCTGGCGAATCTGTGTCCCATTTGAGGGTTCCTGATAAGGTGCAGAAACGTATCTGTAATTTGATTGGCCACACCCTTTATTCTCTACACCTACTCTTTCTCTCAGACGTGATGTTGCTAGTCTCAGTCTTTTCTATAAATATTATTATGGCATGTGTTCTTCAGAATTAGATATATTCCCCGCTTCTTTTGTTCCAGCTCGTTTGACTCGTTGGTCTAGTGGTCTCCATCAATTCGCTGTGTTAATACCTCATTGTAATACAGCTTCCTATTCCAGTAGCTTCTTTCCAAGAACTGCAGGCTTGTGGAACTTTCTTTTTGATGACTGTTTTCCTTCTACCTATAATCTTGGTCTTTTCAAGACTAAGGTCAATGGGCGTCTCATGTCTTTGCGATAATCATATTTGTTCTTGTCAGCTCCTTACATCAAATGGCTTTATGCCTTATCTGGAGCGATTTCCAGTAAAAAAAAAAAATGTTCAAAGTGAATTATTTTTGCTTAAAAACATAATTTCTACTGTTTTTGCTAATAAACACAATATATGAATACATTCATCGTGGTCACTTACTCTCGCATGCAAATACTAAGTAGCATGCTTTTTCTTTCTTTGAAATTTCACAAATACTTTTTTTTTCGTACTAGCTATAAAACGGTGGAAGCTAGGTAAAGATGAGAACTGACATACCAAGGTACTGCACCAACACTGCTCAAGGAGCGGGTATAAACTTGTAATACGCTAGTTATTAAAGTCAATAAGGCAAATAGAATAGACATTTTGTCGCCTGCATCTCTGTAACCAAAACTACGTCACAATTCTAAAAAATATGACTTTATATTCTCACATTTTTATTTTCTAAATATTGAGAAAAACATGAATACTAGCAAATATAGGCGCAACTCCATGCGCATAGTTTTGCTAGTCTATATATCTATCATCGGCTAGAGTGTTTACTTATGGGCCAGGCGACCAGTGTTCAATTCTCGGTCGAGTCATACAAAAGACTTAAGAAATGTTACTTGCTAAACACGCGGCATTATAAGGTAAGGATCAAGGATAAGCGGAGTAATCCTGGGAAAGAAGTGGCGTCCTCCCCTATATCTTAGTTAAGTAGTCAATGAAAAGAGGTCCTTAAGGTCGTCTTCGATTACGGTCAATCACTTTTTACTTTTTATTCACTTATATATCTATCTGTCTATCTCCTTTTGTTTGCCAATCCAAAACAATAAACAACAATTTCAAACCAAACCAAACCTAACCAAACCAAACCAAACCAAACCAAACCAAACCAAATCAAATCAAACCAAACCAAATCAAACCAAACCCAACCCAAACCAAACCAAACCAAACCAAAACCAAAACCAAACCAAACCAAACCAAACCAAACCAAACCAAACCAAACCAAACCCAACCAAAACCAAAACCAAACCAAACCAAACCAAACCAAACCAAACCAAACCAAACACGATGACTTAACATTTGAAGATTGTTATGGTGTCGTACCTGTACGAAGAACAAATGGACTCGTCCATCCATAATAAAATGCGAGAAGCATTCCAACTCACTGACTTCTTCCACTCCAGTTCTATACTGGCAGTCCAGAATACCACTTCTTGTATATATATTCTTTTTCTTCAATAATATATCTTTGTTCCTGTAACCCCGTGTTTCCGTGTCTTTATTTCGGCCCCTAACAGGGTCACAACAAAGATATAAAGAACTTGAAGCATAATGGGGTTTATCAAAATGACCAGATTCGGCATTAAATAACCCGAAAAGGGTTGATATGCCATAAAACAGAACAACCAACCTTCTGTTTGCATCTATATATTCTATATGCTTATCCATCTATCGCAACGCGTACGCTAAATATTCCGATATTGCTTATAAAATTAGCACCACCTTTCCTATAATAACTGTTTAAATCACAGACAGCGTAAATGGTGGTTTATTAACTAAGGTTTCTGATAAGAGTGACACGATAAACGACTTAACCTTAATTAATTACTTAATTAGTTAATTTATTAAGTAATTAATTAATTAATTAATTCAATTAAACATAGTTCCTAAACCTATTGTCTTTTTCTCATTAGTTTGACAAGATGATTCGTCGCTCACAGATCTAAATTTTCACATTCTGTATATATTTTTTTTTTTCATAGAATACAGAAATCAAAAGTGTCCACATTAGTGCACGTTGCATATACACTACCTTTTAGATAGAGGAACCGGTTGAAAGATTTTGGCCTTTTGGCTAAGATCAAAGTGTAGTATCTGTTCCGATGGATACTGCACCCTATAGACTGGTATCGTCTTGGCCTTCGGGGCTTGATTTACGCCGGTCTATGGGTCTGATCTGTCCTGTGCAGTTCTAGGAGGTCCACCCTCCCAGGCTTTACCTCCCCTCTTTGGGGAGGAGTAAGTTAATTGCTTACTGTCTGAGGCGCCCCTACCGGGGAATGCCGACGGGGCTGCTCAGGCAATTTTTAATGTCCAGAGTGCTCACCTTCTCGGGCGCTGGCTTTTCAAACCCCACTTTCCGACCCGAGCTTGGGTCACATCTTACTTGTGGGAGTAGGATAAACCTGGCCTTGTGCCTAACCTCCTGGGGAGGTAAATAAACCGGTTGAAAGATTTTGGCCTTTTGGCTAAGATCAAAGTGTAGTATCTGTTCCGATGGATACTGCACCCTATAGACTGGTATCGTCTTGGCCTTCGGGGCTTGATTTACGCCGGTCTATGGGATGGTTCTGTGCAGTTCTAGGAGGTCCACCCTCCCAGGCTTTACCTCCCCTCTTTGGGGAGGAGTAAATTAATTGCTTACTGCCTGAGGCGCCCCTACCGGGGAATGCCGACGGGGCTGCCCAGGCAATTTTTAATGGCCAGAGTGCTCACATTCTCGAGCGCTGGCTTTTCAAATCCCACTTTCCGACCTTGTGTCACATATTCCTATTGTGGGTAGGGGTTAAATAACGCCTTTTGGCTAAGATCAAAGTGTAGTATCTGTTCCGATGGATACTGCACGCCTGTCCTGTGCAGTTCTAGGAGGTCCACCCTCCCAGGCTTTGCCTCCCCTCTTTGGGGAGGAGTAAGTTTATTGCTTACTGTCTGAGGCGCCCCTACCGGGGAATGCCAACGGGGCTGCCCAGGCAATTTTTAAATGGCCAGAGTGCTCACCTCTCGAGCGCTGGCTTTTCAAACCCCACTTTCTCGACCCGATCTTGGGTCACATCTTACTTGTTGGAGTAAGATAAAACTGGCCTTGTGCCTAACTCCTGGGGAGGAGTAAATAAAACCGGTTGAAAGATGTATGTACACATGTGATGCGTGTAAGAATGCGTGTAGCGTTCCTTCTTTAAGCGCAAGCGTCTGCGTGGCGACCTCATCATCGAAAGTCCAACCCTTTCGTCACTGTTGTAAGGGGCGGTGGCAACGTGGTCACATCATAGCTACCCGGGTAACAGAGCTCTGGTGACAATCCAGGAGGAGTAAGTATCAGGATCCGTCGTCCTCTGGTCGTCTCCGCCTCTGCGTTTGACAAGCAAAGACGTGTCAGGTTGTGAAAGCGTACATCAATAGAGTGAAATTGGTAATGCTGCTTCAGCGCCATTCATTTGTGTGTTCTGGACGAAACCTTCCCCGACTTCGCACGCAACTGCCGAGCCTTTCTGCTATCGGTATCGAGGTAAAAACCTGCAATTTTGCAGGGTTACGAATAGCTGCGACCAACGAGGGGGACTTCATGCAGACCAGACAATCCTGAGGCACGATATTTGTGAGCTCTATGCAGAAGTTTGACTCGCTCAACAAAAACAACAACAACAACGGCAACAACAATACCAGTAAAATCAACGTTAATAACAACAGCAAAATCAACAACAGACAAATCAACAACAACAATAATTGCGAAATCAACAACAAAAACAACAGCGAAATCAACAACAACAACAGCAAAATCAACAACAGCAAAATCAACAACAGCAAAATCAACAAAAGCAAAATCAACAACAACAATTGCGAAATCAACAACGAAAACAACAGCAAAATCAACAACGAAAACAACAATTGCGAAATCAACAACAAAAACAACAGCGAAATCAACAACAACAACAGCAAAATCAACAACAGCACCAATTGCGAAATCAACAACGAAAACAACAGCGAAATCAAAAACAACAGCAAAGTCAACAACAACAACAGCAAAATCAACAACAACAACAATTGCGAAATCACCAACGAAAACAACAGCGAAATCAACAAAAACAACAACAGCGAAATCAACAACAACAACAGCAAAATCAACAACAACAACAATTTCGAAATCAACAACAAAACAACAGCGAAATCAACAAAAACAACAACAGCGAAATCAACAACAACAGCAAAATCAACAACAACAACAATTTCGAAATCAACAACAAAAACAACAATTGCGAAATCAACAACAAAATAATGTTATATTACGGCACCAAAACAAACATTTGCTACATTATCAATGAAAATTATCGTCACGAAAAGTCTCTTAAACCACGCTTCTCGAAACCGAAACCTTAGACACATTGCTTTTTAAACACATTATTTTAAATTCTTTTCTCGTTAAAACATCTTTTCTTTTTTTCATTGTTTTCTTTAAACATTGTATCTTAAACAACTTATTCCAAACACTTTTCCTTTTAAACATTGTTCTCTTTTTAACACGTAACAAACTTTCTTTTCACCTTCAAATTAGGAGCCGAAAATATTCAACACAAAAAGTTACCTTACAGTTTCTTTCCTCGTCCACTGGTCGTGATCGCTATCTGTGCCGTGGTTCCATTGCGTCTCTGGCCGTGATCGATTCTTGTGGTCTTTGTTTTGTGGACAAACTTTATTTTCGGCAGGAGACAACACTCTGAGACAGTTTTTCTTTTCAGAGAGAGATTCGATTCTTTTATTCGATGTCTTGGTTGTGGAGCGGTTCCCATCCATCATTCAAATTCCATACTTCACTCATTCATACTTCTTCGTTGTGGGGCGCGACGATGCATGGGGATATTTGTCGGATCTCATTCGAGGTCCAGACTATACGACGAGCGGCTACATCGTGGTGTTAACGCTCTCACTTCCAAAGCATTCTCTTTTCAAAAACTCTAGTTTTTGATAAAAGCAAATGATGCAACAGACACTTGCTCGAGTCGGCCAATCAGACACGACATTGACAATCGTACCATATCTGACCTTCTCTGAACCGAGATTCCCTGTGTCGGCGCCGAATTTGTAACTTTGTTATGGTTTGACAAAAATGATTGACTCATAACAATCCCCTCCAGTGCATGTCAGCTTAACCCGCACTCACGGTCTCAACTGACCCCAGCCATAATCCATACTAGCTAACTTAATCGTTTCCAAAGATATGGGCCCCTTCCATAATATAACAATAACAGCGAAATCAACAAGAAAAACAACAGCAAAAACAAGAACAACAACAGCAAAATCAACAACAACAACAACAGCAAATTCATCAACAACAACAACAGCAAAATCAACAACAATAACAACAGCAAAATCAACAACAACAACAGCAAAATCAACAACAATAACAACAGCAAAATCAACAACAACAGCAAAATCAACAACAATAACAACAGCAAAATCAACAACAACAACAGCAAATTCAACAATAAAAACAACACCGAAATCAACAATAACGACAGCAAAATCAACAACAACAGCAAAATCAACATAGCAACAGTAGCAGCAGCAGCAGCAACAGCAACAGCAACAGCAACAGCAACTTGCACCACCACCACGACCTTTAACATCATGCACGGCAACTATAATGTGTCTCGTGGCCTCTTCTTTCACATACCGGTTTCGCACGGAGAGCTTCGAGGAGATTCAGCTAACTTATACCTGAGACGATTCCGGTTGAATAGTCGTAAGGTTTCTTTTCCGTCGCAAAAAAAAAAAATCGGTCTTGTGTTTATGTAATAGCGTCAGCGTTCTGTACTTAGACCCAAGGGTCAATCAGTTAGCACGCCGTACTTAGAGACAGAGGTTGTGAGTTCGAACCTTTCTTTGGGACATAGTTATTTTTGATGCTCTGATCTAGTCCTAAAATGAACGTAAACATTTCAAATTACAATATCAATCGGCTTGTTTTGTTTTACTGCTATAATTTTCTGTAATCTACGTAATTTTATGGAAATTAGGACTCCGGGCGACACCGGATAGCCCTGCTAATATCCAATAAAAACAACTTTCTCTCAACAACATTAGTTATTGGTTCATGTGGAAGGAGACAACAGCCTTCACTTCATATAAAATCACACAAAAGAAAATTTCGAAAATTGCCACTCCTCATTTTGCTTCTACTGAAAATGGCGGCGTAGAAGGATGCAGGTTGGACGTGGGACTGGCCAAAAGAAGCCATTACTTTTCTTTTGATGTTTTCGCGATCAAAATCGATTGCATTTGACATGTCAGGTCACATGACACGAGTCTCAGACAAACTCGACGCCCATCCTCTTCAAGAATACATCTATGAACATCACATATTTTTACTTACGGAAGACCCTAATAACATAAACTATTTAGGTTCTTTGTTTATCTTTGTTTACTTATGCAACTTTTTTTTGTACCGATGGGTCACCGCTTATCAAGGCCGGGGAGCCACTCGAACATAAGGGTTAAAAGGGTCGTTGGTTGAACGATGATCGCTCTCACAAAAGGATTGGGAACAGTGTAAGAAATGGGCAGAATATTACTCAAGAGGACTTGATTTTCCAAGAGGGCCGCTCAACAAGTATTTGTTTGAATTAGACTTGAAGACGACCATGTTGTAGTCGGTTGGGAAGCAGACTTTTGGTATCTTGTGCTACATATTGGGGTTTATGTTTCTGAATTTTTGAGATGCGGATTGATAATTTGCATAATTTAGATTATTCGGACTACTGTTCTCATCTTGAGTGTTATTCGGTCCAGATTCCCGAGTTCGACAGAAATATTCCCGAGTTTGAAAATATACACCTGAAGAAGGCTGGAGCTTACAGCGATCGAAACGTTGTGAGAATAACACTCAAGATGAGAACAGTAGTCCGAATAATCCAATTTATGCATACATATGGGATATTCTGGAAAAGAACATTTATTCATGGAAGTTCCGTATTGGTTTTTGGTACAATAAGAGAGAGAGAAGAAAATTCTTTGCTGTGGTTGTAGCCAGACGAGTTCTTGCAGTGAATGTTTTCTAGGTGGGACCAGGAATTGGAGCTTAATCAAGTACATACCATGAACATAAAGATAGAGTCGAGAGAGGCTAGCAACATTTCTTACTTTATACATGGCTAGTTATAAAAAAATTAGATTTATTCGTTCATTGTAATAAAAGAGTTGTTTTTTTTACCTACGAGTAGATTTCCTTGGGAGCATTTGATTTTTTCAGCAATTCTAAATCTATTAAACGGCTTGAAACTATTAAAACAAGAATACGTAATGACATTGGATATAGTTTTATAAAAACGGAGGGAAAGGGGTTTGGCACTTTCAACACTTCTAAATCCAAACTTCTCTCCTTCCATCACCAATGCTCGGATCCTTGTTTTGCTCCAACTAAAATCGCTTGATCAGAACGAATGGACTCGTGAAAAGAAAAATGTAAAAACTCAGCATCATTTTAGCGACTACATGTCCCCTAACATATTGCATCCTAGCTCTCCAGATGTCAATATTTTGGACTACTATGTATAGAGCGTAGTTGAGAAAAAAGTTCATCAGAACCGGGGGTAGGTAGTGGCTTGTTACTATCAACGTTTCGAAAACTAAACTTCTCCTCCTCAAACACCAATACCCGGATCCTTTTTTGCTCCAGTCTAAATAGATGGCTCTCTCTGGTTGAGGAAGTTCCTTGCTTTGATAAGCCCCTCGGACTTGCACTCAAGACCTTAAAAGGAAGGCGTACATCGATATCACTGCCTGTATTGTGATCCATAGCCTATTAATTTCGGACAGGGCAGACAACGACCAGGACGCTAGCCACATTGAGCCGCATAACGACTGGCAGACTCACTCAGTCTAATTCCTTAGCTTAGCAATTAATCAAGAAACAATCAAATTATAGTGACATTACTACAATCCCTTTGTTTGATAGTCGAGAACTTCCACACAAATAAATTCAATCGTTATAGCTAGGTGTGTATATGCGGGTATATATTTGTATTACAGGATTCACTCCTAAACTAATTAACTGATCATTATAAAGTTTTCAACACGCGTTCTAGGCTGAAGGGGTCTAAATGCGGGCTATATTTAGTTTACGAAGTGGTAAAAGGTGGTTCAAGCCCTTTTTGGACATACAGATACCTCTGATTTTTGTGAGATTTTTACAATAAGTATTAGATATCAATGAACAAATAAAATTCGGGTTCTGTTGAGTATTTTAAATGATATTTCGTGAACACAACCTCTCATTTTAAAATTCAAATGTGTTGCTAGAAAGACTGGAAAAATGGTTGGCTTGTTCTACCACTCCATCGAGTACCCGACTCCCGATGCAATTCTCTGCCTGTGTAAGAGGGAGGTACGCCCCAAGGTGGAGTACTGCTGCCACATCTGGGGAGGTGCTGCTCAGAGCGTTCTTCGCTCCCTTGACCGAATTAAAAAAAAAACGACTTCAAAATATAGTAGGCGAATGATCTCTTCCATTCCTTACATCCCCTTCTTCACAGAAAAGAACTTGCTAGTCTCTCTCTACTCTATCGTTATTTCCATGGAAGGTGCTCGACTGAGCGCAAATCTTTGGATCTTCATTGTAAGACATTCACTGCAAGAACTCATCGTTCGGATTAACGAACGAAACCGGTAAATCTTTCGTTTTGATGTTTTCTTCATGCGTTTAATTGTTTTTACCTTTTGTTTTTTTTCATACATCTTGTCTCCAGGGCATTTCGATTCATGATATATCGTGTATTTTATCCTCATGTATATATATATATATATATATATATATATATATATATATATATATTTGAACACACTTTTTGTGGTACAGAATTTTATAATGGTTTTAAATATGATGAACGGAGTCATAGCGAGTCGAGGCACTATCACAAGAAAAAAAAGAGGAAATATTAAATAATATATTTAATCATCGATTAAAAACTTTTAAAAGAAATAAAAAGATCGACTAAAATTAACAGAACAAAACTAAATCCAAAGGTACCTTTCAGCCGACACATTGTCAAGGGAAATATCGCTTAAAAACGGGGAAAAGAGTAATGTGGAGAAAAAAAAAATCTTACATTAAATCTAATATATATATATATATATATATATATATATATATATATATATATATATATATATATATATATATTTATTTTTAAATACAAAATTTATTCAGACATGGACCAGTGGTTTCTTCAAAAAACAAATAAATAATATATATAAATATAAAAATAATATTTTATTATTATAAATTTAATTTAATTTAATTTTATTTTATTTTTCCCCTCCTTTCTTTCTTTCTTTCTTTCTCTCTTTTCTTTCTTTCTTTCTTTCTTTCTTCCTCCCTTCTCGTTCTTCACTTCTAAATATAGAATCTCTTACTCAACGGCTTTTTCTGATCTAAGCGTCCCGTCGGCCCTCCATTTCAAAATTCTGTGTACATAGCGTTTCATAACGGTTATAAGTGTTTTTTGAAGAAATTCCATCATTTACTATTTCAGACTATGCTGAAGAAGACGAAATCGAGAATTTAAACCCGTTTCTTGTCAGAAACCACTGGTCCATGTCTGATTAAAATCTGTATTTAAAAATAAAAATATTACGCTCTTAATTTAATTTAATTTAATTGAGCACTCTACTGGTATTTCCCTTTTATTCTTTTTTGAGTATATCTTTATACTTTACTATATATATATATATATATATATATATATATATATATATATATATATATATATATATATATATATATATATATATATATATATATAGGGTGGGCAAAAATAAGGGTCCTATTTTTAAAAATTCATAACTTTTTTATTTATTGCTTTAAAAAAATTTTTTTTTTAGAATAAGTAAAGGACCCCTTCCGAAGCAAGCATGAGCCGTATTAGCCCTAAGGAACGTACCCTCATTTAGAAAACATTATTTTTGCTTAAAAAACTCAAAACAGTGTAAAAAACAATACTTTAGTTTTTGTAAGTTTTAAGAAGTGTTTTTCGGCTAAAATTTGTTTTGTTTATTTCAAAAAATCTCGGAAGGGTCAGTCTACACACACATAAAGTTTGGTGAGTTTAACTTTTATTTTGTGGAAGTTATTCAAATTCAAGTTATTCAAATTTAAAGATAGGACCCTTATTTTGGCCCACCCTGTATATATATGTGTATGTGTGTGTGTGTGTGTGTGTGCGTGTTTAATGGCGAGGGATAGCCATTAGCTGCGTACTTAACCGGTAATTGGAGGAACAATCAAATTTTCCCTGCGCCATTGAGAATGGCGTCACCGCAGAGGCTCACGGGAAATTCGAGGCAGGAAGGCAACCTTTGAGCGCTGTCGAAATGTGGAACGCTTACTATTCAAAATGTTACAGACGCGCGACCACAAAATAAAACTGAGAACCTCCTCTTCTTTTTTTTTTTGTTCTTAGGTAATTTGGGTTGAAATATAAATCGGACGTCATTTTAAAAGCAATTTATTTGATGAGCGTGTGTGACTATTAGGGAAATTGAATAAGAAAACAAAAAGAGTTTAATATTTTGTACAAAATCGGCTACGAATTTAAATGATTTAAAATAGAAGAAAACACATATTTTTTCTGCCAACGAGAGGAGATGAAAATATTCCCCCCCTACAAAAGTATAACACGAATCCTTTTAATATTTTGCGCCAAGTCGCTGGGAGCCTTTTCTCACACTATATAAGAAATAAGAATATCTTCTCTTCAGGCCAATATATATATATATATATATATATATATATATATATATATATATATATATATATATATATATATATATAACATAGTTCACCCCAAACAAGGCAGACCGCCACTGTAGACGTAAGGGGCTACTGAGAAAAATGGTGAGAGTTTTTTTTAGGGTGGGCGGGGGGGGGGTCAACCTAAATTGGGAGCTGTGCAGCGAGATGTCTGTTTACATTGGCTTTAAATTCCTGCATGTCAGTACCGTCAGGAAAACAGGGAGCAGGGAGGGATTTCCAGAGTCCAGCAGCACGAGGAAAAAAGCTTTTGGAGTAGAATGCTCTTCGGCGTCTGGGGACCTCCACAGTGAATCGATGGGATTTGGCAGATGGTCGGGTTGGTCTAGTGAATTTGCGCCGTGGGGGCACCAGAGCAGCAAGTTCATCGGAGCACAGTCCATATTCAGCAACTCGTCAGCACGGTAACATCCAACATATGGCACAGCTTTGACGCTACCATGTGAGGAAGGGTTGGGCTTTAAAATACCTTGCTGCTGCTGCTTAGAAAAAAAAGGTTCCACGGGTTTATTAATTATTCTGAAATCGTGATCTTTGCGACCACTAAGAAAAACTAACAACAATAAAAAAGTTGCATTTTTTTTTCTTTTTTACCAAAATATATTTTTTCAGTAAACTAGAAGCGCTAAAAATAGTTCAACCAAAAGCATAAAAAGAACCCGTTAAATATTTGGAGTTAAGCCGCTGGGAGCCTTTTTCTAACACACACATATATATATATATATATATATATATATATATATATATATATATATATATATATATATATATATATATATATATATATATGCCAGTATATATGACGGACAAACATATATTAGGTCGCCGGTTACATCGTCCGTAACATTGTGAGAATAACATCCATAAAGAGAATTGATTTACTCCTCTCCAGGAGTTAGGCACAAGGCCAGTTTTTATCTTACTCCCACAAGTAAGATGTGACCCAAGGTCGGGTCGGGAAAGTGGGGTTTAAAAATTGCCTGGGCAGCCCCGTCGGCATTCCCCGGTAGGGACGCCTCAGGCAGTAAGCAATAAACTTACTCCTCCCCAAAGAGGGGAGGCGAAGCCTGGGAGGGTGGACCTCTTAGAACTGCACAGGACAGACCCATAGACCGGCGTAAATCAAGCCCCGAAGGCCAAGACAATACCAGTCTATGGGGTGCAGTATCCATCGGAAAAGATACTACACTTTGATCGTAGCCAAAAGGCCAACATAAAGAGATATAAACATATCTTCTCTTTATGGATGTTATTATCACAAAGTTTCGGACGATGTAACCGCCGACCTAATATATGTTTGTCCGTCATATAAACTGCAAAAACATACGACCAGAGGGAACATATTTATGCGTAGATTTCATCGAACAGCATTCCTAAAGGATCAGTTTTTCTTTAGTTTCTTAAGAAACTTAGTTCACCCCAAACAAGGCAGGCCTCCACTGTAGACGTAAGGGGTTACTGAGAATTAGAGTGAAAGTTTAGGGGGGGGGGATCATCCTAAATTGGGAGCTGTGCAGCGAGATGCTTGTTCACATTAATTTCAAATTTTTGCATGTCGGTAGAGTCGGGGTAAAAAGGAGCAGGTATGGAGTTCCAAAGGCCGGCAGCTCGGGGAAAGAAGCTATTGGGGTAGAAGGCTCTTCAGGATTTTGGGACTTCCACAGTGAATGGATGGGATTTAGCTGATTGTCGGGTTGGTCGAGTGTATTTACGTCGAGGGGGTCACCAGAGAAGCAAGTTCATCGGTGCACATTCTATTGAAGTACTAGAAAAACAAGCATATATATATATATATATATATATATATATATATATATATATATATATATATATATATATATATATATAGAGAGAGAGAGAGAGAGAGAGAGAATGGTAGAGATTAATTAATTACTTTATATTACAAACAAAACAAAACAAAGCAAAAAACGAAAATAAAACAACAATCCATAGAAACAAATAAAAAAATATATATTATCAAAACTAACAGTTAATTCATCCCCATACAATACCTATTATTTATCTAGTATTACACATATATTTTTGAACACTACATTTATATACAAAACATAACTTTCTAAATTTATTAATTTACATACTCTGCGGGACTAGTTTGCCCCTACCCTACTCTCTCGCATCCATTTTGGTGTATTCTCTACACAGGTGTTTATTATTTTTGACAAAGGGAAGATTTTTAATAATCATCCGAACAACACACAAACAGCCAACACCACACTTGCTGGTATGTAAGATTTTAAGAAAAAATAAATAGTAAGTCTCATTTCGATTTATTATTAGTTTTGTTCCTTCTAGCTTACAACCTACTCGGCACTTTGCATTACCCTCAGCCTACTTAAACATACTATATATATATATATATATATATATATATATATATATATATATATATATATATATATATATATATATATATATAATTTATTTGGATACTGTATATTACATATTTCAGCAATGTACCGCGGTTTCATCCAAATGGGCAGATTTAGACATCTTTAGTAAATCTTCGTGTCCAGTGGAATCATCGGCAAGCTGAAAGGATTGCAGGCACGCCATTCCCTGTCAGGCGTGCCTGCAATCCTTTCAGCTTGCCGATGATTCCACTGGACACGAAGATTTACTAAAGATGTCTAAATCTGCCCATTTGGATGAAACCGCGGTACATTGCTGAAATATGTAATATACAGTATCCAAATAAATTATATTAGCTCTCTTATAGGGTTCGGTGTTTCTCACATTTGTATCATGATTTTTGGCCAGATGTTGTTGTTTTTTATTACCTTTAATTTTATACACCCGTATTTAACAAATTAAGCAGCAATTATATTTGCCGCTTAATTTTTTAAAATACATTTAAGTCTGCATTAAATGAAAAAAGAATTAGTTTTAGAATTGATTATCGTTTGATATGTGTATATATATATATATATATATATATATATATTTAAATAGTATATTCAAATATATGTATATTTATATATATATATATTTAAGTAGTATATTTAAATATATATATAAATAGTATATTAAAATATATATATATATTTAAATAGTATATTTAAATATATATATATAAATAGTATATTAAAAAAATATATATATTTAAATAGTATATTTAAATATATATATATATATATAAATAGTATATTAAAAAATATGTATATAGGAATAGTATATTTAAAAATATATATATATAAATAGTATTTTTAAATATATATATATATATATATATATATATAAATAGTATATTAAAAAATATATACCTATAAATAGTAAATAAAATATATATATATAAATAGTATATTAAAAAATATATATAAATAGTATATTAAATATATATATATAAATAGTATATTAAATATATATATAAAAAATAGTACCTTAAAGATATATATATATAAATAGTATATTAAAAAAAATATATATATAAATAGTATATTAAATATAAATATATATATATATGTAAATAGTATATTAAAAATACATATATAAATAGTATATTAAATATATATAATATTAATATATATATATATATATATATATAAACAGTATATTAATATATATATATATATATATATATATATTAATACTTACAGACGCTTGCGTTTCAAGCTTATTGCTCTCAACAGCGTCAGCCTAGAATCTGTAAGCAGTCGCTATATATACTCGGCCAACGGAAACTGTAACATAAGTAAGGGAAATTAAGATCTATATGTACCTAGAAGTGGGCACAGATAGAAGACTAGTATAGAGTGTTCTACGACCGTATTCAGAACTTTGCATTAGAGCTTTTTTTGACAGTCTATTTTTAACATCCCCGAGTGTGCTCAACTTTTATTTCTTAAAGGGGCTTAGTATAATATTTATATAAAAAGATATCATTTATATATATATATATATATATATATATATATATATATATATATATATATATATATATATATATATATATATATATATATATAATATGCACCTATTGTGCTGGTATTTTCCTTCATATAATTTTTATACATTAGTATCTAAATGGAAGATGCTTGTTGATTTTTTTCTTAGTATATGGGGCTACGAAAACAATCACTTTTAATCTGCTTGATTTTCTCACTACTGCCAAACCATCATCTCTATATAAACCAATATCAGTATTTTCTAAAGATTTTCAAAGAGTTTGTTTTTATAAATCTCAGTCTTGCTCCATCAATCATTGCTGTTTTTCACCACCGATCTTTATCTTGTAAATGTCTGTCTAAACTACTGCCAAACCATCATCTCTATATAAACCAATATCAGTATTTTCTAAAGATTTTCAAAGAGTTTGTTTTTTATAAATCTCAGTCTTGCTCCATCAATCATTGCTGTTTTTCACCACCGATCTTTATCTTGTAAATGTCTGTCTAAACTACTGCCAAACCATCATCTCTATATAAACCAATATCTGTATTTTCTAAAGATTTTCAAAGAGTTTGTTTTTATAAATCGCAGTCTGGCTCCATCAATCATTGCTGTTTTTCACCACCGATCTTTATCTTTTAAATGTCTGTCTAAACTACTGCCAAACCATCATCTCTATATAAACCAATATCAGTATTTTCTAAAGATTTTCATGGTATAAATACACCAATAATGTTCAAAGCTTCACTGGAGCAAAAGATTCATCGAAAGAGTTTTTGTTTTTAAATCTCAGTCTTACTCCATTAATCATTGCTGTTTTTCACCACCGATCTTCTCTATTTTGTAAATGTTTGTCTAAAACTGAACATTTATTCATAAATTAATAGATAAAAACTTACGCTGTCGAATAGTATGGAATTTATCTTAATTATCACTAATATTGAACGATGAAAGCTTTTGATTTAATTCCACTTTCAATTGGTTTTTGTCTGATTTAATTATTCTTCTAAGAATGGTTTTACTTATTCTTCTGATTTCCTCAAGGTTCCAATACTCTTCGTACGCTTCCAGTAGAGGTCTGCTTGATACTTTTCTTACCTGGTCCTTCCATCCTCCTTGACACTTCACGTCCACTTTCTGTGATACCAACCGAGGCTGATGCCACCACAAATGTGCGTGTTTTTTTTTTTAATGGGGCGGGTTAGAGATTATGAGGCTTCTGGCAGTTTTAGTTCGTGCATGTAAAATAAATTGGTTTTCTTCATCATCCTATTTAAAACAATAACTTTCTTAGAAAATCTTAGAAAATATGCATTTCGGCTTATTCAGAAACAAATCAACAATTTTAGTAAATCAAGGGAGGCGCGAGAGCGCTCTATCCCTTAATAGACAACACGAATGGCCTATGCTGGAAATCTCATTTCTTTGATCAATCATAACTCAAAAACAAATAAACCAAATTAGTTAAAACTTTGCACAACATTTTTATTTGATAGGTTCTATAAGTGTGTAGAATTTCAACATCATTCGTCAAGGCAACCCAGAGATCCAGAAAGTTCAATCATGAAATCATGTTATCTGTGTGTACGTACGTACGTACGTACGTATGTACGTGCCACCCTGTATCTCATTAACTATTTGATGGATTCAGCTGATTTTTGACAGATATAGAGGTTCTAGGGTCTAGTTGATGGCATTTTAAATTCAGTTTACCATATACCTTAGTTTTACACTTTTATTGTCATTAATTAAGGGTATGACTACATATCAACCAAACCATTTCATTATCACATCGCTACACTATAACTCTCTATGCATGAGTGGATGAAGTGTGTGAGGTGCGCTGAAGAAAAATTCCTACCAGTAAAATACATAGCCCTGTTGTGCTCGCATACCTTTAATGACAATAAAAGTGGAAACATTTTGGAATTTCCTTGCTTTTGTCCATTTAGTGTATATGAATTTTCATCTTAACCCTATTAAGGGCATATGATTTCAGTATACTGGCATTTTTCATGGAATTTAGATAAAGATATCTTTACGTGGTTTGTTTGGTTTGGTTGTTTTGTTTTACGGCATATCAACTCTTTTCAGGCTATTTAATGCTGAATTTTGTCTTTTTGGTGAAAGTCTTTATACTTCAAGTTCTTTATATGTTCAAATATTTGTTCATGATGTTTGGTTGAATGAAAGGGTGGGGAAGGGATGGAGAGAAGGGAGGGAAATTGTCGTTTTTTGTTTTGAATTTTGCAGAACATGATTGAGAAAAAACAATAAAACATCAATGTTTGGTGCATTTTGAGCCAGGAAGTCAATAACTTCAGACAGTCTGATTTGGTAGCGCCAGTAGGTTCTATTTGAGCCATAGATGGGGCCCTTACAGGTACTACCACTTCGGGCCAGAGTGGACCTGGGAGCAATGCCAACTAAGGGGCAACTCATCACTGGATGTATTTTAAGGTCATACCCAGGACCACCTTTATGTGACTTAAACATTGCTTCACTTTTACTGTTAAGCAATTATTAAAAAAACAAAAACGAAATGCATTCTGGTGGTGCACAACCAGAATGCATTTCGGTTTATTATTAAACACTTCATCTATTTTAATCTTTGCTTAATATTTGACTAAAAGACAGATTAACTTCGTGAGATTTGGAAATTTGAAATAGTTTTTGAAACATTTAAATTAAACTTTCAAAACCCGAATAATAAAAAAGTACTTTGCACTAACGAGACCTGTGCTCGTTAATTTAATAAAATATCAACTTTTTTTGCATTGTTTTAAGATATTTTAACCGATATGTTCAGGTGCACCAGTTTGTTTTCTTGGCCAATAAATTCTTTTTGAAGTTCTCATAGATTTTATTAGGCCAATATATGATATATATTTAGATAATCATTCTCATCATCAATAACAGAGTAATATGTTTTTGGAATAAGTTGGCAGATCAGATTAAGAACAGCAATAGCGTGGATCAGTTTAAGATGAGGTTGGATGAATTCAGAGAAAGTGGTAGGAGGGAACAATTGAGGGGGCACTTTTAGGAGTTATCAAATGAAATATTTAACAGAATTTGATCTGGATATCGATACTGTACTAAGAGTTTAATTATTATTATTTAATTATTATTTTTATTTTTTTATTTTTTAACAGTTGAATTGAGAAGATAGTTAAAGGGGAGATGTCCAAGGAGGCATAACAAATATATATATATATATATTTTTATATCTCTTTAAATCTCCTCCGGTTTAAATCTCAACTGTTACTTTTCACCCCCCCTTTTTTTCAAACCTTATTAAACCTTCCTTACACTAAATTTAAACAAACATACATAACACTCTAAGCAAATAACGCGTCCAAACGAGAGTGACACGTGACTTCATATTTCCGAAACAGATGACAACAGAAGCTGAAGAGAGCCGAATGGCTAAGTCTTTCCGTGCTTGAAACCGACGGTACGAATGTTGTACTAATTTTTTTTGTACCAAAATTAATAAATATTACGCTCTTAATTTTTAAGTTTTAATTTTTAACTTTAATTCTTAATTAATCGAGCACTCTGCTGGGATTTTTCCTGATATATTACAAAGAAGTTATATATATATATATATATATATATATATATATATATATATATATATATATATATATATATAAAAGGAGATTGTAGTTTGTTTGAAGCATTGCTGGTAAAAATAAGTGCAGATTAGTCGTCCGAGGCTATAGCAATGCGATGTAGTTGCCGTAAGATGGAACAGTGAAAAGAAATAAACGAAGAGAGAAAGTGAAACTCAAAACGATTTATTAATAATTTCACGAAAAACTGATTAAATACCAAAATAGTAAATACTGTCTGGTAAGTAACAGTTCGGCAAAGGGTAATCTTAAATTTTCGAAAGAAAAACTTTCATTTCAGAAGACAACAATAAAAGACCGAGTGGGTCGAAAAAAACGGGAAAAACCGGGGAAAAATTTAAGATTACCCTTTGCCGAACTGTTACTTAACAGACAGTATTTACTATTTTGGTATTTAACCAGTTTCGTGAAATTACTAATAAATCGTTTTGAGTTTCACTTTCTCTCTTCGTTTATTTCTTTTCACTTTTCCACCTTACGGCAACTACACCGCATTGCTACAGCCTCGGACGACTAATCTGCACTTATATATATATATATATATATATATATATATATATATATATATATATATATATATATATATATATATATATATATATATATATATATTCCTCAGCATCTGTATAGCGACAGTGTGAGCATCCCGTTATTCAGCAGGCTTCATGGGGGGAATGTTAAGCCGAAGGAGCAGGGTTGCTGGAAGTAGCGTTCCGCATCTGCTACCAGTTGATAACCACCGCGTCGTGCGGACACAGCACCACCCTTCTCACAAAATATGTATAACAACCCGAATCCATACCCCCCCCCCACCTCATGTAAGCGCACGACTTGCGCAGACGCAAACCAAGATATATGATATACGCATATAGACTTTCATAAACATGTAGACATGTATATGTCAAGGGCGGATACAGGTGTCTGAGTCGCGCGAGGGCGGACCCAGATTAGGGTGTCTTGTTCTGTGGTATGATGTCTTTAACAAAGTCTCCCCACCGCCCGTGGAAAATGCGTTGTATAATTAACTGCAATCACGTCTTAGGCTGTGTAGATGTGTATTGATTTACTCCTCTCCAGGAGTTAGGCACAAGGCCAGTTTTTATCTTACTCCCACAAGTAAGATGTGACCCAAGGTCGGATCGGGAAAGTGGGGTTTAAAAATTGTCTGAGCAGCCCCTGTCGGCATTCCCCGGTAGAGGCGCCTCAGACAGTAAGCAATAAACTTACTCCTCCCCAAAGAGGGGAGGCAAAGCCTGGGAGGGTGGACCTCCCACAACTGCACAGGACAGACCCATAGACCGGCGTAAATCAAGACCCAAAGGCCAAGACAATACCAGTCTATGGGCTGCAGTATCCATCGGAACAGATACTACACTTTGATCTTAGCAAACAGGCCAAGAAGGGCTTTTAGATGTGTTTTATTTACTCCTCCCCAGGAGTTAGGCACAAGGCCAGTTTTATCTTACTCCCACAAGTAAGATGTGACCCAAGATCGGGTCGAGAAAGTGGGGTTTGAAAAGCCAGCGCTCGAGAGGTGAGCACTCTGGCCATTTAAAAATTGCCTGGGCAGCCCCGTCGGCATTCCCCGGTAGGGGCGCCTCAGACAGTAAGCAATAAACTTACTCCTCCCCAAAGAGGGGAGGCAAAGCCTGGGAGGGTGGACCTCCTAGAACTGCACAGGACAGGCGTGCAGTATCCATCGGAACAGATACTACACTTTGATCTTAGCCAAAAGACCAAGTGTAGCCATGCCATTATAATCTTAAGAAAAAGCGAAATACTAGATCTACCTTAAATCGGTCTTTATTATTATTTACTCACGAGGGGTTCTCACACGGGTCCTTATCGTTGGTCGTCCACTAGGTGACAATATGTAGGTTTCCGTGGGGTCCAAGTGACAAGGAGTTCTCCTAGATTTCAAAAACTGAAAGTTTTTTTTTCGATCTTTGTGGAAAATCAATATGCGTTATTGCAAGAGCCGTTTACCATTTAGTTCTTATTAGTAACGGCCGTTGTTTTTGTTCAGGAATTTAAGTGACAAGCCCATTCTAGTGGAGATATGGATGGGACTCTCACTCTCTCTCCCTCTCTCTCTCTTAGGCCTTTTCATTCTCCTAGACCCTTCACGAACATTTGCTCTAGTACAAATGTTTACGTCACTACGCTTAGTTTGTTCATCATCATCATCATCATCATCATCATCATCATCATCATCATCATCATCATCATCATCATCACTAGGAGTTCTGACACGAATCAATATTGCTAGCTAACAATAACAAGTGTTATTCCCTGGAGTCTGAGTGACAACAAGTCTCTACATTTCAAGCAGTCTCTGTCACTTTCCATAACCGTTGAAAATCACTTTGCGCTATCACAACAGTCGTTTACCATTGATTACTCGATTAAAACGACTGTTGGTTTTCTTTGGAATTTGAGGGTCGATAAGCCCCCTCAAGGTTTCAATTTTCTCCGTACCCTTCCATTGGAGGTTTGATTGGCACGTTTTCCTTCGGTCTTTCCATCTTCTTTAACCCTTCACGACCACTTTCTGTGGTACCAACCGATGCTGACGTCACTACAAATGTGCGTGTGTTTTTTTTTTAAAGGGGCTGGTCACAGATTATGATGTTTCTGGCAATTTCAGTTCCCTTAGACTCGTGCAATATTCTTTCCATTTGATTCAGTATACAAGAATCATTCTAAACCAGTTTAAAAATCTATGGATGATGATGATGATGATGATGATGATGATGATGATGCCACAGGAAATACTTTTCCCGGCGTAATCATTTCCCGGTCGGTTGTGAAGTGAATTGAAGAACTAAAGGTTTCAGGTTCCATCCTGGATGTGGGCCGCTTATACTTTTCTTTTCTTTTTCTTATTTGCATATTTATCGAATTAAACAATGCAATAGCATCAATTCTAATGATGTCCTTAAATTTTTAAAATAGTAAAATACTTCCTTCCATGACGTCACTTTCATGTACACGTTAGCTCTAGTTGTATTCTTAACTTCTAATAGAATTCTCCATCCTCTTGCTTGATTTTAAATTTATGCGAAAACTTTCTGATTCTAACCTCATTTTTACACACTCGCATCTAAATGTTGCTACACTTTCAAGGCGTCATCGTACGTCGATAGTTTACCATTTCAGTAAGCCAGTGAAATAAATAGATTAATTGCCCTAGACATTTGAGCTTATCATAGTTACTTAGACAGAAGGCGGCACCCTTTTAAGGTGTTATCGTTAGTCGATGGTTTACCATTTAGTAAGCCAATCCAAGCAATACAGATTACATTTTTAAAGGCAAGATAAGAAAAACCTGTTGAATATGTCGGTATGTTAATAAGTGGAAAGATAAATACTTATACCGTCTGACCGGACAAGACGTCACGATGATAATATGGACAGAAAATGTAAAAAAAAAAAAAAATTAAAGCAAAATTAAAAACAAATAACAGATTCGTTTTTAATCTCACAAACAAATTACGTTGGCGCGTCCGCCATCTTTGAATTACGTTGGCGCGTCCGCCATCTTTGAATTACCTGTTTGTCCGTTTGTTTGTTTTACGTCATATAAACTTTTTGTCCCCCGATTTATAAAATCGGGGGACTTATGTTTTGAAGCATGTCCGTCCGTCCGTCCGTCCGTTCGTCCGTCCGGATTTTTCTTCGCAACCATCCATTGAATTTCTCTGAAATTTTGCATGAAGTTATAACTTTGGTCAGGTTAGAAAGTGACATTCTTTGAAAAAACATCTGGTAAGCCCCCCAGAGGGTCAAAAGATCCCGAAATGGCAAAAAATGACATTTTTTGCCCCATAACTTTTCATCCATCGATTCAATTTTTCTGAAACTTGGCCAAAATGTAGAGGCAATTGTTCCTAATAGAAAATAAGTATCGCTGACCTTGGAAAAAATCTGGTTCGCGCCCCCAGAGGGTCAAAAGCCCCCAAAATGGCAAAAAATTACCTTTTTCTCTCATAACGTTTGATCCATCCATTCAATTTTTCTGAAACTTGGCCAAAATGTAGAGGCCATTGTTCTGAATATAAAATGAGCATCCTTGACCTCAGAAAAATTCTGGTTTGCGCCCCCAAGGTGTCAAAGGGAGTTCAAAAATGCCCCAAATTGCCCAAATGTATTGCATTTTACACTCGCCACACCGAGTCACATACAGATAGTAAACTATATTACGCTTTAAATCTGTTTATTAATAACATTGTGTGACAATTTCCTACGTGTCTGCGTATGTGTGTGTTTCTCGCCTCTACGTGACTAACCCATTATTATTTGATTATCTACTTTTGATCGTTTATTTATTGAACTCAAAAATGCCCTAGTTAAAAGTACTAAAATCAAACGTTATAAAATTTCTATTAAAAATATTTTAATTACGAAATTAAATCCAGGAAATTGAATTTTGGTTTCTTCGAAAATAAGTCAGCCATTTTAATTTCTTGTCAATAGTTGAAAAAGAAAAAGAATAAATTACTTTGTAACCCTATAAAATTTTTAAAGGAATTTAGAAGAATATTATGAAAGGATTGAAAATTTATAGATTGAACAACATTTATGAGGATTGCATACTTTTGGCTATTCGGGCTACATTTCTCATCTTGAGTGTTATCATCACAACGTTTCTGCGGCTGTAACCTCCGGCCTTCTTCAGGTGTATCTCTTCGAACTCGGCAACATTTCTGTCGACTTTGGGAATTTCGAACGGAACCTTTTATTTAATCCACGGGAATAGCATGGCCTTGTTCCGTCAGCCATGACTGGGAGAAGTCTTCAGTAATTCGCAATTCTTCGTATCGCCCGCACCGAGGATTGAACTTTCAACCTTCAGATGACTATCACTTGTAACTGAATTTAACTTAGTACTACATCCAATTTTGGAAGCCTTAAACCTATTCTTGTTTTTTCTATGTGTAGTCTTACTACTTATTACTATATATCAGTACTTTTATTCCAGATTCCTGAGTTCGACAGCAATATTCCCGAGTTCGAAGAGATACACTCGAAGAAGGCCTGAGGTTACGGCGACCGAAACGTTGCAATGATAGCACTCAAGATGAGAAATGTAGTCCGAATGATCAATCCTCATCTAAAAATTTCAGAAATACAGGGGGGGCCAAAATAAGGGTCCTATCTTTAAATTTGAATAACTTGAATTTGAATAACTTCCACAAAATAAAAGTTAAACTCACCAAACTTTATGTGTGTGTAGACTGACCCTTCCGAGATTTTTTGAAATAAACAAAACAAATTTTAGCCGAAAAACACTTCTTAAAACTTACAAAAACTAAAGTATTGTTTTTTACACTGTTTTGAGTTTTTGAAGCAAAAATAATGTTTTCTAAATGAGGGTACGTTCCTTAGGGCTAATACGGCTCATGCTTGCTTCGGAAGGGGTCCTTTACTTATTCTAAAAAAAATCAAAAAAAAAAATCAATAAATAAAAAAGTTATGAATTTTTAAAAATAGGACCCTTATTTTTGCCCACCCTGTATAATATTTATGCGGATTGTTTATAACAAATATTTATGGGCATCGAATTTGAAGACGGCCATGTTCTAGCCTGAAGGTGTTGTATTTCTGCTGCACTGAAAAGAATGATGACAAAAATAGAATGATATTTTTTTTATTGTCGGTTGCGGTGAACGAGTGTGGGTTAGTAAAGAAGAGAACATCTGCAAATGTTTATTCTGGGATTTCCCCATCGCTGTCAATGTAGTCATGTCCTTATAGCGTTTATTTAGCGACGGGGTATTCCCGTCTGAAGCTGACCTTTGGATTAGGCTAACCATAGCAGATTGTTTCGACTCAATTAACAATCATTATTTGTACTCACTAGGAGTTCTCACACAGATAATCGTCAGTGATTACTCACTGACAACAACCAGTGGTACTTCCTGGAGTCTGAGTGACAACAAGCCTCCCCAGATTTCCAGTATTCTTCCCCTCTTTTCGATAACCACTGCAAATAAACTTGCAGTATCACAACAGCCGTTTACCATTGATTTCTCGCTGGTAAAGACCATTGGTCTTCTCTGGGAGATTTGGGTGGCAATAAGCCTCCCCAAGATCTCAGCATTCTCCGCACGCTTCCAGTGGAGGTCTGGCTTGTGTTGTCCCTCCTAGGTCTTATCCTCCTCGACCCTCTACAAATATTTTGTTTGGTGTCAGCCTAGGCCGCTACCATATTTTAATTTTTAATTAAAAAATTTTTTTTACTATTATTATTATTATTATTATTATTATTATTATTATTATTATTATTATTATTATTATTATTATTATTTTATGGATATCGCTCCAGACAAGGCATAAAGCCACTTGATGTAAATAGCTAAAAAATACTACTTCAAAGTAAAAAACTAACCAACGATAAGTATTATGTGGATAGATTCCAACCCAGAAAACAGCAATTCTTCACCCTTTTTCTCAGAAACCTCGCTCATGGAATGCGAGGACTAAAGGACAAAATAAGGGAAGGAAGAGTTACGGGGCTACCGAAAGTAAACCCAAGATCCACTTTTTATTTTTCTTTATTTTATTTTCTACAATCAGTCATGTTGTTGCTTCTGGCCAGGTGCGTGTCTGTGTCAAGTAAGTTTATTCCTGCCTGGTTACTTTTTCGGTACACCCAACTAAGATATTCAACACAGAGAAGCAACACTGTGGTAATGTGTTCCACAGTTGGAAAGTTTGTATCCATCTGTATGAGAAGATAATGGAGAGAAATTGACAATATATTTTAGATAGGAGGATTGTTAGGCACATTATACACACGTTTCCCTCATCTTAGTTGCTGCCATTTTCACAATTTGGCTAAGATCAAAGTGTAGTATCTGTTCCGATGGATACTGCACCCCATAAACTGGTATTGTCTTGGCCTTCGGGGCTTGATTTACGCCGGTCAATGGGTCTGTCCTGTGCAGTTCTAGGAGGTCCACCCTCCCAGGCTTCGCCTCCCCTCTTTGGGGAGGAGTAAGTTTATTGCTTACTGCCTGAGGCGCCCCTACCGGGGAATGCCGACGGGGCTGCCCATGCAATTTTTAAACCCCACTTTCCCGACCCGACCTTGGGTCACATCTTACTTGTGGGAGTAAGATAAAAACTGGCCTTGTGCCTAACTCCTGGAGAGGAGTTAATCAATACTCAACAGCTTTTATCAAATGCTTCTCGTCGTAATCAGTAAGCTCTTTGGATATTTTCCCCCAATTGAAACATTTATTAAATCCACTGAGATAGACTAATTTCATTTCTAGTCCCATGACTTTTCAAATATTAGGTAGCAATTAATTTTTTTTAAGTTCCCGCACCAGATATTGAACCCATCTCTTTCAAGGTAGAATTCACACGAGAATAACTCTTAATGAACGCCTATATCATCTTGCGTAGATGTATTAGATAATGGAAGCCGTATTCTCAGTTGAAGAGTCTTAAAGGTCGGAGTTCATATCCGGTAGAAGTATAGGGGGGGGGTCTCGTGATTTCAGGTGAGACCTTTCTCACTCTCTTAGCTGGCGAGATTTTTTTTATGGACATCGATCCAGACAAGGCATGAAGCCACTTTATGTAAGGAGCTAAAAAAAACTACTTCAAGATCAAAAACTAGCCAGCGATAAGTGTTGTGGATAGATTCTGACCAAGAAAACAGCAATTTTTCCCCTTTGTCAGAAACATAGCCCATGAAATGTGAGGACTAAAGGACAAAATAAGGGAAGCGAGAGTTACGAGGCTGCCGAAAGTAAACTTAAGTTCCACTTTCTACTCTCCTTAACCAAAGCAGACGTGTCGGGTGACTCTCCCCACAAGGGAGGGGAGAAGGCGTAGCGCGTGTCGGGCGGCTGTCTCTCCCCTCTCTTTTTCTCAGACGCACACGAAGTCAACCTGTATTCTAGTTCTGCCCTTTTGAATAAATCAGCCTGTGTTGCCATGCGTTTCATCAACAGCCTGGGTTCACAGCGACGATGGCGGCGACGACGATGAAGACACGCTTGCGTAAAGGATTTATACACTAATCGGTAAGGCGTAATACAACAGATGTCATAGAGATGGCCGACTTATCCAGAATAGCCCCATTTTAATTAATTAATTAATATTCTTAACCATTTCATCGTGATTAATTAACTAATGTACTAATTTTGAGTGTTTACATAGTTTAACAGCCGGAGATCTTGGCCGCTATCCAAAAAAGTTTACTTTTTTCATTTATTACCAAACACATCGACTTATATCAAGTGCATTCGTTTGAGTCAGCAGGATACGACGTTTTTGATTGGCTTGATTCTGTTGTTGGCATTGGTTACCCTGATTCTGTTAAGAATCAGATACTCACAGGAGTGACCACGTGAAAGGTTACCAAATATCAATAAATAAAATTGTTGCAATGGAACTGACTGGATTCGAACTTGGTACACTCAGGTCGTACGTCTGTTACGTTATATATTCCACCAACACCGCCCTCCATCGATTACTATTGATAACCGTTTAAATATCTCAGCTACTGAGATTGCTTGATTTTAATAAATTTGATGAATTTGATAATTTTAATAAATTTCATAAATTTGATAATTTGAATAAATTTCATAAATTTGATAATTTGAATAAATTTGATGAATTTGATAATTTGTATAAATTTGATAAATTTGATATTTTGAATAAATTTTATAAATTTAATAATTTTTATAAATTTTATAAATTTGATTATTTTAATAAATTTGATAAATTTGATAATTTGAATAAATTTGACAAATTTGATTAATTTGATAAATTTGATAAATTTTATAATTTGAATAAATTTAATAAATTTGATAATTTTTATAAATTTGATAAATTTGATAATTTTTATAAATTTGATAAATTTGATAATTTTTATAAATTTGATAATTTTAATAAATTAGATGAATTGATAATTTTAATAAATTTGATAAATTTGATAATTTTAATAAATTTGATTAATTTGATAATTTTAATAAATTTGATAGCCATCTTGATAAAGCACAAGCTGCAACTTTTATATGTTGTTTCAGACAATGTAATTAAGCTGGTTAGAATTTCCGTCCGAGTTGTGTCCCCTTTTCTTTTACCTAATGTTTTTGCGCAATAAAGTGTGGTTCGAATCACAGGCATCACGTTTGTAGCTGCGTATGAAGTGAACGTAGCATCCAATTTGGCGCCAGTGATGCGCTCTGAGATTCCGCCACGACAACCAGTGATGCGGGTGTTACGATAGGGAACACATATCTCGCAGGAATCTGTCAGTTCGCCATTGCCAAAGTGTCAGATACAGTTGGGCCAGGAGTACCGGCACGATCCCACATGGGTATATCAAAGTCGCCATTGGTAAACATCTTCTGTCGCAGAACTGCTGCTTCTTCGAACGCATTATTATCGTAGACGCATTTCTATAACAGGTTTCGTCCGTTGGTCTGTCGCGCTTTAGTTTAACATAAGATCTTTCATCGCTAAACGCGCACATTGCATGGGCGTATCTTATTTTACCTACGTCCGAACATCTGTAATAGAGGATTATTCCGTTGGTTTATCGTTCACGCTTTTGTTTGAACTAGAAGTTTCTTTCATCTGTCACGCTTAAATGTGGAATACATGCTTCCATCCCCCCCCCCGAAATATGGCACCCATGAGAACGTCTGTAATAATTGAGCAATTGCTTTAATATTCCAGGTTTACGAAGAAGAATTATTGCAAGGAAGACTAGAGTAGAGTATTGATTTACTCCTCTCCATGAGTTAGGCACAAGGGCATTTTTATCTTACTCCCACAAGGTAAGATGTGACCTAAGGTCGGGTCGGGAAAGTGGTAGGGGCGCCTCAGGCAGTAAGCAATAAACTTACTCCTCCCCAAAGAGGGGGAGGCGAAGCCTTGGAAGGTGGACCCCCTAGAACTGCACAGGACAGACCCATAGACCGGCGTAAATCAAGGCCGAAGGCCAAGACAATACTATACAAGTCTATAGGGTGCAGTATCCATTGGAACAGATACTACACTTTGATATTAGCCAAAAGAGTAGCTTCCATGATATTTTAGACAGTTCAAGAAAAGACAAAAACCAATGGTGACCAATGGTGTGGTCACTATCCAGATAATAAACTCGTATACAGTTAGGTCGACACACTACGGGGCCATGGAACAATTCAAAACTTGAAGGCTAAGAACAACAGAGCCAATCATGTCGTGTCAAAAGAGAAGTGTGTCGGAGTGCAAATGTGGAGGTCATCATTAAACGGTGAAAACACAAAGACTGTTGGACATTCATGACTCAAACTTGGTGGACAAGTCAGACATAGAGTAAAGTTTATTTCTACTAAATATAGTTGTATTTTAGAAAGTAGTGTAAATTTCATAAACGATTCCAGTGGGTGGGAATTAATCTTATAGCATTTTTATAATTAAACGCTTAGATTACATAAACGCGTAGATTACATAAACGCGTAGATTACATAAACGCGTAGATTACATAGACGTATTTTTATTTTTGATGCTTAAACGCATCTAAAATAAAATGCTATGTCCGTCGGTCGGTCTGTCACGCTTAAGTCTGACACAGTATTTTATTTGTTCCGTCACGCTTGAGTGTGACATAGCTTTTTATTTGGTCTGTCACGCATAGGTGTGACATAGCATTTTATTTTGTCTATGATGCTTAAGTTTTACATAGTGTTTTATTTTGCCTGTCACGCTTAAGTGTGACAGAGAATTTTACTTATTCTGTCACGCTTGAGTGTTACATAATATATATCTCTGTCAAATTTACGTGTGACATATAATTTTGTTTGGGCTATCACGCTTAAGTATAACATAGCATTTCATTTGCTCTGTCATGCTTAAGTGTTACATGACATTTTATTTGGTCTGTTACGCTTAAGTATAACATAGCATTTCATTTGCTCTGTCATGCTTAAGTGTTACATGGCATTTTATTTGGTCTGTCACGCTTAAGTATAACATAGCATTTCATTTGCTCTGTCATGCTTAAGTGTTACATGGCATTTTATTTGGTCTGTTACGCTTAAGTATAACATAACATTTCATTTGCTCTGTCATGCTTAAGTGTTACATGGCATTTTATTTGGTCTGTTACGCTTAAGTATAACATAGCATTTCATTTGCTCTGTCATGCTTAAGTGTTACATGGCATTTTATTTGGTCTGTCACGCTTAAGTATAACATAGCCTTTCATTTGCTCTGTCATGCTTAAGTGTTACATGGCATTTTATTTGGTCTGTCACGCTTAAGTATAACATAGCATTTCATTTGCTCTGTCATGCTTAAGTGTTACATGGCATTTTATTTGGTCTGCTACGCTTAAGTATAACATAGCATTTCATTTGCTCTGTCATGCTTAAGTGTTACATGGCATTTTATTTGGTCTGTTACGCTTAAGTATAACATAGCATTTCATTTGCTCTGTCATGCTTAAGTGTTACATGGCATTTTATTTGGTATGTTACGCTTAAGTATAACATAGCATTTCATTTGCTCTGTCATGCTTAAGTGTTACATGGCATTTTATTTGGTATGTTACGCTTAAGTATAACATAGCATTTCATTTGCTCTGTCATGCTTAAGTGTTACATGGCATTTTATTTGGTCTGTTACGCTTAAGTATAACATAGCATTTCATTTGCTCTGTCATGCTTACGTGTTACATGGTATTTTATTTGGTCTGTTACGCTTAAGTATAACATAGCATTTCATTTGCTCTGTCATGCTTAAGTGTTACATGGCATTTTATTTGGTCTGTTACGCTTAAGTATAACATAGCATTTCATTTGCTCTGTCATGCTTAAGTGTTACATGGCATTTTATTTGGTCTGTTACGCTTAAGTATAACATAGCATTTCATTTGCTCTGTCATGCTTAAGTGTTACATGGCATTTTATTTGGTCTGTTACGCTTAAGTATAACATAGCATTTCATTTGCTCTGTCATGCTTAAGTGTTACATGGCATTTTATTTGGTCTGTTACGCTTAAGTATAAAATAGCATTTCATTTGCTCTGTCATGCTTAAGTGTTACATGGCATTTTATTTGGTCTGTTACGCTTAAGTATAACATAGCATTTCATTTGCTCTGTCATGCTTAAGTGTTACATGGCATTTTATTTGGTCTGTCACGCTTAAGTATAACATAGCATTTCATTTGATCTCTCATGCTTAAGTGTTACATGGCATTTTATTTGGTCTGTCACGCTTAAGTATAACATAGCATTTCATTTGCTCTGTCATGCTTAAGTGTTACATTGCATTTTATTTGGTCTGTCACGCTTAAGTATAACATAGCATTTCATTTGCTCTGTCATGCTTAAGTGTTACATGGCATTTTATTTGGTCTGTTACGCTTAAGTATAACATAGCATTTCATTTGCTCTGTCATGCTTAAGTGTTACATGGCATTTTATTTGGTCTGTTACGCTTAAGTATAACATAGCATTTCATTTGCTCTGTCATGCTTAAGTGTTACATGGCATTTTATTTGGTCTGTTACGCTTAAGTATAACATAGCATTTCATTTGCTCTGTCATGCTTACGTGTTACATGACATTTTATTTGGTCTGTTACGCTTAAGTATAACATAGCATTTCATTTTGTCTACTATGCTTAAGTGTGACATTGGTCTGTCACGTTTAAATGTTACATAGTATTTTCTTTGGGCTGCCATGCTTAACTATAACATAGTATTTTATTTGGTCTGTCATGCTTAAGTTATAAAGACTTGTATTTGGTCTGTCATGCATAAGTGTGGCATGATATGTTTTGGTCTGTCACGCTTAAGTGTTACATAGTATTTATTTTTTCTCTCAGGCTTAAGTGTGACATAGCATTTTATTTAATCTGTCACGCTTAAGTGTGTAACGGTATTTTATTTGGTTTAGCATGCATGAGTGTGGCATAGCATTTTTTATCGCTAAATGCGTAGATTTAAAAGACAACTCATATTTTAAACGCGTTTAAGCATCATTTATAAGAGGCTAAATCTGTCTATCGGTCTGTCGATTAATATAAAGCTTTTATCAATAATTAGACTTCAAATATATTTAAGAGTCTTTTTCCCTGTTGTTTACGTGTGAAGTATTTCACCCGTTTCCTATAGGTTTTACATGAAGTCAATTTCATGTTGGGGTGAGATCTAACTCCCCTGGACGTAAATGGACTCGTCCCCCCGGGCGTGACACCTCAAATGACTAGCAATAAACTAGTCCCCGGTATGAAAGAATAAAGGAATGTCTTCTAAGATCGCACAGAACCATTCCTTATTCCAATTCAGGGGTCTGGTTCTCAGCAAGCCATACCCTAGTGCCAGAATGGGCTAGAGAGCAACAGATACTACACTTTGATCGTTACGATAAGTGCAGAGGAACTTTGCTGTGAGTGCATTTGTGCCGAAGGCTATAACTCATGGCAGGAGGCCGTTTGAAAAAAAAAGAACATGCACACCTGTCTGTCTGCAAAGCTGCACGAATCGCACGTTTTCCATGCACTGACACGTGACACTTGATCAATGTCAGCGTTAGGTTTAGGGTTAGGGTTAGGGTTAGGTTTAGGGTAAGGGTTAGGTTTAGGGTTAGGGTTAGGTTTAGGGTTAGGGTTAGGGTTAGTGTCGAATTCAATAAAAGAAGAAAACCACACTAACCAGCATTACTCAGTTTTTTTTTTACGCGAATCAGAAATAGATTAGATTTCCCAGTTAAAAATACAAACGGTCATTCTTAAGATGCGTCCGTTACTTAGACTATTTTAACCTGAAGCGTGACAGACGAATTAAATACTATTTTATCCTGAAGCATGACAGACGAATAAAATGCTATTTTAACCTGAAGCGTGACAGACGAATTAAATGCTATTTTAACCTGAAGCGTGACAGACGAATAAAATGCTATTTTAACCTGAAGCGTGACAGACGAATAAAATGCTATTTAAAATTGAAGCGTGACAGACGAATAAAATGCTATTTTAACCTAGAGCGTGACAGACTAATAAAATGCTATTTTAACCTGAAGCGTGACAGACCAATAAAATGCTATTTTAACCTGAAGCGTGACAGACGAATAAAATGCTATTTTACCCTGAAGCGTGACAGACGAATAAAATGCTATTTTAAACTGAAGCGTGACAGACGAATGAAATACTATTTTAAACTAAAGCGTGACAGACGAATTATATGCTATTTTAGACTGAAGCGTGACAGACGTAATAAAATGCTATTTTAAACTAAAGCGTGACAGACCAATAAAATGCTATTTTAACCTGAAGCGTCACAGACGAATTAAATGCTATTTTAACCTTAAGCGTGACAGACGAATAAAATGATATTTTAAACCGAAGCGTGACAGACAAATTAAATGCTATTTTAAACTGAAACGTGACAGACGAATAAAAGTCTACTTTAACCTGAAACGTGACAGATGAATTTAATGCTATTTTAAACTGAAGCGTGACAGACGAATTAAATGCTATTTTAACCTGAAGCGTGACAGACGAATTAAATGTTATTTTATCCTTAAGCGTAACAGACGAATTAAATGCTATTTTAAACTAAAGCGTGATAGACGAATAAAATACTATTTTAAACTGAAGCGTGATTGATGAATAAAATGGTATTTTAACCTGAAGCGTGACAGACGAATTAAATGCTATTTTAAACTGAAGCGTGACATATGAATTACATGCTAGTTTAAACTAAAGCGTGACAGACGAATTAAATACTATTTTAAACTGAAGCGTAACAGACGAATAAATTACTATTTTAAACTGAAGCGTGACAGACGAATAAATTACTATTTTATCCTGAAGCATGACAGACGAATAAAATGCTATTTTAACCTGAAGCGTGACAGACGAATTAAATGCTATTTTAACCTGAAGCGTGACAGACGAATAAAATGCTATTTTAACCTGAAGCGTGACAGACGAATAAAATGCTTTTTTAACCTGAAGCGTGACAGACGAATTAAATGCTATTTTAAATTGAAGCGTGACAGACGAATAAAATGCTATTTTAACCTGAAGCGTGACAGACGAATAAAATGCTATTTTAACCTGAAGCGTGACAGACGAATAAAATGCTATTTTACCCTGAAGCGTGACAGACGAATAAAATGCTATTTTAAACTGAAGCGTGACAGACGAATGAAATACTATTTTAAACTAAAGCGTGACAGACGAATTAAATGCTATTTTAACCGTAAGCGTGACAGACGAATAAACTGATATTTTAAACTGAAGCGTGACAGACAAATTAAATGCTATTTTAAACTGAAACGGGACAGACGAATAAAAGTCTACTTTAACCTGAAACGTGACAGATGAATTTAATGCTATTTTAAACTGAAGCGTGACAGACGAATTAAATGCTATTTTAACCTGAAGCGTGACAGACGAATTAAATGTTATTTTATCATTAAGCGTGACAGACGAATAAAATGCTATTTTAAACTGAAGCGTAACAGACGAATAAAATACTATTTTAAACTGAAGCGTGATACATGAATAAAATGGTATTTTAACCTGAAGCGTGACAGACGAATTAAATGCTATTTTAAACTAAAGCGTGACAGACGAATAAAATGCTATTTTAACCTGAAGCGTGACAGACGAATAAAATGCTATTTTAACCTGAAGCGTGACAGACCAATAAAATGCTATTTAAAATTGAAGCGTGACAGACGAATAAAATGCTATTTTAAACTGAAGCGTGACAGACGAATAAATTACTATTTTAAACTGAAGCGTGACAGACGAATTAAATGCTATTTTAAACTGTAGTGTGACAGTCGAATAAAATGCTATTTTATCCTGAAACGTGACAGACGAATAAAATGCTATTTCAAACTGAAGCGTAGCAGACGAATGAAATACTATTTTAAACTGAAGCATGACAGACGAATAAAATCCTATTTTAAACTAAAGCGTGACAGACGAATAAAATGCTATTTCAAAATGAAACTTCACAGACGAAAAATTACTATTTTTAGTATTGCAGACCAAATAATTGCAATTTCAAACTAAGTGTGACAGAACAATAAATGCTTTGTCAAACTTACGCGTTATTGCGGAAAATAGATATTATTTCATAATGATCAACTTAAGCCTAGTAAGCTAAATAAATTAGATTAAAACAGAAGCGTGACAGACGAAATAAAATTTTTTTCAAACTTAAGCGTGACAGAACCAAATAAGTATTAGGTCAAACTTAAGCGTGACAGACGAAATAAATGCTTTGTCAAACTTAAGCGAGACAGACAAAATATATGCTTTGTCAAACTTAAGCGTGACAGACGAAATAAATGCTTTGTCAAACTTAAGCGTGACAGAGCAAATAAATGCTCTGTCAAACTTAAGCGTGACAGACGAAATATATGCTTTGTCAAACTTAAGCGTGACAGACGAAATAAATGCTTTGTCAAACTTAAGCGAGACAGACAAAATATATGCTTTGTCAAACTTAAGCGTGACAGACGAAATAAATGCTTTGTCAAACTTAAGCGTGACAGAGCAAATAAATGCTCTGTCAAACTTAAGCGTGACAGACGAAATATATGCTTTGTCAAACTTAAGCGTGACAGACGAAATAAATGCTTTGTCAAACTTAAGCGTGACAGAGCAAATAAATGCTCTGTCAAACTTAAGCGTGACAGACGAAATATATGCTTTGTCAAACTTAAGCGTGACAGACGAAATAAATGCTTTGTCAAACTTAAGCGTGACAGACAAAATATATGCTTTGTCAAACTTAAGCGTGACAGACGAAATAAATGCTCTGTCAAACTTAAGCGTGACAGAGCAAATAAATGTTATTTAAATGTTAAGCGTGACAGACGAAAATACATACTATTTTCTATTAATATTTGCATATCTAATAAATGCTATTTAAAGCTTAAGCGTGACACACCAAATAAATTCTATTTAGAACGTAAGCGTGACAAACTAAATAAATTATCGCTAAAGTATATTTTAGGGTAAAAAAAAATCATAACACTGTCAAAAATTAATATTTTTGAAATTATTTTCGGGAGATTTTGAACCATAGTTGATCCTATTCCATTAAAAAATCTTTTTCGAGAAATATATATATATATATATATATATATATATATATATATATAGTTAGCTATGAAAATATATTTATGGCAATTAAGCTACACAGAGGCTCCCGCGTTTCATTCCCGGGGGAATCTTCAGGCTATATATATATATATATATATATATATATATATATATATATATATATATATATATATATATATATATATATATATATAGAGAGAGAGAGAGAGAGAGAGATATTGCCAACTTATCTATCTGTATAATTCCTCTGATGATAAGATCTCGATCTTTGAAAAGCCTTGGCTTAAGGAAAGAACAATAAACATAATTTTATTACAGAATATACCCTGTTTTGAACATTTGAAGTTTGAAATAAATTTGGACATTCGTGCATGTTTATCACTCTTCGTCCATTTAACTTATATATATATATATATATATATATATATATATATATATATATATAGAGAGAGAGAGAGAGAGAGAGAGAGAGAGAGAGAGATGGGGGGAGAGAGTTATCCACAGACCGCTTTTCCGTCGCTTACAACTCATCAATGTGGCTAAACGTAGCGAGTGTATGTGTATATGTGTATATGTGCATATATTTCTATGTACATAATTCACTCCTAAACTATATATATATATATATATATATATATATATATATATATATATATATATATATATATATGAGAGAGAGAGAGGGGGGGGGGAGATAGAGAGAGATGAATATCCTATGACAGACAGACATATGGGGTCTATAAAACATTTAAACACATGTCTACAACCGGTTTAAATAAACAAGCTTAAGACAGGTTTTTAAACGATCATAAATATCTTTTTACATTGTCGTCTGTCATTGTTGTTTGGGGGCAAGATGTCACGTCACGTGATTGATTGTTGATTTCTTTTGCAAAAACCTGCGTGAGTGGCATCCATTTTACACGAATATTCGTTATGCGCTCGTAAAACTAACTAATTAATAAACTAATCATCTATCAACATATAAAGGTAGACTTTAAAAAAAAAAAAAAAATTTTTTTTTTTAGTTTTTACCATGAGAACGCAAAAATCACGTTTTAAAAAAACCAATGGAATAGTGTTTTTTTTTTGTAACGTTATTTTGTGGAGTACACGACGTTATAAATTTAAGAAATACACAACAGGGTTGATACAATAATTAAAGCCACAACCCAACACACAGTTCCTAACATTGCACCGGGTTTCATGCCTCTCGACGTTCCCGTGACCCGATGAGTCACAGTAACTACCACTGTTTATTCTACTCTGATTTCATTCGAAAACTCATAAACTGTGACATATCTTTGAAGACATTCTTCTTGCACAACTAAAAATAATAAGTCTCTTAACTTCTATATTATTATTATTTTTTTTTTTGGGGGGGGGGGGTACTCACTAGGAGTTATCACACAAGTCATCGTCAGTGATCGCTTACCGACAACAATCGGTGGTGTTCCCTGGAATCTGAGTGACAACAAGCCTCCGCAGATTTCCAGTATTCTTCCCCTCTTTTCGATAACTACCGCAAATAATCTTGCGGTATCGCAATAGCTTCTTACCATTGATTTTTCGCTGATAGCGATCATTGGTCTCCCCTGGGATTTGAGTGACAATAAGCCTCCCCAATGTCACAGTACCCTCCGCACTCTTCCAGTGGAGGTCTGGTTAGTGCTTTCCCTCCTTGGTCCTCTGATCCTAGGCTAGTGCCATCACTTTTTTTTGGGGGGGGGGCGCAGTTTATGTAATTTATTGCAGTTCCTGTTCCTTGGTTCTTGCGGGGGTGTTCTTCCTGTTGTTTTGCTTTCTTCCTATTGTAAATTCCATGTGGCTGGTTTCCCTTCATAACTTATGAGGGTTGGTTTCCGCATTGGAGGATTTTCTTAGGATTGCAGCTGTTTTGATCATCGCCGTCCTTTGTATGGTGTTACACCGGCCGTTCTTACACAGGAGAAACTACACCAGTTGTCACTATAAATAGTGCGAGTCACCAGAGACACTGAAGACAAAGCACAGTCTTGTAACTGTCTAGCCAAGAGCTAGTCAGTTTCTTACTTTGTTAATACACTTGTTAAACCAACCCTCGACTTGACTTCCTTTATTTATTATTTACTGTGGAACAACTTCACAACATATGGTCTCAGTGATCCCCTTTGATTCCAATTTCTCCCGGTCTTTTCTCCAGGATGTTGGGATTGTTCCTACTACTCCTACGATTATTATTATTATTATTATTATTATTATTATTATTATTATTATTATTATTATTATTATTATTATTGTTGTTGTTGTTGCTGTTGCGGTTGCTGTTGCTGTTGCGGTTGCTGTTGCTGTTGTTGTTGTCGTCGTCGTCATCATCATTATTATTATTATTATTATTATTATTATTATTATTATTATTATTATTATTTCAGGTATACACATATAGTATTATAAGTATTATTATTATTCTTGCATAGAAGTAAAGAGGCTTATTATTTGGCCATCTAATTTACATAGGTGTTTGTGGTGCGTGCAGACACACATATTTAAATTTCATGGCGGCGCTGAAAAAAGAAAGTAACACTTTATCTAAATGCTCACAGATACATAAAGAACATTAGAGAGTGCTTGAATCAACATAGAGTGAGAGGGGTGAGAGAAATACACGGATAACCAAGAAAGAGTGACTTGTTCAGGTAATTATAAATCAAGGTCAATTAGAATAATTAAAAAAAATATTTCTTCCAAATATAACTCAATCCCAAAACTAAAATATATATTAGCATGCATTTTGTTGCTAGGAAAAAAAAAGGTTCCGTGAAACAAACGTTGATTAACTCATATTTAGTATAATTATACCTACATTACCTAGGTGTGCGACTTGTCAAGCGCCATCTTGGCCTTCACTTTTGATGGCCTTGTGCCTAATTTGTTTTGAATATAAATATGTATTTTCTGCAAATAAATATTTCAAAGTGTAGTATCTGTTCCGATAAACTGGTATTGTCTTGGCCTTCGGTCCTGTGCAGTTCTAGGAGGTCCACCCTCCCAGGCTTTGCCTCCCCTCTTTGGAGAGGAGTAAGTTTATTGCTTACTGCCTGAGGCGCCCTTACCGGGGCTGCCCAGACAATTTTTAATGGCCAGAGTGCTCACATCTCGGGCGCTGGCTTTTCAAACCCCACTTTCCCGACCTTGGGGCACATTTTACCTTGTGGGAGTAAGATAAAACTGGCCTTGTGCCTAACCTTCTGGAGAGGAGGTAAATAAATAAATAAATACACAGTGATACACTTTATGTTCGAATGTGTTGCTTTTGCTCCCATGCGACGAAAACACTACAATGTTGGTAATATGAAAGAAACTATTTAAAAACATCAGAGTGGAACTCATGATGTTTTTATTTTTAAATGGTGGGTTTATACGCCAAAAGATCTAATATCTATAAGTTCAATAAACCAAACTTCTTTATGAAAAAATTAACCAATTGCAGCCTGTTTACTCAAGAAATATACACATATAAAAGAAAAAAATCATTCAAATCTGTTAAGCATTTAAAAATATTATGAACCTCAAATATAAAAACATTTTACCAATATAAATGAAGTTGGCAGTAAATCACCCAAAAGGGTTGATATGCCGTAAAACTTAGCGTTTGTTTAAAATATAGCCCCAAAAATGAAATCATTTGAAGACGATATTCGTCTAATAAAGTCTCGGTAATAACTACAGTAAGTATTTTATTTACCTCCAGGAGGTTAGACACAAGGTCAAGTATGGGGGTTTGATTAAAGTGTTTCTGTGGAACGAACTGGATTCGAACCCGGTACACCCAGGTTCTCAGTCCGTGTCGTTAACCACTTCGCCACCGTAGTTGAACCTCATAGAAATTCCACGATGCTTTCTACACCAAGCGTAATATTCTCACTAGACTTTCTTTAAATAATAATAATATTTCTATAGATTAAAAAGTTCATACTTTTTTTGTTGAAGCATCCGAATGAAATTTAGTAATATGGGGTGAGGTAAGTAAATACCA
>OY744543.1:10891538-10896538 GCA_963556195.1 Sepiola atlantica
TACCCGAAGTTGCCCGAGAGTTTGTTTACTTTCATTTTTGTTTCGTGCTTTTTCTAACTATGCGGTGTTTTTTTTTTATTTAGCTTCATCGTTGTTTTTAAATAGGATTTTGAAAGTTAACTTTAATTATCGTTTGGGTATTTTTTTGGTGCTTGTTGCTTAAAAGTCCGAAAAAAAGATTTCTTTGTCTTTTACTGTTTAAGAGGTAAATAAGGGGCAGTAACTCTTATCAACTGTTGTTATTACATGTAACGTAATTTACAGAAAATTAATTAGTAATAAATGAACAACAAAATATACAGCAATGGAAAATTTAAGAATTTATTGTGTTTATACTTGGGTTTTATACTGAATAAAATTCAGCACTTTGTTTGCAAATTTGGGCAAAAGCATTTACAGGTTTGAATTTCTGCCGCCACATGAATTCTGCGAGATAGGAATCCACCATTTGCGTGTGGGTGCCACATTCAATTTTATTTATTTCTTTTTTTTTTGCTTCACACCACATACGTTCAACGTGGTTGGTGGTGGCCCCGGTTTGTGGATCAACAAAATTGTACTTGTGATTCACACGCGAATGATGGAATCCTTCGGCACCAAGGCGATCGTATGCTCGTAAAATCTGGCTCAAAATTACAATTAAGAGTTACTGCCCCTTATTTACCTCTTAAACAGTAAAAGACAAATAAATCTTTTTTTCGGACTTTTAAGCAACAAGCACCATTTTTTTTTTATTAAACTATACTCAATTATCGTTAAAGTAATTTTGTTTTAGTCTCTATTTATAAAACTATTGGATGCAAATAACTTTCCAGAACTTTCAATCTTTTAATACATGAGGATTTGCTAAGAATGTTAAAGCCGGTTTAAATAACTTTCTATTCGACAGTTTAAATGCTTACATATTCTTTTCAAATTTTGAAGGGTCATGAAGTAATTCGTTCTCTTTCTTGAATTATTCACAGGAAAGAAAAAAATCAAATCGCTGATTTGTTTATGAATATACCGAAATGCATTCTGGTAAATTTCTTAATTAAATTATTTTGTTGAACTGTGTTTTAAAAATGTCACATTTTAAAAAAAAATTAAATAAATATTTGATTAATAATAAATAAATAAAAAAGGTATTAATTCAAAATGTAATTTCACGTAGTCGCTTGAAAAACGCACACGTACACAGACACACGATAAGAGGTAACGCAAGTATTTATTAATATACAGATACCATATGGAAATTAAAAATTGAACCAGAGTGTCACACACAAGAAGGATAACCTAAAGGGACCTTAACTAATTATAAAAAAGTTTCAGGTTTACGTAAGCATATATTATAAAGATCTTTAATTTTTGGAAAGATGCCAAAAGAATTAATTAAACATCGAATAATGCAATGTATTTTAGGGAGTTTTCTTAAGAAAGTGTCTTTAGTTTACATTTCAAATTGTGACAGTTGTGAAATTCGAAAATCACGAATAACACGAATGGGTTATCCTACTAACGGTTCTCCCACACAGAAAAGTCAAAAAAATTTAGGAAAATAAGTTTATATATATATATATATATATATATATATATATATATATATATATATATATATATATATATATATAGCTGAATTATTTATACACTTGATTATAGAGAAAATGTTAGTTTGATCAGTACCATTGGAGAGCCATGCATATTATAACTGTCCTGTTTTTAAATCTCCGAAACAGTTACATGGTAAACAGCTGATGATCCCCGTTTTAATATTTCACGATTAAGTTAAGGTCCCCTGTTTTTGTTTCACTGTTAGATACTTGAATCCCCCCCTTTCTTTTATTTTTTATTTTTTTTATTTATGAATTTTCCAACGGTGGGTCGGCTTATGCAAGTGCTAAGTCTGCGATATCTTGGATTTAGTTAGTTTCTCTGGGAATTTAAACTGCATTTTTTTCTTCTTTTGTTTAAAATATCTTGAAGCTTCTTTAGACTATATATATATATATATATATATATATATATATATATATATATATATATATATATATTATTTGTATTTTCATATTATGATAGCAGGGTTAGGGTTTTTGAGTAAAATCAATGTACTATTAATTAGTAAAATAGAAAAGCAGACGCGTTAAAAGACTTAAGGGGAAAAAATGTCGGACGATGCGATAGAAAAACAGAATTGTTGACCTGGAGAAACGAAACGAAGATAAGCCGTGTGTAATTCTAAATATATATTATTTTATTTCAAAAATTCAAATTAGGTATAAAAATAATTTAGTGCTAACAAATATTTTTTTATTAACACTTGTAAACTTTATTGTTTACAGCTTTCTGTGAAGGATTCTGTTTTTCGTTCAACACATTCCTGTCGAACTAAAACGCGACACTTGGTGGCCATATTGGACGAACTTGGGATTATTTATGAATTTCTTCGATAGTTTATAATATTTCAACCGTTCTTTTCACACGTTTTCGTGCGTAATACTACTTGGATTTTAACTCTAAATGATTCCTCGGTTAATATTATTTAACAAAAACAAAAAAAACGACAACAACATAATATAATTCCTAATACTTATACACGTAATTTATCGCATTCTGTGTGGAAGCATCGTTAGTAGGATAACCCATGAATGGAATATGTATCCATTGAGTTTCGAGAGACAATAGATCCCCCTGTAAGTGTGTCTGGGCGGGAAGTCTATAGTGAAGCAATGGTTGCACAATCCACGTCAAAATATCTGAGCTGGAATTTCTTGAGTCCAGTGGCAAGAAGTTCATGGCGACTAGAAACAATAATGTGCTAAGCAGAGAAAGACTAATATTATTTCGTCGTTTTTTTTCTTCTTCTCCTTGATGAGTTGCATAACGATGGCTTGAGAGTCTTGTCTACGTTACTATTCAATTCATATCAAGGGAAAAGATATATGCATTCATGTCTTTTCAGAGGGTATTAGGGAAATTAATGAAACGACTACAACAGAATTGAAACCCAGCAAACATACACGCATACATACATACACGCATACATACATACATACATACATACATACATACATAAAAACATACACACATACATACATACACGCATACAAACATACACACATACATACATACACACATACATACATACATATATACACGCATACAAACATACACGCATACACACATACATACATACATACATACAAACATACACGCATACATACATACACGCATACAAACATACACACATACATACATACACATTGCCCAAGTCTATAAAAACAGCTCTTCCAACTGTACCTCAACGATGACGTAAGTAGTATAACTCGATTTATATACATATACGCGGACACGTGTTTAGTAACGTGACATAGTTTTGGTGACAGTCGGGATACAAACAATTACGTCAATCTAATCGCTCATGATATATAAAACGCAATGTCTGTGTGTATGCGTGTCTGTGTGTATGTATGTTTATGTGATGTTTGTGTGTTCCCTATTTAAAGAAAGGTAAGAGAATTTACATAAAATCTTATGTTAAATTTACTGTGGAAAACAATGGAAGTGTTCCTGAATCTCCTAGTGCACCCCTAAGGAGACTATGACGTCATAACCGCCTTAAAACTTTAAATATATCCTATTTTTTATGAAATTGAAATCATATACATCACATTTTTCGGGGTCCCAAATCTCTAAGTGCCCTGCTAATTAAAGGGAACTATAATGGCCGACCCTTTTTTAAAACTTCAAATATATCCTATTTTGATCAAATTTATATCATATGTATAACCTTCTCCGGGGAAGACAATGGAAGTGGTCCCGAATCTCGAAGTTACCATCTATGTGTCGAATATCTACGTACCCCCAACCTTTAAGTGACCCATGGAGACAGAAAAATTTCAAATTTCAAATACGTATATCCGATTTTAAAGAAATTCAAACCGTGTGAATAAGACACTAATTCAGAGAGTTTTCCAACATTTCAGCTTTTTCGACAATATTAGGGGGAGAAACAGTAAAAGAAAGGCAATAGAAACAAAGAAAGTAATATGGTGAAAAATACATAGTAGTGATCCCCATTCAATCCCCAGCAGTATATATATATATATATATATATATATATATATATATATATATATATATATATATATATATATTATTATTATTATTATTATTATTATTATTATTATTATTATTATTATTATTTCATGTATCCACATAAAATGTTATAAGGAGATATTATTTTTATGTATCAATTTTCAGTGCTTACTTCAACAGTGCTCGATACGTAAGTAGAGCTAGGTAGTAAGCTATGAAAATATATTTATGGCAAATAAGCTACACAAAGTCTTCCGCGTTTCATCCCCGGGGGGAATCGTCAGGCTAAAATGCCGAAGCCTCTGTGTAGCTTCATTGCCGTAAATATATTTTTATAACTTACTATATATATATATATATATATATATATATATATATATATATATATATATATATATATATATATATAGTAATAAAAATATATTTATGGCAATTAACCTACATATAAATATATTTTTATTACTTACTATATATATATATATATATATATATATATATATATATATATAGTCTTGGAAGTTTTTCATCCTTTAATTAAAAAAGAAAAAAAAACTGTTAGTCCTTCGTTGGTAAACAACTTTGCTTGTAAGTCAATTAATCACTTGCAATCATGACTTAGTTTGTTTTCAAAAAAGTTACATATATATATATATATAGTACATGTATTGTATTAGTTTCTGTAAATGTAAATCCGTAGAAACTCAAGTGTTTATAAAAAGTGCTCAATACCAAGTAGAGCTGTTTATAAGTATAATTTTTTATTTATACAAACATTATTGGTTACATATGTGCATACATGTTTCGGTTGCACTTTTCCAAGAAAGTCAACCTCATCAGACCAAGAATTGTTACGGTCACAGAAATGTTATGTTTTTTTTTGGAAATGTGAAAAAATAAAAATAAAAATCATAAAATAAGAACATTGT
>OY744543.1:10901538-10904038 GCA_963556195.1 Sepiola atlantica
TATGTACATATATGTGTGTATGTATGTATGTATGTATGTATGTATGTATGTATGTATGTATTATACCATGCTTGAACGCATATACACACTGTTCTGCTTTTATTTAATTTAAGGGATCTCACGCTGCATTCATCGAGTGCATTTAATTTAATAATTTTTTTGAATTAGGATTTTCTTTCAAAAAATGTAAGAATTTTTTGGAATTAGGATTTTCTTTCAAAAAATTTAATAATTTATTTGAATTAGGATTTTCTTTCAAAAAATTTATTCCGAAATCTCATTATTTTGTTTGTTTTTTTAATTTTCTTGTTGTTTTTTGTTCCCCACAATCTATTAGAACTTGATATTACTTATATCGGAATGGTTTATAATACTGCAACTTTATCATGGTGAAATAGATTAGTGATGTATAATGCGAACTATTTATCTTACTTACAGATTGTACTTAAAAAATATAAAAATTACAACGTGGAAGTCACGTAGGGACGAAAACACACACAAGAGAAGTGGCCACAATTTTTTTTAAAAGAAAGTGGCCATTGAGTTTACTTTTCGCAGCTTCATAACTCTAACCCTTATCCTAACCCTAACCCTAACTCTAACCCTAACCCTATCTGTCTTTTTGTCCCCACGTTCCATGAGCAATGTTTCTGGCAAAAGGGGAAGAATTGCTGTTTTCTGGGTCGGCTTTTGTCGTAAGTTTTTTTTTATATGGGAATTTTTAATCCTCTCATAGTATTCATCATTTTTACACTGGATTTAATTATCTCATAAAACCATTATCCTCGAGTGTTTTTTAGCCTTGATTAAAAGTGATTTATTAGTAAAAGAAAAGAAAACAAAAAAAAAAATGGAAAAAATATGAACTTCTAGAAAAGAAATAGTTTTCATCTGGTGGCAATCCGGACGTTTGACATCAGAGTAAATTTCTTTTAGGCGGATGCTCTAAAAAACCGAACCAGGGTAGACGGACACTTTAATGCGAGCCATATAATAAAAGAATATATAAAAAAGGTTGAACGAGACGCTACGATCTTGCTACTAATTGTGATTAAATGCCCACAAAAAATAAAAAAAACTTCCCCTCCCCTCTGCAAAAAAAAAACCCCGCAATAAAATAAATATCAAAGTGTATTTAATCAATTCACTTCGTCAGGGTTAGGGTTAGGGTTAAAACCGTAAACTACATCCGGTGTTGAGCCCCCAGTTTGGAAGCTTTTGGGGGCGTGGGGACGCTACGTAGTTCCCATTACTCCTAGGCCCACTCTCGCCCAGAGTTTTATTTACTCCTCCCCAGGAGTTAGGCACAAGCCCAGTTTTATCTTACTCCCACAAGTAAGATGTGACCCAAGATCGGGTCGAGAAAGTGGGGTTTGAAAAGCCAGCGCTCGAGAGGTGAGCACTCTGGCCATTTAAAAATTGCCTGGGCAGCCCCGTCGGCATTCCCCAGTAGGGGCGCCTCAGACAGTAAGCAATAAACTTACTCCTCCCCAAAGAGGGGAGGCAAAGCCTGGGAGGGTGGACCTCCTAGAACTGCACAGGACAGGCGTGCAGTATCCATCGGAACAGATACTACACTTTGATCTTTGATCGCAGCTATTTGCCTTTTCAGTAAGTAAGGTACAAGGCCGGGCCGAAAATGAGGGTCGGATACTACTTTAATTCAAGTTATTAAATTAAAAGTCGGCTCTTTCATATGACAGGGGCGCATTTCGGTTCGGTCTGTGACGGCACGTTTTGAAAAATCAAGATGTCTGCCACTGATATTTTGTCTCACAGCCAGTGTTTAGGCATATAAACACGCTTGTATTTTATATTAAATATTAAACTTTTTAACGCAAATATGGTCACAAATGAGTAAGTAAACCCAAATAAATTGTTTTAGACTAATTACCCAACTGTATTTTCATTAAATTAAATAATTGATGGCGACAATAATGACATTTATCATAGAATCTATCGTTTACAAACTAAAAATTTCAATAAATATACACGCGCACAAAACAGATGAATCTATAAATGTTTGAATATACGAAGAATTTAAACCATAGAAACGTTCCTTGAAATGACTGAATTTAGAATTAAATACCCCCAAAGGGTCAATACACCATAAAACTGAATAACCATATCCAGCAAATTAGTTTAGAATAAATTACAACATCCCCTCCTCGGTTTTCAAACAAGTTCCTGTTTCAATAAACTATAGACTATCCTGCTCCTTGGCCCTTTGGCTAGGGGCAAACTGTAGTATGTGTTCCGATACAACACTTCATATTTTTGTCCTTGGTTAGTGAAGGAGAAATCATTCTAGACTGAGGCAATTTTTATTTTTGTTCCAATCCAAAGTTCATTTTTGGGGGGGAGCCCGATTCTCCCCACATTAAAAAAACGACCTTGTGTCTAACTCTGCCCTCGTGTGGAGGCAAGTAAATAGTGACTATCCACAAACTCCAGCAATATGAATATATATATATATATATATATATATATATATATATAT
>OY744543.1:10911538-10916538 GCA_963556195.1 Sepiola atlantica
AAATATAATTGCTGCCTGTGGCGATATTCCCTTCTGTTTATAATTAACTATTCAATCATTTTATCATTTCCTTTCTTTATTACCTTCGACTGTTAATAAACGCACGCACGCACGCACGCACGCACGCACGCACGCACGCACGCACGCACGCACGCACGCACGCACGCACGCACGCTCGCACGCACAAAGTGAGAGATGATGATGATGATGATGATGATGATGATGATGATGATGATGATGATGATGATGATGATGCATAGAAAAAGGGGCGGGGGACCACACAACAGACATCAAGAGGGGGTGAAACCGATAAATAGAAAGTTTGTAAGAGAGGAGTCACCTCATGCGTTGTTTGCAAATTACGGCTTAACAGGACAATTAAAATGGAAGGTTTGCAAACATAACTCAATCCCTAAACTGACGAATATTTTAGCATATATTTTGTGAAATTACGAAATATAGGGGGGGGGCGAGGGAACCAAACGTTATTAACCCATCTTTAATACAATAATAGATAGATAGATAGATAGATAGATAGATATATGTACACACACACACACACACACACACACACACACACACACACACACACACACACACTAGTAGAAATCTACCTGAGAGAACTGTGGGGAATGAGACATACACCATCCATTATGACCATGAAATCCCCACAGCTATCTATCTGGAAAACGCAGCTGTCAAACCTGACATTGTCATATGGAACAAGAGAGAGAGAGAGTGGCAAGTTTGGTTGAGGTCAGTGTCCCTAATGATGGGGGCCTAAATAGAGCTGAAAGGGAGAAAATAACAAAATATCAGGGTCTAATGTATGATATGAAAAGAAACTGGAACCTCAAAGAGATCTCCATCATTCCAGTTATCATAGGAGTCACTGGACTCATGAAGAAGAACTTGAAAAAGTATTTAGAAAGTATACCTGGTGAACCAAGTGCAAGAGAAATCCAAACAACTGCACTCAAGGAAACAGCCAGAATCCCGAAAAGAGCTCTCGGTTGGAGTCTGTAAATAGCGGGTAATCGTATAGCATTTGGAAGAATGCCCCATCCCCAGCAAATGAATGAAAAGAAAAATTTAAAAAAAAAGTGAAATGTTACTCATTATATATAGATTGATATATTATATAGTATTACATTAAAACTATTACATATTTGCGCCTATAGGGCGCATGTATTTTCTAATGTATATCGTATGAATTATAAGTTTTAATTGTAGACAGATTTAAACTGCTTTTATGTAGAAATTGAATTTTAACAGTGTAAGCGTTGAATATTGCGTATTCGAAAATAACTTTCGGAACAACCTTACGTAATAAGGCTCTCGCCAGAAATTGCGAGTCAATCCTAGTTATCTCCCCTGAACTGCGGCTAACATTACCGGTGCCACTAAGGGTCCCTGTTATACTCAGTGAAGCATTTGGGTCACATATTATAAATAAAAGTTGTTTTTTTTTTTTTATTTAAGATTTTATATAATAAACACTCTGATGTTTATTGATGTGAAACGCAAACTATTCAGATCTAACAGAGTAACATAAATATATAAAACATAACTATTATTTATATCAGTTCCAAGAATTTAAGACTAACTCAAGTTTTGGCGTTCGATAAATTTCTAAGACGAAAAATAATTAAAAAAAATGAAATTCAATTTAATTCCAATTTTTTTTTTTTTTTTTTTGTATTATTATTAATTCTGTTACATCAATTATATTTTATTTATGTTATTTTTCATACAGAATATTTTACCTAAACTATTATTGTCTTTGTAATACTACTACTACTACTACTACTACTACTACTACTACTAATAATAATAATACCCCCCCGCCCATAAATTACTCCGGCCTCAGCTGACACGACACAAAAATGAACCAATGAACAGAAATAGCAAGAAACACCATAAGCTCTCTCGCCCCATCCTCCCAAAGAAAAATAAAAAATAATTTTTTTAAAAAATGGTACCAGCCTAGGCTGACAGCACGCAAAATATTTGCATAGGGTCAAGGAGGATGAGAAGATCGTGGAGGGACAGCACAAACCAGACCTCCACTGGAAGTGCAGAGAGTGCTGGGACATTGGGGGGCTTATTGCCACTCACATCCCAGAGAAGACCAATGGGCCATACCAGCGAGAAATCAATGGTAAACGGCTGTTGCGATACTACAAGGTTATTTGCGGTGATTATCGAAAAGAGGTGGAGAGTGACAACAAGCCTCCCCCGATTTCCAGTACTCTCCACCTTTTTTCGATAACCATTGCAAATGACTTTGCGATGATGCAACAACCGTTTACCATTTATTTCTCGCTGGTAACGACCATTAGTCTCCTCTGCTATTTAAGTGGCAATAGTGCTCTCCCTCCTCGGTCATTCCATCCTCCTTGACCCTTCACGACTATTTTATGTGGTATAAGCCGAGGCTGGTGCATTCCCATTTTTTTTGGGGGGGGGGGGAGGGAGGTTATTAAATTTCTTACCCTTACCCATTAACTCTATTTAAGTATTTTTATCGAATTTTTAAATTTATGTTAATATACATTATTGTGTTATTTAATTATTTGATTTATAAATAATAATTAAGATGCAAACGTTCGTATTATTTCATGAGTAATAGTCAATATTTTCATCAATATCGATACGTAGGACCGAGATGATTTTTGTTTGTTGTTTATCCGAAGATGCATCAAATAGTTTCTATACACAAACATTTTTGTTTTCGAAGTAAATTTTTCTAAGCAGTATTTTGTAAGAAGGTCAGCGTATAATTAAAAAGATAACAACGATCATTGTATTATAATTTAGATAGCCAATAATAATAATAATATTACTGCTACTACTACTACTAATGATAATAATACTAAAACTAATACTACTACTAATAATAAAGATAAATGTGGAAAGCCTCCTACCCAAAATATGAACGGCAACCAACCAACCAAATGGAAGATAGTCCAACACCATGCACCTTGCATCCAATTAATACCACGGACATTTGCCACCGCATATATATATATATATATATATATATATATATATATATATATATATATATATATATATATATATATTGTTATTTTTATTTACACAGACATGTACAAAATCTGCGACACTGGCAAGTCGATGTTATGGATCGGCAGCTATTATAAACAGATCTCATCAGGCAAAGTTAAAATCCGATCTTAACCTTAGATCATATTTTGAAAAGAATGAAATGGGGAGAAAAGAAAAGAAATTAAAAAAATTAAAGCCAAAGAGGAAAAATATAATGGTAATGGTTGATATCGTACAGATTATAGGTATAATATATATATATATATATATATATATATATATATATATATATATATATATATATATATATATATTATAATATAAAATAATATAATAAAATCAGGTGTTAATCAAATTTTATAAAAATTCAAAGTTCAAGCAAAGTATCTTAACGTCTTAGCTCATGAGTTTTGAAAGATAAATCTTCTCCTTAGAGGACCATTACCATAGTGGCATCACTACAGGTAATAAAATTACACTTTGAAAATATATAAAAATATATAAAAAAAATACATAAAAATATATAACATCAAATAGATCAATCCCAAAACATACTTTTTGTTGAATCTATACAATCCATCCAGGTCATAGATTTTAAAAGACATAATTAGGAAATATATCCAGAAGTCCAGAAGGCTGAAAGAAAATTAATGCAGGTAATAAGTGAAAGTCCAAAAACTAGAAATTGAGAGAATTGAAGAAATAGTCCAACCGTGAGATGCGTCAGCAATCGATGAAGTGAAGAGTATCCAATGTTTATATTAGTCCGATAAATAAATCAAATCAAATAAAACGTTCAATAAACTCACTCAAAATTCCCAGAAATTGATCTGAAGATTACAAATCAAATCAAAGCGTTCCTGTCAAATGGAGAATCCGTTAAATTCGTTAAATACGATTTGAAAAAAATTACAATTGAATCGAGTCGACAAAATCAGCCACATTTCAGTTTTTATCTGGATTTTTTCACTAATTATAAGATATTAGTTGACGCTTATATCTTTTAGTTCTCTACTTTATATATATATATATATATATATATATATATATATATATATATATGTATAATTATGTTATAATAAATATTTAATTATCATGTATATACGTATACGTTTCATCATTGCGGAATCATCAGTGTAGAGATAACCATTCTAGCCGGTCGCACGATTCGAACCTCGGAACGGAATTTTATCACCATTTTTTAAAGTAATATTAAAATTTATTTTGGTTTGCCATTATTGTTAACAAGACTTCTGAAACTTTTTTCTCCCGTGTTTTGGGATAATATGTTTTCCTTTCACCATTAAATGAACTATTGCTCTGATGATAGCAAAGTTGAACCAAAGACTATATATTTATCTTAATTTTGCTGTGAAACACGCGTAAGAAAAAAGTATTAAATTTGGAAAAAATAAATAGATTTTGTTTATGAGACGAAGAAAAAAATACAGGTATTTGCTGAAATGTGAAAAAAGAAATTGAAACAATAGATGAACATTATGGTTTTGGATTGAATTTTCTTATGCTCATTGGAATACAACTATTAAGTATATATATATATATATATATATATATATATATATATATATACATATATATATATATATATATATATATGTATATATATATATATATATATATATATATATGTATATATTAGAAGACGTAAAAAGTAACAAATGATTTAACAAGAAAAGAAAAAATATTTATGGCATAAATCATATATACACATACATATATGTTTATTCATTTAAAAAAAAATTTTTTGATGAAGAGCGGGTGATCGTTCGAAATAGGAAAATTAAACTTGTAATAACAGGTACATTTTTACATGTTTTTATGTTTTTCATAAGTCTATTTTTTATTTGTCAAATGTGAAGAAATTCATAATTATTGTGCCCAAACGGAGAATATATATATATATATATATA
>OY744543.1:10921538-10979038 GCA_963556195.1 Sepiola atlantica
CCCAGAATACGTAATATAATTTTACTCTTTTATCCCTATGATCTCCTCTGATGATAAAAGCATGCATTTTTGAGAATGCATGGGTTAAGGAAAGAAAAAATAAGATTTATTTATATAATCCTTGTTTAAACTATTTGATGATTTAATAAATGTTGTATTTTCCAATTTTTATTCTTATCATTCACTTCCTTATATTACTGCTCTAGCTTGTATATTTAGCATCGACTAATTTAAAGATATAATTTGATTTTCATCTTTATTATTTCTTCATTTTATATATATATATATATATATATATATATATATATATATATATATATATATATATATATATATATATATATATATATGATAAATATTTGTTATTGTTTATTATTTATGTACGTACACGTTTCGTCCTTTTTAATAATCGGGACTCAGCATAGAGATATGACTATTCACTACCGGTCATGCGATTCGAAACCCCGGATTACGAGTATTTTGCAACTCAAATCCGACGCCTTAACCACACGGCCAATTTTAAATAGCGAATAAACTGTGATAATTTAAACAATTTATCGGCGTTCTACTTTTTTTAATTGAAGGAACGCTGCATTTAAAGCTAGTGACGTCATGCTGTGTTAATACTACACTTACAGTGCTCTACTTTTTCGAGGAGCGACAAATAATAATAAATATTTGTTATTGTTTATTATCTATGTACGTACACGTTTCGTCTTTTTTAATAATCGGGACTCATCAGCATAGAGATATGACTATTCACTACCGGTCATGCGATTCGAAAACCCGGATTACAAGTATTTTGCAACTCAAATCCGCTCGGATAAATAGCGAATAAACTGTGATAATTTTGTGATAATTTTGACACTTTATCGGCGGCTTAACGTCTAGAGCGTTCTACTTTTTTTAATGGAAGGAACGATGCATTTAAAGCTAGTGACGACATGGTGTGTTAATACTACACTTATATATATATATATATATATATATATATATATATATATATATATATATATATATATATATATATATATATATGAAAAGAACGAAAACCAAAAATATTGTTTATGTATTTATAATATGTATAACAGGTTTTACTTTTTCATTTTCCATTACGTTGAAATATTATTTCCATTTATATATGTATATATATATATATATATATATATATATATATATATATATATATATATACTAAGTTATGCAAATATAGTTATGGCAATTAAGCTACACAGAGGCTTTCGCGTTTCATTGCCGGAAGGAATCGTCAGGCTAAAATGCATTTTAGCCTTACAATTCTCCCCGGGGATGAAACGCGGAAGCCTCTGTGTAGATTAATTGCCATAAATATATTTTGTTAACTTACTAGCCAGCTTTACTAACGTGAGGAGCACTGTTGAAGTAAATACTGAAAATCGATATATAAAAATTATATCTCCTTATAACATTTCATGTGGATACATGAAATAATAATAATAATAATAATAATAATAATAATAATATATATATATATATATATATATATATATATATATATATATATATATATATATATATATGTAATCTCGTAACTTAATAAACGGATGATTATGGAGTTAAGTAATAATATTCTATAAATACGTAAGGTAACATGGGCACAATTTTTTTTTTGTAAATGTTAACATTTAAGGACTGCATATATATAAAGTTATTTTTTAGTTAATTTTTTGGGGACCCGTTAATTACATGGGCACATTATGTTTTGTAAACTCTACTATTTAGCGGATGCGCTTACCTCCTAAAACTTTAAAAATAAGTCAGACACAAAACATTTAGCAGAGAAAAGAATTGCTCTACATCAAATTTTGCGTTAAATTAAGTAATGTACAATGCGCGCGCTTGAACGTCAATAATACGTATGTGATTGGGAAAATTCTAATCTATTGAACTTATCATTATGAATTATTCAATATGTATTATAGGTAAGAGGATGAGTAACGAGGGTAAATTATTTATTTTTATTATCCATTTTATTATTCAAAATAGGGCCACACACCCCCCCCCTCTCGCAAAAAAAACGAAATAAAACATAAAAAATAAAAACTAAGCTATATTTATTGCTTATACCCGTTCTGGGACGGGTATTCTACTAGCATATATATATATATATATATATATATATATATATATATATATATATATACATATATATATATATATACATATATATATATATACATATATATATATATATACATATATATACATATATATATATATATGTATACATATATATATATATATATATATATATGTATATACATATATATATATATGTATATATATACATATATATATATATGTATATATATATATGTAAAACTAAAAATGGAATAATGGATAAGCAAATCAACAACTAGCAAACATAAACTCAAAAACACATATTGAATAGTTTTACCAAAATATTTCGATTAGGTTATTATATATATATATATATATATATATATATATATATATATATATATATATATATAATTATTTGTTATTGTTTATATTTTTATCTATGGACGTATACGTTTCGTCTCTTTTCAATTAGAAGTACGACTATTCACCACCGGTCACACGATTCGAAACCCTGGACTACAAGTATTTTTCAACCTACAGTCCAACGTCGCTAACCGCTAGGCCAGTTCTGAACAGCTTATAAACAATGATAATTTTAACACATTAACGGCGGCGAAAGCGTACAGGCATTCAAACTTCTATAAGTGAAGGAACGATGCATAAAGCAAGTGACGCTACGCTGTGTTACTACTACCATTTTACAGTGCTCTACTTTTTAATGAGGAGCTTCAAATATAAATATTTGTTATTGTTTATATTTTTATCTATGGACGTATACGTTTCGTCTCTTTTCAATCAAGACTCATCAGCATAGAAGTACGACTATTCACCACCGGTCACACGATTCGAAACCCTGGACTACAAGTATTTTTCAACCTACAGTCTAACGTCGCTAACCGCTAGGCCAGTTCTGAACAGCTTATAAACAATGATAATTTTAACACATTAATTATATATATATATATATATATATATATATATATATATATATATATATAAAAATACTGTTTTGTTTTGAAATTCTCGAAACAGTTTTTCATGGTAAACAACTGATGATCCCTTAAATAATGTTAAGACTAGCGTAAATTCTTGGAAGCAAACTAATATAGTAACTGCTAAAAGTAAATTGACTCATAAAAGTGATTTTCCACCGAATGATTTGGGACTAAAATGTTGTTTTTTCTTCTTGTTTTTTTTGTATATAGGTTTAATGGTTAGGAAACTTCCGAGACTATATATATATATATATATATATATATATATATATATATATATATATATATATATATATATATATATATATAGTAATCCAGGTAGTGTAAAAATCCACAGGGTAGAAATCCAAAGGGAATCAAACCGGGCTTATAAAAGAGTGCTCAATAAAGATATATTTATGGCAATTAAGCTACACAGAGGCTTCAATAAAGATATAGAGCTGTATTTTGAATACAATACAGCTCTATATCTTTATTGAGCACTCTTTTATAAGCCCGGTTTGATTTCCTTTGGATTTCTACCCTGTTGATTTATACTCTACCTGGATTACTATTTGCTCCCTTTTATTGTCGAGCACTCTTTTAACCCGGATTATTTAACTAACATGAATAAAAACCAACTTCAGCACCTCCTTTAAGAACATTCCAATCACAAACAAACGGAATTATCTTCTAATACTAACAATGAAGATGGAGGAACTCTTGAGAAGAATGAAGTGGAAAGCATACTATTTCCTAAATGGACCTAAACAGAGAACACTAGGGCTTCAAAATTCACTATATATATATACATATATATAAAGTGGTGTACTAAAAGCGAACTTTTAGGAAAAGTGAAACCTATTGTGAAGAGTATATAGCTCAATATCCAGGATAGAGCAGGTAGAATGAAGAAGAATGGAAAGGAATTAGAGAAGCAAAAGTCAAATCATAATTCAATTCAATTGCTCAGAGCAAGGTATATTCCGCAAAAAAGGCAATTTATCCAAGTTAAATTTTCCTTAAGCCAGGCTTTTCAAAGATCAAAATCTTATCATCAGAGGAAGTCGCTGGGATAGATAAGTTGGCAAAGGCCAAGATTTAAAATTTGAAAAAATAATGGCTTAAGGAAAATTTAACTTGAATAAATTGCCTTTTTTGCGGAATATACCTTGCTCTGAGCAATTGAATTGAATTATGATTTGACTTTTGCTTCTCTAATTCCTTTCCATTCTTCTTTATATATATATATATATATATATATATATATATATATATATATATATATATATATATATATATATATATATATATATATATATATATATATAAATCAATTTAAAAATATTTGAAAGTGTTATGGATTTGTGTGTTGAAATTTGAAATACAAAACAATTATTTCGATACATCTTATATATAAAATACAGCCAGAATTTTCGTCTATTATTTTGACTCCGTAAACAAAATGTTTCATATAAAATTCTACGTTGACGCGTTTCATACGAAAACCACACGACATCCAGGGCAGAATGCACGTAAAAAAAGCCTCCAGATAATTATCAGAAACGTCAATGGTGATATAGAAGTGATACAAGCCAAAACTTAAAACCACAAAAGTCAAATGTCCAGAAAAACTACAGATGCATATCAAAAAGACTCACTGAATATGCTCTTCAGATATCCAGGTAAATTCAGTCAAAATAATAAAAATGGCGATATCGAGGTGATACAAGCTAAAACTGTAAAATAAAAAATCAATCAAATGCCAAAAAGACAAACAAACTCGGATTCATATTAACAACGATCCCCAAATAAGGTCTTCAAAATCAAGGCAAACCTTATCAAAATAATTAAGAAATTACCAACAACAACCTTTACATGGGGGTGTGCATATAAAATTCTACGTGGACGCTTTTTGGTACGTGCTTCAAAAAATAGTTTCGCTTGAATTTACCGATTTTTATATTTTATCCGCTCTGCCGTATTCACTTTGCTTAGTGATTTCAGTGTGAGCGTAGAAGTGATTTATTTTTCATGTTATCTGTGCAACTATAACTAAGCTTAATAGTATTTTATTTAGTATGATATGTAAAAGAATTATTAGCATGAAAATGCTGATTTACAATGGTTAAAAATAAGAAATGTCCCATTTGGTATTTAACTAACAGAATACCTCCCTAATCTGTTAGTTAAATATGTTATTTAAATATGTTAGTTAAATCTATTAGTAAAATCTATTAGTTAAATATGTTAGTTAAATCTATTAGTTAAATCTATTAGTTAAATATGTTAGTTAAATCTATTAGTTAAATATGTTAGTTAAATCTATTAGTTAAATCTATTAGTTAAATATGTTAGTTAAATCTATTAGTTAAATCTGTTTGTTAAATATGTTAGTTAAATATGTTTGTTAAATCTATTAGTTAAATATGTTAGTTAAATATGTTAGTTAAATCTATTAGTTAAATCTGTTTGTTAAATATGCTAGTTAAATATGTTAGTTAAATCTATTAGTTAAATCTGTTTGTTAAATATGTTAGTTAAATATGTTAGTTAAATATGTTAGTTAAATCTATTAGTTAAATCTATTAGTTAAATCTGTTAGTTAAATATGTTAGTTAAATATGTTAGTTAAATCTATTAGTTAAATCTATTAGTTAAATCTGTTTGTTAAATATGTTAGTTAAATATGTTAGTTAAATATGTTAGTTTAATCTATTAGTTAAATCTATTAGTTAAATATGTTAGTAAAATCTATTAATTAAATCTGTTTGTTAAATATGTTAGTAAAATCTATTAATTAAATCTGTTTGTTAAATATGTTAGTTAAATCTATTAGTTAAATGTAGTAGTTAAATATGTTAGTTAAATCTATTAGTTAAATCTATTAGTTAAATATATTAGTTAAATATGTTAGTTAAATCTATTAGTTAAATCTGTTTGTTAAATATCTTAGTTAAATATCTTAGTTAAATATGTTAGTTAAATATATTAGTTAAATCTATTAGTTAAATCTGTTTGTTAAATATGTTAGTTAAATATGTTAGTTAAATATGTTAGTTAAATCTATTAGTTAAATCTGTTTGTTAAATCTATTTGTTAAATCTGTTTGTTAAAATATGTTAGTTAAATATGTTAGTTAAATATGTTAGTTAAATATGTTAGTTAAATCTATTAGTAAAATCTATTAGTTAAATCTGTTTGTTAAATATGTTAGTTAAATATGTTAGTTAAATCTATTAGTTAAATCTGTTTGTTAAATATGTTAGTTAAATATGTTAGTTAAATATGTTAGTTAAATATGTTAGTTTAATCTATTAGTTAAATCTATTAGTTAAATCTATTAGTTAAATATGTTAGTTAAATCTATTAGTTAAATCTATTAGTTAAATCTATTAGTTAAATATGTTAGTAAAATCTATTAGTTAAATCTATTAGTTAAATCTATTAGTTAAATATATTAGTTAAATATGTTAGTTAAATCTTCTAGTTAAATCTATTAGTTAAATATGTTAGTTAAATCTATTAGTTAAATCTATTAGCTAAATATGTTAGTTAAATCTATTAGTTAAATCTATTAGTTAAATCTATTAGTTAAATATGTTAGTTAAATCTATTAGTTAAATCTATTAGTTAAATCTATTAGTTAAATATGTTAGTAAAATCTATTAGTTAAATCTATTAGTTAAATCTATTAGTTAAATCTATTAGTTAAATATGTTAGTTTAATCTATTAGTTAAATCTATTAGTTAAATCTATTAGTTAAATATGTTAGTTTAATCTATTAGTTAAATCTATTAGTTAAATATATTAGTTAAATATGTTAGTTAAATCTATTAGTTAAATCTATTAGTTAAATCTATTAGTTAAATATGTTAGTTAAATCTATTAGTTAAATCTATTAGTTAAATCTATTAGTTAAATCTATTAGTTAAATATGTTAGTTAAATCTATTAGTTAAATCTATTAGTTAAATCTATTAGTTAAATCTGTAAACTAAATAATCTTGCAGATTCTATTGTTTCTTCTGATGTTCCTATTATTTCGGTATTATATTCTATTTTAGTCTTTATGTAGCCAATATTTAGAAAGCGTTATAATACGCGTGACTATTCTTATTAAATATTTCTTCAGTAGATGGAATTGTTTCTAATTCCATTGGTAATTTATATTGAAATATGCTTATTAATGAAAGGGGTGTGATTTGAGTTATGAATAACATGTACCGTACAACGATTTTCTTCTATATATGGCTTATATGTGTTTTGGCAGAGGTTAAACATAACATTTAAAAGAATTAGTGATCTTAATTCGTGCTGTAATCTTAACTTTAAAGCCTAAATTTATCATAGTGTTGTGCATAATATTTTTAATGTTCAGCCTTAGAATTAGTAGCGTTTCTAACTATAGATAGACCATCGTTCCTATATAGTTCGATAATGAACATTAATTACTTTAGATTAAGTTAGCTTTTAAAAATTAATAGCTCTACTCAGTCAGACATCTCTGTGCAACCAAAGACTCCATCGGCACATCACATGGATCCGTTGAATCTTTTCCCCCATTGATCATGATTACAAATTAGGACTGTCTCACGGCATTTACAGATACCATCTATTTCTTCGTTGGTAAGTTCTGTAAGTAGCTTTGCGATGTCAAAAGTAGTGTAGTACTTCCCTTGTAATTAAAGGGTAGTAATCCGTTATATTTAACTGAATAATTGACAATAGTTTTTTCCTGGATTTCACTAAACCAATTTCTCGTAAGGATATGGTTAATATGTAGTTTTTCTTTGATAATTTTATTCGTATTATCCAAGATTATTTTACCAAGTCCTGATCTAGTTGGATTGATCAACCTGGTGGTAGGCTGATTGAGAAAATCAGGTTTGTGGTCCTTCAGTGTGAGGTTTGAGGTTTGAGGTTAAATACTCTGTCACTAATAAGTACTTTATCCGTTACTGCTTTACTTTCAAAGTTAATTTCATGAACACTATCTAGGTTCCTTGCTTTTTATAGTTCTTCGGTAGGTTTTCGTGCATTAATTTGGTATATTCGATTTTATCCATTCGATAGAAATTCCTCGTTTCAAACGCTTTAATAAAAAGCTTGTCCGAACGTCTAATGTTTTTGACTGTTTCTTAAAGTTTCCTTTGAAAATCTGTAGTGTTCCTGTGAAATTCCAAATTGTTAATAATGTATTACTAAGTGCAGTTAACAGAAATGAAATAAATGAAATAAATGAAATCCCAATTAACTGCAATTCTAATGCACGTGTGAATTAAGGTTGAACACACATCCGAAGAAGGGAAATATTCTACCCGAAATATTATATCATACGGAATTTCAATCAAACAACGCTGACGCGAGTAAGATTGTTATATAGTATAAAAAAGAAATATATTGTATTAATAACAAAAGGTGAAAACTGCAAAACCTATTCCACTATTATATGTCTTAAATTGCCTTAGTTCGTGTTTATCCGTTACACCTCTGCATTATATTACCTTCGATAAAGTACCTGTCTATAAATAGAATAACCTAATATAGTAAAGAGGTAATTGCATTTATTGTATCTTAACCGTGTTGTATACAAGTAATTTCTAAGTATAGTAAGAAAAGTTCAGGTATGTCTAGAATCCTTGTTGTTATTTTGATCAAAATCCATGATATTGATTCTAAAAAAAGTCTAAAATTTAAGCTTAAAAGATCTTCAAAAGAAATTGAAACTTCCTAATTTGTGTCTAATGACTATTGATCGCATTCAATGCAAATCAGAAATATTTGAATTTTCTAGTGGGTTTGTTTTTATTCATATTATGCCCCTTGAAATCCCATTAAAATACCCCAAAGAAACCGAACTTTGTGGTGTAATATTTATTAATTGATGTCAAATACCTATTATAAAAATTCAGAAAAATCTTAGGCATCTGAATTTTCACAAAATGGTTTGCTCCATCTTTTCTCCATTTGCATAAAACTAAATTAAACTAAATATAATCAACATTATATACTCTTACGCATAGTAGCTGTGTTTCAAACTTCATAATGATCGATAACTTAGTTTAGAAGTGAATCATCGACATTGAAATATATAAACATATACATTACCTTCATATAAATATATATATATATATATATATATATATATATATATATATATATATATATATATATATATATATATATATATGCGTGTGTGTGCGTAATTTATAGTTAAGAGATATATTCGTGTGTCTATTTGTGTATACATGTATATACACTGGAGTGCGTACAAATAAATTAATTTTCATATATGCATATATAAATATGCATGTAAATTCTCCCCGTTGCAAAAACGCGTACGCACATATATATATATATATATATATATATATATATATATATATATATATATATATATATATATATATATATATATTAGACCCGTGTGAAATCCGTGCACATTTAAAATAGGTTATCTCACGTCTCAGATATGCGAACCGATTCAAATTTATTCACGATAAAATATATATTTACATGTCGGTATGTAAACTTTGAGATACCAAATCTGTCCTTTTTCAAAATAAACGTCTAAGAATGGACGTCATTTCCTGATTAATTAATTGGAATTGATAATCCAAAATTTAGAACGATCCACTCTTCCCCAAACTCATAACTTTTCGTTTTTGTACAGCCATTTTGAAAAGTAAATAAGTAAAAAGATTGTACGCCCAAATCTTAGATTTTTATTTTATTTTATTGGCACGGTACTCTGTTCTAGCACGCAAAATTCTTACGTCATACCTTATGCTTACTCTGATGTGCATATGTATGCATGTATTATGCATTGGAGATGTATTGGTTTTCGTGTGAATATAGTTTAGCGGTAAAATCACTGATAGCGTGTAGCAAGATAAAAAGCGAGTATGTAAAAAAAAAATACGATGGTAAATTCTAATGTAAAGTTTAAAGTAGGTAGAGTGAAATTTTGCAGTTAGAAGTCGCGTAACAGCAACGTGTCCTGGCAGTGACGTTACGAACAGAGGAAGCAACTTAACTGACGTGGTGAATGGGAAGAAAGGCTCTGTTTCTTTCGGTTTAACCAGGACAGAGAGAAGGAGAGAAAGAGAGACAGAGAAAGAAACACACACATACACAGACAGAGAAAGTCAGATAGACAGTCAGACAGACAGATATTAGTGGAGTTGGATAGCCGTTGCCTCTCCTCATGGGTAAGTGGTTTATGCGTATAAATGTATGCTGTACATAAATAATTTGTTGATGATTCTTTATTAATGACAATTATGAAAGTCATTATTGAGAAGAAGAAAAAGAAGAAAAAGAAGAAAAAGAAGTGGAATAATAATAATAATAATAATAATAATAATAATGATAATAATAATAATAATAATAATAATAATAATAATAATAATAATAATAATAATAATAATAATAATAATAAGCCATAACAGAGAGAATAGAAGATGGTAACCTCACCACTACGACTACAGAAATTTAACCAGCTGATACTCCCTACATAAGGGACGCACCATAGGGGATTGAAAACCCCCAAACTTAACAAAAATTTCAAGTTTCCTAATGGGCCATTTAGTGTTTCTGTCAAATTGCTGCAAAAACACTTTCTGAAGTGTTTGCATCTAAGTACTGTTTCATTTCTAACATTAAGCAAGTTGTCTCTGAATTTAAATCTTATAATCTCAAGCTTCTCATTCAGACACAAAAAACAAGACACGTTACAGGATCCACAAGCCTTGTCTTTCTTAATTATCTCTCATTTAATTATTATGGGTTTCTTGTCCTTAATTAGTTTCCAGAGAGGTAGTGTCTTTCTCATACATACATAGGTATTAATGCGGTTCTGTAGATAAAATGATGATTTTACGTATATACAGGTGTTATATATATATATATATATATATATATATATATATAGTATAAATTTGTATTTCTACAAACATTATTAGTTACATAGAGTTAGGGTAGACAAATGATTTTTAAGCATCCGTTGGAGATCTTTAATGATTTATTCCGCCATAACGTTGAGAGATTTACGTTTTTTGTTGTTTTTTGCTCTCTCTCTCAATTCTCCAACTGAAACAATTTTCCCCTGAAATCCCATTCGATTTTCTTAGTTTTTAATTTATCATTGTGACGTTTCCTCTTAGAGGGTCAGACGATAAGGCTGTAAGGAACATTTTTAGCAATTTTTTTTTCACCCGCCCGTTTAATTGATTAAAAAATGATTCCTCTTAAATTTATTCTACGATTTTGTTGTACGCGAAATATACTTATTTACGAAATATATATATATATATATATATATATATATATATATATATATATATATATATATATATATATATATTCTATGGAAAGGCGCCATGGAAGGTTTAAGGTTAGTTTATATTTATAATTATGCCGTACACTTAATCTAAACAACTAACACCCACAATGTTTAGGATCGCCGTCGGATAATTTTGATTATAAGAATTAAATGTATATTAAACAATACTAATAAATAAATGTATATTAAACAATACTAATAAATAAATATATATTAAACAATACTAATAAATAAATGTATATTAAACAATACTAATAAATAAATATATATTAAACAATACTAATAAATAAATATATATTAAACAATACTAATACATAAATGTATATTAAACAATACTAATAAATAAATGTATATTAAACAATACTAATAAATAAATGTATATTAAACAATACTAATAAATAAATATATATTAAACAATACTAATAAATATCTAGACATTATATGATTTTAGTAAATACCAATTTAATCTCGGTGCTCGCACGTAATACACCAGTAATTTGTAGTTTAGCATTGGAATATTCTGAATAAGTAACATAACTGTAGCATCTGTTATTATTATTGTTGTTATTATTATTATTATTATTATTATTATTATTATTATTATTATTATTATTATTATTATTATTATTATTATTATTATTATTATTATTATTATTATTATCCACCATATTATTATTATTATTATTATTATTATTATTATTATTATTATTATTATTATTATTATTATTATTATTATTATTATTATTATTATTATTATTATTATTATTATTATTATTTATACTCACTAGGAGTTCTCACACAGATCATCGTCAGTGATTGCTCATCGACAACAACCAGTGGTATTTCCTGAAGTCTGAGTGACAACAAGCCTCCCACGATTTCCAGTATTCTTCACCTCTTTTCGATAACGATGCGGTATCGCAACACCCGCTTACCATTGATTTATCGCTGGTAAGGACAATTGGTGTTCTCTGGGATTTGGGTGGCAATTATTATTATTATTATTATTATTATTATTATTATTATTATTATTATTATTATTATTATTATTATTATTATTATTATTATTTCCACTATTATTATTGCTACTACTACTATTACTACTGTTACTAGTTATATATATATATGTATATATATATATATATATATATATATATATATATATATATATATATATACATACATACATACATGCGGATGTTTCACTAATTATAAATATTAGTTGACGCTTATATCTTTTGTTGGATAACTTTATATATATATATATATATATATATATATATATATATATATATATATATATATATATATATATATAATTAAAATGAGCCGGATTTACAGAAATGAAATATTTAAATCGTTTAAAGCTGAGAGATTTTTTTCATTATATTAAATGCCGAACTTTTAATTAAATTAAATATTTTTGGTTAATCAACTAAAATTAAATTATATTTTATGAAATGCGAAATTGGAAGAAATTACAAAGGAATACAAATGACGAAAACACGAAGTAAATTACACAAAAGTTGATAAAATAAATAAAATGGATTCTCATCGCAAAATTCATAAATAAATCTGCAAGATAATTAAGTTTATTCAATATTCGTTTATCAACAGATTCGTATGAAATTGAAATGGGAATGCATTTAATATATTTTATGCTAAATTCTACTTATTAATATTGAAATAAAATAGTGGATTTGAAGCATCTCCCTCTCTCTCGCTATATATATATATATATATATATATATATAATCACCAGTATGAGAGGAGTCAATTCCTGCCGGTCACACGATTCGAACTCCAATACCAAAGTCATCTTTAACTCAGTAGTCGGAGCACTAACCGATGTGTCCATAACGAAATGGCAAAGTAAATTATCGTCTAAATGCCAAATTAAGCGCGCATATTAGCAAGCTGTCAACATAACTCAATGGGCGGGGCCTAGAGTATTACATTTACGCCATAAATGACTACCTGTTTTAACCTACTTAAAGTTCTTTCTGAAACGAGAGTTTTGAACAATTATTTCTAAATAAATATTATTTTCGAATTGTCCCATATACACGTGTGTTTCATGCTAACTCTGCAATCATCAGTGTGGGAGAAGACAATCCCTATATATATATATATATATATATATATATATATATATATATATATATATATACATTACTATTTCATGTATCCACATACAATTTTATAAGGAGATATACTTTTTTATGTATCAATTTTCAATATTTACTTCAACAGTGCTCGATACGTAAGTAGAGCTAGGTAGTAAGCTATGAAAATATATTTATGGCAATTAAGCTACACAGAGGCTCCCGCGTTTCATCCCCGGGAGCATTTTAGCCTGAGGATCCCCCCCCCCCAACTCCGGGGATGAAACGCGGGAGAATCTGTGTAGCTCAATTGCCATAAATATATTTTTATAGCTTACTATATATATATATATATATATATATATATATATATATATATATATATATATATATATAGACAAACGTTATTGTTTTATTAGTCTTTTTTATCTTATCGATCTTTCGGATGATCCTTCGCGTATTTCTTTCAAATCGGCGATTGTAGGCTCCCTAGGTGTTTTTTTTTGTTCCATTTTTTTGCGAGTGCTTTCGACTCTACTTTCTCTATCGTTATCGAAAGCCGATCAATATCGATCTATCCGTCGATCTACCCCAGTCAAGTATACATTTTTACACCAAATTAATCACAAGTCGGATATGACGTCACACCACTATTGCAAAATATGTCGTTCGCTGGTCAGTAAAATGAAATCCCACCAAAAAAAATCAAAACACACTATAACAATGAAGAATAATGAAAAAAAAAGAAGTTTTTTTAATGTTTTCATTAAAAGCAATTTAATTTCTCAATATTTATTGTCAGTTCACGGAGTAAATAAAATACGTTTTACTAAATATGACATTCTTTCCATTAGATTAAGTAACACTGAAAATATCTAGTTAATATATACACAAAATAGAATATATTTATACGTGCATTTCGATGTCCAATCTAGACCGAAGCCATGCCTATGGTCATCAGTGAGATAACCGCACATTTGAAACTAACCCTACATCTCCGCGCACAAATACACGCATACACAGCTGCCACTCATGTTAAAATAAATCCAAGTTAAACCTTAAATAAACGTCCGGAGATTTGACATGCAAGACCATCAGGGGGTTATGGTTTTCGTAGATCCATCAAGTTGCCGGGTGATTGTATTTGATACACTTTTAATCCGGTCCGGTGCTAAACAAAAAGAAAATCGTTGGCGTTCTCCCATCAAAGAAGGACTAACCCATCCCATATTTTATTTAGTTATTTTTTTTTCTGTTTTTGGTTTATGGGATGTTTATTCCCACTTCCCATGTAAATACAGTTGAGGATTTCTGAAGTAAACCTTTTCGTAGAGTAAATGCGGTATTGTGGCAAAGATTTAAGTACTTCCCACAAGGCCGGAAGTTGAGGACAACAGCTCTATTGAGGGAGGATCCTAGTCGAATACATGAATAACCGAGAATCAACCCGTCAGCATTCCCCGGTAGTGGCGTCTCCGGCGATCGGCAATAACCCTCTGCCGAAGGATGGGGTAATGCTTGGGACGGTACACCTTAAAAACCATGCCTTATTTTGACAAAAGAAGGGTCTACTAATCAGTTGGACAGTCACTAGGTTGTCAGAATGATACCAAAGAGAACCTCGGCTGGTGATATTGTGTTAACTAGATGATATGTCTGTAATAGACGAATGCCGACGTTTGAAAGGAATATTTTTTGTATAAATGGGGCATGACTGGGTCAAGCTAAGATTAAAATAGCGAATCAGTGACTGTAGAATTCTTTCTATCCAAAACTACAACCATAACCCTAACCCTAACTCTACCCTAACCCTAACCCTTACCCAAACACGACCTGGGTCAAATTATGTAAAAAGAATACATTTATGTAATAAAGAATTACTTTTAATCCGCACTCCGTCTTTTTTATTTACTTTTATTTATTAAATGTTTTTTTTCCGCTAGCTGTAGAATACGCACTAACATGGCTGAGTGTCCTCCAAGCTTTACGATCTTGAGCCAAGGTGTTCGCTTGGTTTATGTTCACGTTCATCTATCCACAAACGTTGTCTATCCATCTTTTCCTTTGTCTACCTTTCCACTGGCTTCCATGTATAATGCCTTCAACGCATATTTTGCATAACGCTATACTGGAACGCTTCACGTGACCAAACAATCCCAAGACTTTACATTTAAAGACAGAGGATATTGACGGGGTGCCAGTGAGTTTTTGCAAACCTGCGAGACTGATGTGATCAGATAGTTTATGATCGTTAATGAAGCGTTAATGGTGAGAAAGTTTCTATTTATTGACGTAAATTTACAGTCAAGTTGACACATTTAAGTCAGTATAAGACTACAGGAAGGACATATGCGTTATAGATGTTCGCTTTCAGTTTGTATTATATTCGTTTAGAAGTTAGGGTTAGAGTTAGGGTTAGTGTTAGGGTTAGAGTTAGTGTTAGAGTTAGGGTTAGAGTTAGGGTTAGCGTTAGCGTTAGGGTTAGGGTTAGAGTTAGATTTCGAGTTCGAGTTCGAGTTCGAGTTAGGGTTAGGGTTAGGGTTAGGGTTAGGGTTAGAGTTCGAGTTAGGGTTAGAGTTAGAGTTAGAGTTAGGGTTCGAGTTCGAGTTCGAGTTAGAGTTAGAGTTAGAGTTAGGGTTAGTGTTAGTGTTAGGGTTAGGGTTAGAGTTAGGGTTAGAGTTAGGGTTAGGGTTAGTGTTAGAGTTAGGGTTAGAGTTAGAGTTAGAGTTAGAGTTAGAATTAGAGTTAGAGTTAGGGTTAGGGTTAGTGTTAGGGTTAGGGTTATTGCTAGTGTTAGGGTTAGGGTTAGGGTTAGGGTTAGGGTTAGCGTTAGGGTTAGGTTTAGAGATAGGATTAGGGTTATGTTTATTGTGAAGGCGGCTCCAACCTCAGCCTATTCTGTGATTTTACTTTAGTTCGCCCTAAACAAGGCACAATGCAACTTGGACGTAAGGGGTTAATATGATTTTAGGGGTCATATTTATAGGGAGTTTGGCAGCGAGATTTTTGTTAACATTACATTTAAATTTCTGCATGTTGGTAAAGTCAGGGAGAGAGGGAGTATGGAGGGAATTCCAAGGGCTAGAAGTTCGAGGAAAGAAGCTATTAGAGAAGAGAGCTTCATAGTATCTGAAGACATCTACATTGAGGAGTGGGATTTTGTTGATTATCGGGTTGGTCGGGGGTATTTATGTCGAGGGGCCACCAGTGCAGCAAGTTCATCGGGGCACATTCCTTTGAAGTACTTGTAAAATAAGCATAAGGATGCCACATTGCGGTGATGGGACAGGGCCGGAGCTTAGTAGACTGTGTGGGACCTATTAAATTAGAGGCTCTTTTTTAACACTAAGGGAGAGAAGGAGAAAGAGAGAGAGAAGAAGAGAGAGTGAGAGAGTAGGAGAGAGAGAAAGAGAAAGAGAAAGAGAGAGAGAAGAGAGAGAGAGAAAAAGAGAGAAAGAAGAGAGAGAGAAAGAGAGAGGGAGAGAAAGAGAAAGAAAGAGAGAAGAGAGAGAGAGAAAGAGAGAGAGAAAGTGAGAGATAGAAGAGAGAGAGAGAGAGAGAGAGAGGGGGGGGAGAGAGAAAGACAGACTAGATGTTGGGTCACCAACTTAGATGTTATACTATGTTTCAGCATTTTTGAGATGAGGAGTGATAATTTGATCATTTGGATAATTCGGACTACTGTTCTCATCTTGGATGATATTTTTACAACGTTTCGGCCGATGTAACGTCCGATTTTCTTCAGTTGTATCTCTTCAAACTCGGCAATCTGTACGGAATTTCAAACTGAACTCTTTATTTAATCGATGGGGGTAGATTGTTCTCGTCTCGTCAGCCATGATCAGGTAGAAGTCTTAAGTATTTTTTATAAAAATATTCTTAGTATCGTTTATATTACGTTTTTTTTTAATTTTTAACATAGTTCACCCCAAACAAGGCAAGCCGCCACTGTAGACGTAAGGGGCTATCGAGAAAAAAGAAAAGGGGAGAAGGTTGGGGGGTCAACTTAAATTGGGATCTGCGCAGCGAGATGTCTGTTTACATTAGTTTTAAATTTCTGCATGTCAGTACTGTCAGGGAAGCAGGAGGCATGGAGGGAGTTCGAGAGGCCAGCAACACGAGGACAGAAGCTATTTGAGCAGAAGGCTCTCCGGCATCTGGGGACCTCCACAGTGAATGAATGAGATTTAGTTGATTGTCGAGTTGGTCTAGTGAATTTACGTCTAGGGGACACCAGAGTAGCCAATTCATCGGAGCATAATCCATTGAAGTATTTGTAAAACAAGCACAAGGATGCTACATTGCGGCGATGGGACAATGACTAGAGCTTGGTTTACAGTGAAGGACCTATTAGGTTGGCGACTCTTTTTTGGACCTTGTCAAGGAGGGAGAGACTAGTAGATGTTGGTGCACCAGCCCAGATGTGACAACAATACTCCATGCATGGGCGAATGGTGGCTTTGTAGAGATACAGGATAATGTCAGGTGTGAGGAGTTTACTAGCACGATAGAAGAAGCCAACCTTCTTTGCGGCAGCCTTGGCAATGTCTTCAATGTATTTGTTCCAATTCATGTTACCTGTGAAGGTTAGGCCGAGGAGTTTGAATGGGGAAATAATACAAATGTTTAATGTCTAAGTGGGAAGTGACGCTGGTTTTTTGTGGCTAACGACACAGACTAATAACCTGGGTGTTTCAAGTTCGAATCCAGTTTGGTACACAAGAAACATTTTCACTTAGTATGCTGACAACCTTTACGTGGTAATTATCTGATTTCGTTCTAGAAAGACTTTTGACTAGAAAGATATTGGGGAAACCAACGCCAACAATAGAATCATGTTCAAGTTCCGAAGTTCCCCGAAGTTCCCCGAAGTTCCCCGAATTTGCGACGATTAATTTTTTTGCTCATAAAAATCATTTTGAAAGTTTAGACGCTGAAAAACAAATTCAAACTACCGAAACTAAAACAAAGATTTGAACCACTGTATTCTACAAATTAAAAAAAAAATCCTTAAGTTTTTCATAATACTTACCCACACGGAAACGTCGACACCTAACTCCTGGGTTTGTCTCATTCAACCGTGGGGGGAAGTTAGGGTTAATTAATGAGATAACAAAATGCATCAATCAATCTTATCAGTCTAAGTCCAAATGTTGGACGTTTTTGGTGAAAGAGACCCAAAAGGAATGGGCGTATCTTTGTAAAGACTGGCAATGCGTGACTCAGCCCAACAGCTGTTAACGGCGGGACGGGGTTAGGGTTGTAGAGTTGGTGAAAGTCAGACTTTGATTTTTGCGGTTTGCAGGAGGACACGGTGACCCAGCACAATGACCCAACGTTGAACGGGCGATTCCCGCCCGACGAAAACGCGTAGGAACAAATCTATAAAATCCTACATAATTAGGCCTGATTCGGAATGACACCGGAATAAAGAACACTTTATTTATGTTTCGTTCTTGCTTTCTTTTCTTTTTTCTTTCCTCTTTTCATTCCTTCCTTTTCTCTAGTTGTTTTTCTTTCTTTTGTGCTCTCTTCCATTTTTTCTTTCATTCGTTTTTAACTTTTCGCTTCTTTCTTTTTTTTTCGCTCTCTCCCTTCATCTGTTCTTTCATTTATTTTTCTTTCATCCTATTTTTTTCTCCTTTCTGTCAATTTTTTCTCTATCATCCCTTCACCCCTTCTTACTTTAATTTCATTTTTTCCTTTTATCTTTTTTTTCATTCATTTATTTCCATTTTCTTTCATTCATTTTCCTGTCATTTTTCTTTTTCTTTCCTTCATATTTACTTTCTTTTCATTCTCTCTTCTTGTAAACTTGGCATTAATTATTTTCCTTGATCAACCAGTTTTCCTTTCATTTTCTTTCATTCATTTTTCATTCCTTATTTTTCCATGTTTAACGACTTGTTTTCATGTCGATCCTTTTCTTTTTATTCTTCTTTTTTTTGGTTCATTTATCCTTCTTTCAAACGTTTCTTTTTCCTTTTTGTTGTTATTCTTTTGTTCTTTCGTTTTCATCTTCCGCTTATCTCATTTTTCTTTCTTTTTTTTTCATTTTGATTTTATACATTTTTTATTCCATTTTTTAAAATTTATTTTTAATTCCCTATTTTTTTCCATCCATATTTCATTGTTTCTTGGCGATCTTTGTTTTCGTTGTTTTCTTTTTTCTCTTTTTTTCCATTCTTTCTTTTTTCTTTCTTTCCTTCTTTTTCTTTCTTTCCTTCTTTTTTTTTCTCTCGTTCATTTTTCCGTCCTTTGTTTATTTATTCTTTCCTTTGTATTGTCCTCTTCCGAGCATTCATTCTTATTTCTTTATTACGTTTTCTCGTCAATATTTCTTCCTTATTTCACACACTTTTCTATTTTCTATCTTCCCCCTTTCTTTCCCGCTTCATGTTCTTGTCCTCCACTTTCCCTTTTTCCTTCATTCTTCTTTTCTTTCTTTCCTTGACAATACCAATCTATCTATCTATCTATCTATCTATCTATCTATCTATCTATCTATCTATCTATCTATCTATCTATCTTAGTTTTTTTATTTACTTATTTAAGTGCGTTAGGTTTTATTTAGTTATCTTAAAGTAAAATTAATTCTATGTTTACAGTTTGTGGCTATTTCAGTTTTGCGATTAAGTAATTGTTATACATCTTAAAACTATAAAATGTCTAATTCATAAACTACATGGATCGTATAAATATCTGCATGTTCTTGCCCATCTTTAGATTTTCTATTCAACTACGGCGATCATCCTTTACCAAAATGGTTCAATAGCAATGTACATTATCTGTGATCTTCGTAATTAAATGTGCTTTTGCGACTATAATATTTTTTCGTGTTCAGGATTTCATTGTAGCTTGCTAGATTCTTCTAATGGCGAAACAGTTATTTTGTAGGGGGCAATTCACCCTTACTTTGCAGTTACATTTTACAATAACTGTGTTGTGTCTGCGTTCTTGTCAGACAACCATAAGCAGCAAATAATTCAATCGATCGGTTGAGCCTGAAATGTTCTTGCGTTAATCTACTTTCCTGGGCAAGGCTGAGACACGAGTTAGCTATATCTATATATCTAAATGACTAAATGCAAAAGTTTTGTTCAACCTATCCTAACTATATAAACAGCATAAGACTATGAAATACCGTATATATAGTAATCCGCAAACAACAACAGTTAGCTCTGGATTTGCTTAATTTACATATTTATTTACCATCTAATAAATTAACATTTTGTAATATACATTTGTAATTTACATTGTCATGTTTTCTTATATATATGCAATAATTTCGTCGATAGTGAAACATCTAATGTCGCTGTATTGCTGAGAACAGAGACTACACTTTGATCTTAACCAAAACGCGTAAAAAGCATAAAAATAATGTTTTTAGGACTATTAACTTTAAAACGAATGAAAAAATCCTGATTAATCTATTATTCTATTACCTTTTAATGAGGTTAGATAGTGTAGTATCCGTTCTGTTGTCATGAGACTATCTTCTCGGGGACTATCTTCTCCTCTTTTGAGGGGGGGGGGCGATTGTAGTATCTTTTATATTATCATGATATCATACTCGTAGATATCGTCTTCTCCTTTTCTGAGGAGACGCTCCCAGGTATTATTTCCTCTATTTTAGAGGAGGTATTATAATATTTGTTCTGTTGTCACGATACCATCCTACCAAGAAGTAACTCCTCCTTTTAGAAGTAGTGTAGTATATGTTTGTGATATACTATATCATGCTCTCAGGTATTACCTCCTCTTTTGGGGGGTCAGTAACGGCAAACACATAGGAAAAAAGAAGACGCACAAAGGAATGTTTTGGGTACGTGCGTAAATATTAAAAAAAAAAAAATTATTATTCATTGCATGCGACTAAGACATTAAAGACATTAAAAAAGGAAAAAATTGGGAGAAAGAAAATGAAAAAAAAAATGGAACATGGGTGAAATGTAGAGTAGTACTTTGAGCGGGATCGGAGTTTATTTTATGCAGTGGCGAGGTATATTGCATTGTTTGAGTGCGGTTTTTGCCAGATGTTTGCTTAAGAAAAAGGGGTAAAAACTGCACTTCAACATTGCGTTATTTCGAACAAACTTAAAATGTTCGCTTTTTCTGAACGAAACCGGTAAATCTCTCGTTTTTTGATAATTTATTCATGTGTTTAATTTGTTTTTCCTTTTGTCTTTTTTCACACATGCTGTCACTACAGCATTTCATTTTATGATATATCGTATATTTTATCGTTCAGGGTGGGACAAAATAAGGGTCCTATCTTTAAATTTGAATAACTTGAATTTGAATAACTTCCACAAAATAAAAGTTAAACTCACCAAACTTTATGTGTGTGTAGACTGACCCTTCCGAGATTTTTTGAAATAAACAAAACAAATTTTAGCCGAAAAACACTTCTTAAAACTTACAAAAACTAAAGTATTGTTTTTTACACGGTTTTCAGTTTTTTAAGCAAAAATAATGTTTTCTAAATGAGGGTACGTTCCTTAGGGCTAATATGGCTCATGCTTGCTTCGGAAGGGGTCCTTTACTTATTCTAAAAAAATATTTTTTAAAAATCAATAAATAAAAAAGTTATGAATTTTTAAAAATAGGACCCTTATTTTTGCCCACCCTGTATATATATATATATATATATATATATATATATATATACATACATGTACTAGATCAGACACCAGTTGACCAGTTTAGTCTCAGACTAATTATTCTTTTTTATTAGTTACTATTGATATTATAATTATTCTGAACGATTTTGCGAATTTTATTGACTGCATTTGCAGATGAATAGTTTCTTTTTGTAGATTCTCACTATTAAAAATAAAACTCCTACATTTTCCATTCTTTGTCGTCGACCTTGAGACGCGTGAAGCTGACTGTGTTGTAATACAGGTCGTCCTGAAGGTATTAGGACTCATCACTATAATAACCACAATCGAACGCCTTAATAAGTAAAACGATAAAATCGGGGGGGAGGGGGAGTATTAGTTTTTTGTCGTTGTTGTTATAAAGAGGCTTTGTTAATTCATTTCGTGTCTGAAACCCAAGATAAGGACAACGTCCCCTTCTTTACAATGGTAACTCCCGACTGAAAAAACAGCACGAAACTGAATTAAAAAAAGAAGCCTTCGAAAACTTATTTCAGCAGCGAAAGGGTTCGTAAATCCCCCTTTTTAACAAATACTCTATAGTTTTATTAGATACAAGGCATGCCCCCCCCCTCAGTACACGCTTTCCTTCTTTTACGCGTTTTCATTTGATATTCCACATAGTTTATCCTACATTTTAACAAATAACGGTGTTCGGTAATCTCGCTTACTAGATTAAAAGAATAACAGAATTACGATTAACAAACGCACGTTGCCTCTGGTTATACTTTTTTGTAATTAGCATTTTCATAGGTTTATTACGCTTCAGTTTTAAATGGAAATTTCATCGATCTGTCACAGTTTCATTTAAGGTAGTATTTTCGTCGCTAAACGCGCAGATTGAATGGACGCATATCAGGAATATCTGTTTTGTATTTTTTGTATTTTGTAAAACATTATTTTTTGAAGTTGAGGAATTATTGTTTGCTTTTTACTCCCATAATACCTCAAAGGAACCAACAATTCAAAAGGGACTTTACGAACGTCATGAATAATTATGGTTTTAATTCGTCTTTAAAATATGGTTTTCTTTGCTCTCCTTCCCTCATCCCTCACCCAGACTCTATTTTCCACCTTCATCGTCATTTCTTCTTCTTCTTCTTCTTCTTCTTCTTCTTCTTCTTCTTCTTCTTCTTCTTCTTCTTCTTCTTCTTCTTCTTCTTCTTCTTCATTTCTCCTCCTTCGTCTTATCCTCTATCTTTTCCTTCTATTTTTTCTCCTCTTCTTTCTTCTCAATGTTCTCATTCTCTTTCTCTTCCTCTTCCTGTCATACGTCCACCTTTTCTTTTTCCTCCTCCTCCTTCCCCTTCTTTTTCTTCTTCCTCTTTATTCCCTCCTCCTCTTTTAGGTTTTTATTTTCCTCTTTTCCTCCATCTTCCGCCCCTCTTTTTCCTCCTCCTCCTCCTCCTCCTCCTCCTCCTCTTCCTTCTTCTTCTTCTTCTTCTTCTTCTTCTTCTTCTTCTTCTTCTTCTTCTTCTTCTTCTTCTTCTTCTTCTTCTCATCTATTTTCAACCGGGTATCTTTATTTCGGTTGCCACCCTTTACCCACCCTTTTGTTTTGTTTCTTCTTCTCTATAGAACAAAACCTCTCGTCATCGTCGTTGCTGTTGTCGTTGCTGTTGTTGTTATTATTATCGCTCCTTCTCGGTCAACGCGACCGAGACAAGCTGACCCTGGCCCTTATTTCGCGCCACTCCGTCTTCGAACTGCATAGGGATTGGTACGTTCCGCACTCCTAAAATGGACGCTTGCGGTTAGCAATACAAAAATGGCCACGGGACACGAGAATGGCTACTTTTGTCGACGTTCTCGGTCGATATTTATAACGCTGGACCGATTTTACAAGATCGCAGCGTTTTTACTTAACAAATTATGTAACGCATTTTATTTGTCTCAATTTTAGCGATGAAGAACTATCATTAGTAACATCGTCCATATTCGGGCGATTTTTCCCATCGGTACAATTTATCTTTCGACTGATATACTCTCCGGCCTTCTTGGTCGATGGGTATATTGCTGGACATGACTAATTTTATAAGTTATGTTTCGAAATTTTTTAGATGAGGATTGATATTAAATATTATTCACACAAAGTTTCTTCAAGTGCGTCCACATAGATCCGTGGCGCAATGGATAAAAGTGTTAAGTAATAATCAAACCTAAGTGAGAGGTTCAATTCTCACTATAGGCGATACTAAATATATGATTAAGAATTACTTGAGACATCTACCCGGTTATGGCTGACAGAACGAGAACAATCTCTGCCCGTGGATTTAAAAAAAGGATTCAGTTCGAAATTCCGTACAAATTCCTGTGTTCGTCATAAAACATCCCGAGTTTGATAAGACGCAGCTGAATAATGTCGGAGGTCACATCGGCAGAACCGTTGTAAAGTCTCAATGCTCTAAATAATACGTATGGCACAAGGTCACGTCGTTTTTATTTACTAAATCTCTACGGTAACCATATCAAAATGTTCACTTCAAACGCAAAAAAGAAATCCGTGCATAAATTAACTCTAACCCTACCCCTAACCCTAACCATAACCCTACTCCTAACCCTAACCCTTACCCTAACACAAACCCTAACCATAACCCTACCCCTAACCCTAACCCTAACCCTAACCCTAACCCTACCCCTAACCCTAACCCTAACCCTAACCCTAACCCTAACCCTTATCCTTACCCTTACCCTAACCCTTACCCTAACCCTTACTCTAACTCTAACCCTATCCCTAACACAAACTCTAACCATAACCCTACCCCTACCCCTAACCCTAACCCTTACCCTAACCCTAACCCTAACCCTAACCCTAACCCTAACACAAACTCTAACCCTAACACAAACCCTAACTCTAACCCTAACACTGACACAAACCCTACCCCTAACCTTAACGCTAACACAAACCCTAACCCTAACCCTAACCCTAACACAAACTCTAACCCTAACACAAACTCTAACCCTAACCCTAACCCTTACCCTAACCCTAACACAAACCCTAACCCTAACCCTAACCCTAACCCTCTTCACGGATGAATTATATTATAGTGACTCATTCATCGTGGAGAACACGTCCGATAGCTACTGCGATATCACCACATCATGACTGTCTATTTGTTAGATAAGCATGACCATCGCTGACATGTTGACAAGATGAAGTATTGTTGCCACATCTGGGCTGGTGCATCGTCTACTAGTCTCTCCCTCCTTGACAAGGTCCAAAAAAGAGTCGCCAACCTAATAGGTCCCTCACTGTCAACCAATCTCCAGTCCATGTCCCATCGCCGCAATGTGGCATCCTTGTGCTTGTTTTACAAGTACTTCAATGGATTGTGCTCTGATGAGCTTGCTGCTCTGGTAGCCCCTCGACGTAAATTCACTAGACCAACTCGACAATCAACTAAATCCCATCAATTCACTGTGGAGGCCCCCAGATGCCGGAGAGCTTTCTACTCAGATAGCTTCTTTCCTCCTGCTGCTGGCCTCTCGAACTCCCTCCCTGCCTCCTGTTTCCCTGACAGTACTGACATGCAGAAATTTAAAACTAATGTAAACAGACATCTCGCTGCGCAGATCCCAATTTAGGTTGACCCCCCTACCTTCTCCCTTTTATTCTCAGTAGCCCCTTATGTCTACAGTGGCGACCTGCCTTGTTAGAGGTGAACTATATTTAAAAAAAGATGATGAATACCTGTGTAAGTCCGATGTAAGTCCGATGTAGCTTTTGTCACTTGATTCCTGATTTTTTAATTCAATCCAAACTGCCCCCTTTTGAACAGCTGGAGATCAACTACATTAAAAACTGATTTTGTGTCTGACTATACTCTCGTGTCAACTAACTTTACTCTCGCGTGAACTAACTATACCCTCGTGCGAATGTATACAGGAACTCTCTCTAGCGTTAAAATAAAGCTTAAAAACAAACACAGTTTGAGTATAATGCACTTTCCTATGCTTCTTTTCCACGCTTATATAGACTGCTAGAAGGAATCTTTTGTAATATCCCATAGATATGGTAAAAGCATACAATTTATAAGGAAACATATAGTTATCAATTTTGACGCCACTATGGGAGCATATGACGGCGGTTGAGTTTGTGAATTAATAGGTATATGTATTATCAGTGATGATAAAAATATATAGGCCTAGAGAGAGAACGAGAAGAATACAGGTCAATATTGATGGTCCTTGCAAGTACAGGATAAGCAGACAAACGACTTCTTGGTTTCAAACTGAACCTCAACCTCACATGAACGCTTTAATTGAGGTTTTAGTTGTCTCGTGTGAAATGTTGGAGTGTCAATTGTTACAAGAAGTACAGGGACGTGACAGAAGTAAATAGACACCCCTAAAAAATAATTCATACATGTTTAAAGTTTGAAATATTCATCGTCATTTTCTTCTGTTTATTTAGCTTTTCACTACATATCTCGGTGTAGTGATCAATGAAAAAGGGAGCCTTTTGGTCGCCCTCGACTACACCTGATATATTTAATTAATTATATTCAATGTTGTGCGGACTGTAGACCGGCAAGCAGTGTTCATGTTTCTTTAGAGTAATTTATATTCAATGTTGTTCATATTTCTTTAGAGTAATTAAACAAATGTCTATTTCATGAATACACGTTGGAATGGGAAAGGTATGAATACATAACCAGAGTCTCATCTTTGGATGAGATAGTAGAAAAGGTGCGACTTCAGATTCTAGGTAGAGCAACTAGTCTGGTGGAAGTCAAACTTAGAAATGGCATCAGTGACTATGCTCGCTTGCATGCCATAGACCGAGAAACTACGGAACAGGTGTCTACCAAAGGTGTATTGTAGAAACTCTGGTCTTCGAAACGCCATAAAATATATAAAGTTGACCTGTCAAACATAAAGGTCAGGTGAAGTGAAGAAGAAGGTCAAAAATGCCATCTCCCATGGAAGTGTGTCTCTAATCAAAAAGTTTCGTAGAATCAAAACTGTGTACTACTATTAAGAATGTGATAATAATCGACTTCAGTTGTGTGATAATAGCGTGGAGTATCCGTTCACCCTAAACATTATGATTCGGAAAAATAAACAAAGAAAATAAAATACAGAAATATGTTTACTCGTTAAGGGCTTAGCTAGGATAAGGTCCGAGAGTATTGAGATCGTTTTAAGGTATCCAAGCACCTTTGTTTCCGTCACTCCCTCGACCTTTTCCGGGAAGCTCTATCTTGAATCTTACTTTCGCGATGATGTCTTCGTTTGTGGATATTACATGTCCTCACCGCCGCAGACGATTTTCCCTCATTTTTTTTGTGAAATCAGCGTAACATCGCCAGACCGGAAGTTCAACGCTTCGTCTTTATCGCCATGACCGATAGTTTTCTTTTTGCTCCCTTCGTCGACGGCTTGTACTCGGAGCAATACAAAGCAGCAGTAAAAGTTTAAAACATCGATATTTAATGTTTCGAAATTTTTGAGATGAGGATTGATAATTTGTATTATTTGTAGTAGTCAACCTACTGTTGAAGAAGGTCGGAGGTTACCTATTAAAATAATACAATACATCGATATTTTATTCTTATTGATTATTTTTTTGTGTTTTTGTCAATATGTATATCAGCATTAAAGTATTACATCGGTTCAAGAAGCAATGGAATGGTCAGAGATTCAGAGGGTCATATTAGTGGTCAATATGAAGATAAACATATATCAGCGTAAAGTCCGCCAAAACCCTTGATTCCACTTTCCACCCTTAACCTAGTGATTGTCAAATTTACCTAAAAGGGAGAGAATAAAAAAAAGATATAATCTCGCCTAGGTTGATCAGGACCCTCTGACAACAGTGTCTATTTACTGCTTTCATGTCTGTGCACATTTTTGGATTCCTATTTACGTGACTCTCCACGAGGGCAGAGTTAGACACAAGGTCGGGTTTTAATGTGGGGCAAATCCAGCCTTCCCAAAACTCTGAATTGAGACAAACATAAAAATTGATGAGTTCAGCCAGGGGTATTTTTACCCCACCTAATAGACCAGTATTGTCTGGGCCTTTGGGTCTGGATTTACGCCGATCTATTGGGGGTTGCTGGTCCTGTGCAGTTCTAGGAGGTGCACCCTCCCAGGCTTTGCCCCCCCCCCTCTTTGGGGAGGAGTAAGTTTATTGCTTACTGTCTGAGGCGCCTCTACCGGGGAATGCCGACGGGGCTGGCCAGGCAATTTTTAAGTGGCCAGAGTGCTCACCTCTCGAGCGCTGGCTTATCTAATCCCACTTTCCCGACCTTGTGTCACATCTTACCTTGTGGGAGGTAGATAAATAACTTCAGTCTAGAATGATTTCTCCTTAAAGTCTGTAGTGAGATTGGGCAAAAATAGATGGTGACAGTTTATGCTACGAAGAAAAAGCTCCTTTCCTTTTACAAACAACTTTACAACCAGCGACTGCTATGGCGAAAAGAACCCGTTTAAACTCATCGGCCTAACATTCACAGGTAACATGAACTGGAACAAATACATAGAAGATACTGCCAGTAAACTTCTCACACCTGACATTATCGTATATCTCTACAAAGCCACCATCCGCCATCCATGGAGTATTGTTGCCACATCTGGGCTGGTGCATCATCCGCTAATCTCTCCGTCTTAGACAAGGTCCAAAATAGAGTTGTCAACTTGATAGGTCCCTCACTATCCACCAAGCTCCAGCCCCTGTCCCATCGCCGCAATGTTGCATCCTTGTGCCTGTTTTACAAGTACTTCAATGGATTGTGCTCCGATGAGCTTGTTGCTCTAGTGCTCCCACAACTTAAATTTACTAGACCTACCAGACAATCTGCCAAATCCCATCCATACACTGTGGAGGTCCCCAAATGCCGAAGAGCTTTTTACTCCAAAAGCTTCGTTCCTCGTGCTGCTGGACTCTGGAACTCCCCCCTTCTCCCGGATTTCCTGACGTTACTGAGCTAGTACACTTCTCTCACCTGCCAGTAACCTATACCTCTACATACATCGAGTATTGTTGCCACATCAGGGTTGAACCACCAACCACTAGTCTCCCCCCTTAAGACAGGGTATAAAAAGGAGCCTCTAATCTAATAGGTCTCACAGGGTCTACCAAGCACCAGCCTCTGTCTCATCGCCGCAATGTTGCATCCCTGTGCTTGTTTTACAAGCACTTCAATGGAATGCGCTCTGACGAACTTGATGCACCTCATCAACGTAAATACCCACTAAATACCAGCTAAATCCCAGCCCTTCACTGTAGAGGTCCTCAGATTCCGGAAAGCTTACTATTCTAATAGCCTTTTCCTCGAATTGCTCACCTTTGGAATTATCTTCCTGCTCCCTGTTTCCCCGACTGTACCGACATGTAGAAATTTAAATGTAATGTGAACAAACATCTCGCTGCACAACTCCCCACTTAGGATACGTCTATAAATCTGGCCCCTCATTCACAGTAGCCCCTTATTTTTTTTTTCAATGTGCCTTGTTTGGGGTGGAGATAAGTAAAAAAAAAAAAAGGGACAGTAAAGATGAAGTGTAGTATAAGAACAGATACTGAATTTTGCTTATTTGATGGTCCTTCTAATGTTTAAGTAGTAGCGGTTAAAGAACCTTGAAGAAGAGGTATGCCAGTGAAGTATCAATAATCAATAAACCGTTATTCATTATGTTTTAAGACCTTCAGTGAATGATTGCGTTGTTAATTCTTTCTGAGAGTTTTTGAAGTTTAAGTATTGTAAAGAAAACAGCCGGGCTGAGTTTTTGGGGATTAGTTTTTGACGGAGATTCTCATGTCGTAGCTTCTTTATTTTCTTGTTGCGGATCGTGATTGGAGTTCGTTGTTGTAATTATGCTTTTCTCGTCGGCTGGTTTTATGGTGATGAGGTTGACTGTAGCTTCGTACAGATTCCATCGCCTTACAATCTGTCTTTTGTAAGATTGTAATTGTTATTTCTGTGTAGGTTGTCTTTGATGAACCTAAGGTGTTTCTTAGCTTTATTGCTGTTTGAATCTATGCTACCGTTGGCTTCCTTGGAAGGTGTTCAATGGTGTGAAGGCGTGGATGGTTGTGTTTGGCATAATGGTTATGGTATTTGGTAATGGGCCAGGAGACTGGGGTTCAATCCTCGGTTGAGTCATGCGAAAGACTAAAACTTGATACTTGACGCCTCTTTGCTAAACAAATGGTAAGTGAAGCAATCCTTGGAAATCAGTGCCACCCTCCCCTACATCCCGATGTAGTTTTACATCTTGGGAGAGTAAATCCACTAGTGTATTAAATAGTTGAGAAGAACAGAAAATGGAAACCTGCTGACAGTTCAACCGGAGTCAACTTGAGGACCCCTTGGTTAAAATTGATAGACTGTGAGAATATAATTGAGCCGGATATGACGTCACTTGGCTCAAAGAGAGGGTGTGATAGAAAACAGCAGATCCCGTTTTTAAAGTATGCGATGGTTAGGCTAAGGGCTAGGGTCAGGGTAGATGTTAGGGTATGGGGTCAACGTTAGAGTTAGGGTCAAGGTCAAGGTTGAAGTCAATGTTAGCTCGAGTCCTAATCTGTTAAAGTACCGATAAGTATATTTAACAACAAATAACAGCTTAACAAATAAACACAATTTACACATCCTTACAAATATTTAGATATTCAAACCCCCTTTTTCTTTCAATTTACCCTCAAACTATCAACCCATCCTGAACGAAACCATATTTTACTTATCACTCCCCTAAAATTAAAATAATTTTCTTTCCTCTCATGCCCAACCCCCCTCGTCTCCAGCACACTTCTACACATTCTTTCAAACACACATATGCTCAAACATTCCTGACATAGCCACCTGGTCAGTACACCTTCGTCCCTCCAGCCTCAAAAAATTTCACACTTCACCACAACAAAAATTTCACCTCCCCCTTTCACTTCTCCATCCCTTTTGACCATTTCAATCATATTCTTACCCCTATTTTCAAAGTTGGCTTCATTTTTAAAAATCTTTTTCTACAACTATGATACTACCTACATGCTAAACACACAGTGTTTTTCCCCCTCCCTCCTCTTTCCCCAGCTTCTCAAAATCCATGCCATACCTCACCATGACAAAAATATCAGCTCCCTTTTCACCTCTCCCACTCTAAGGCAATTTCAATTATATTCCTACCCCTCCCCATTTCATAGCTGCCTCAATCGTATCTACTCAAAGACTGTTCTTGGCCTTTTGGCTAAGATCAAAGTGTAGTATCTGTTCCGATGGATACTGCACCCCATAGACTGGTATTGTCTTGGCCCCTTCAGGGCTTGATTTACGCCGGTCTATGGGTCTGTCCTGTGCAGTTCTAGGAGGTCCACCTTCCCAGGTTTCGCCTCCCCTCTTTAGGGAGGAGTAAGTTTATTGCTTACTGCCTGAGGCGCCCCTACCGGGGAATGCCGACGGGACTGCCCAGGCAATATTTAAACCCTACTTTCCCGACCCGACCTTGGGTCACATCTTACTTGTGGGAGTAAGATAAAAACTGGCCTTGTGCCTAACTTCTGGAGAGGAGTAAATCAATACTCAAAGCTTCCATATATATATATATATATATATATATATATATATATATATATATATATATATATATATATATATATAAGTAGAGAACTAAAAGCGAACTTTTAGGAAAGGTAAAAGCTATTGTGAAAAGTATACAGCTCAATATACCGGATAGAGCAGATAGATAGATAGATAGATGAAAAGGAATTAGAAAAGCAACGGAGGCAAATCTTTTTTCCCCCCACAATCTTTGTTTTACTTTTTCAGATTTTAAATCTTGGCTCTTCGCTAACTTATCTATCCCAGATGATTCCGGAGAGAATCGAAAACGTTAGTCAAACACACGGATCCTACATTAATTCATTCCATTTCAACGTCAAAAAGATCATTCGACGAATGAAAAAAATAAAAAAAGGAATCACCAAACAGAAGAGTTCTGTTGTTTTCAACAACACATGCATTAATGAAAAAATGCTGCCTAAATACACACACCCACGCGCACACACAAACACACACACACTCACTCACACATACACACACACACACATATATATATATATATATATATATATATATATATATATATATATATATATATATATATATATATATATATATATATGTAAAGTTGTTTTTTTATATATATATTTTTATGAACAGACCATTATGAATTTTGGAATATATATTCTCGACAACACATTATTTTAAAAAAAAAATCAAAAAAGCTTTGCAATTTAGGATATGCGTTTATCTAAACTCGCACCCACCCTAAATTCTTTTAGAATAAGTTAGATACAAAAAAATACAAGAAAAAAGAAGAATTGCTCAACATCAAATTTTGAGTTATATTATGTCACACGCTTTTAAAAGGATCTGCGCGAGCTCATGAACGTTAATAATTTGGATATGCTTGGTAAAATCTTAAACTATTAAACTTATCATCACGGATTATGGAATATGTATTCTAGGCAATAGGGTATGGAACTTGGAGAAAATATCTTTTAACTATACCATTTAGGAGGGGTTTCACTGAAACCGTATTGCACCACCAAAGAAATAAAAATAAAAGATAAATATTGAAAACTAATACGATACTTATTGCTTATACCCATCCTGGGACAGGTGTTCGACTAATATATTAAACGAAATATATATACGAAGCTTATTGCTATATAATATTTCTTTTTTTGTGAAGTAAATGTCTGTAATGTTACTCGCATTTTGTCCTTCACCAAAACCATTATAGAATTTGATTAATATGGAACCGAGATAAATATAAGATGGCAAGAAGGTTTGGTCTGTCTTTTTTAACGGCATATCAACATTTTTCCGGTTACTTCAAATCGAAACACAATCGCACTAGAAAACAGTTCATAGTAAATGATTTAGTAAACCATTTTCAATGTAATTGAAGTAGTGATGCAACACATCCGGCTGGATCTAACCTAAGCTTAGCCAATTCGATAGTCATAACACTACTCATACACCCTCATTCTAACAGGTAAATTATGTCTATACGATACGTGCCATGTAGACATACACGGCCGAGTTTTCCTTTTTCTACACTAGTTGTCATTATACGGCTTTAGGGTTAAGGTTAGGGTTAGGGTTAGGGTTAGTATATCCACTAGACTACAAATGCCCCTACAACTTGCATTCTTTTTCCCATTAAGTCATCACACAATATTACATCGGTGTAAAAGCGGGTGTGAATTGCCTACTAGACACATCCTCGAGTATCTTCGACCTCTCTGTATAAGGGTTTATCAGGTCAACCTGACATGATGGTTACTTCACCCTACAAGGAAACCCTGACCAAATATTCTAAATAACATAGTATTAGAAGCCCAAATAAGATCCCCTCGGTATGGCTACCCCACACTGGCTTATACGAGGAATGGCGCACCTTCTCCAAGTGGTGTTGCCTATAGTAACAGCACTAAGATAGATACTCCACCAGACTAGATGAATTATTGTCCTAGAATCCGGTAAGACCAAGAGACCACAAGAAAGATATACTATAATAAAGTTAACTAGTCAATTGGGGAGAGGAAAATTAATATTCTTAACTTCTTTACAAACTCAACGTTTGACAGGTAAAGGAGAACATAAATGGAATATTCAAATATCTATGTATCTCATATAGAGATCAAGTGTTAGCCCCAGTAAAGGGTCCCCTTGATTTCTGAGAACTTCAACTGAAGCAAAACGAAGCGTAAAACTATCAATTCACATACTGATATGTGATATAGAGCACTTTTTGCACACAAACAATCGGTATACCAATGCCACGAATATTATTTTAAAGGTTTGTCGCTGCACAATCTTTTCATAAAGTGGCACTTATATTAATGACCGTGCTGATTTGTCATGAAGTTAATTTTTTTTCATGGAAGTCGATCCAGAAGCCACTTGATTGAAAGAGCTAAAAAGAACGAAAGCTGATTCATGCAAAGGCGGGAGGTGCCTATCTTGCAAAGACTAAGGTTTTAGGTAGGAGGAAAACGGTCAGCAGGAGGAGAGTTCCACAAGCCTGCAGTTCTTGAAAAGAAGCTACTGGAATATAAAAAACGTATTACAACGAGGTACCTGAACAGCGAATTGATGAAGACCACTAGACTAATGAGTCAAATGAGCTGGAACAAAGGAAGCAGGGAATAAATCAGACAATTGAATGATATGGGTAATCGCGTTGACAAACCGGTTCTCGTTGGATCACCGAAGTTAAGCGACGTGGAGTCTGGCCAGTACCAGATGGGTGACCATTTGAGAATGTAAGGCGTTGTATGTCATCTTCCCATGACCTTCATATACATGCGGCTGGGGACCGCTTGTGAATTTGATATTCCCTAGAAACTTCCTCCTTTGGGACTAATACCCCACCAGGTATTACCGGTTCGTTTATAACGATTGTTCGACTACATCCTCCCAAATTGTCACTCATTTAATACTGGCCAGGTTCAACGTCGCTTACCTTCAGTGATTTACGGGAAGCCTTGTTTAGACATGATTATAACCGTATCTTAAAATTACTGGTTTCAGTATCTGGTTTCACTGATTACAATGCATTTAGAATTACCCATTTCTGAATAAATTGTTCTAAAATCGAATAAGACGTCATAAATATAATTATGGCGTCGCTGTTCACTTAAAAGTGGCATTCGTTTTATTAATGCAAATGATATTTAATTGATAATTATAGTGAACGATTGTGTATAGGGATCGTGTGTACATGTGTATGTGTTTGTAGATGAGATTAGCAAACAGTATCATGATTCATGAGCGGGAAATTATTAGTTAAATTTAGATTTAAATAATTGATTTATCCGCTGTCGCTGGGTATAGCAATTTTTTTTTTGCAAATAAATATGTGAACCATTGTGTTTCTTTTTCAAGCTCTACTTGAAGATTATTTTAAAGTTTGGCGCTATCAAATCTTTAAAAAAAATTCTACCTTTATTAATTTCTTTGCTAGTCTTAGGGTTAGGGTTAGGGGTAGGGATGGGGTAGGGGTAGGGGTAACGGAGGGTTATGGTTAGGGGTAGGGGTAGGGGTAAGGGAGGGTTAGGGTTAGGGGTATGGTTTAGGTTAGGGTTAGTGTTGAGGTTAGGGTTAGGGTTAGAGTTGAGGTTAGGGTTAGGGTTGAGTGTTAGGGTTGGGTTAGAGTTGAGGTTAGGGTTAGGGTTAGGGTTAGGGTTGGGGTTAGGGTTAGGGTTAGGTTTGTGGTTAGGGTTAGGATTGGGGTTGGGGTTGGTGTTGGGGTTGTGGTTGTGGTTGTGGTTGTGGTTGTGGTTAGGGTTAGGGTTGGGGTTGGGGTTGGGGTTAGGGTTAGGATTGTGGTTAGGGTTATGGTTGTGGTTAGGGTTAGGATTGGGGTTGGGGTTGATGTTGGGGTTGGGGTTGTGGTTGTGGTTGTGGTTGTGGTTGGGATCAAGGTTGGGGTTGTGATTGTGGTTAGGGTTGTGGTTGGGGTTAGAGTTAGGGTTAGGTTTAGGATTGTGGTTAGGGTTATGGTTGAGGTTGGGGTTGGGTTGGGGTTGGGATGCGAAGGTTAATGGATTAATTTAGGGAAACTGTTGTGTGTAGGTGTGCTATGTGGGTGTGTGTGGGTGTGTTTACATATGCGTGTGCGTGTCTATGTGCGCGTGTGTATAGTCTGGAGATGTGGTGCGCGCACTCGACCCTCCGTTTGTTTGTGTGTGCGCGCCGCTCACTTTGGAGCTTGTCCGACTTGGTTTACACACGAAGCAGCGCATTCCTGCGTGTCTGTGTGTCGGCTCTGTTGGGAATCTCGACAAGCAAAGCACACACACGTGCACACGCGCACCGCTTCGGTTCGTACAGAAAAAAAAAAGAAAACCGAGTCGACGTCTAGATTAATCAGTCACCCCCCCTCCCCAATCATCCTCGCAAATTGGGAAAACAATCTAACATAATAAAACATCTTTATAAAACCGGCATTTAATATGCGAATCGCATCGTAAACCACCGGATACAACTGGCTCCGCATTTATTTGCATGTTGACCCTAGGTCAAATTTTATCAATGCCCTTCCCTCTTATCAAAACAATATCCGTATGAGAATACGCGCATACCTTTCGTTGGAACGTACGTTATCACCTTTCACTCTCATTACAAAAAAATGAGATCGCCCGATCGCCAAAGATAAAATGCAAAAAACGGTATTGATGAGTATCTGGAGAAGCTGGTTGCGAAAAATTAAAATTTAACCAATTTCAAAATGAATTGTTCAAAAACTGAATAAAAATACTTTGATTTATCGCCATTCAGAGATATGCAGGTAAACTTCGATGATCTTCTTACTGAAACGAGGTGTTATCTTGAATGGCTTCCACACCCACGAGACCTAAACCTTAACCCTAACCTCAACCCTAACCTTAACCCTAACCTTAACCCTAACCTTAACCTTAACCTTAACCTCCATCCTAACCGTAAACTTAACCGTAACCTTAACCCTAACCTTAACCCTAACCTAAACCGTAACCTTAATCGTAACCTTAACACTAACCTTAACCTTAACCTTAATCTTAACCATAACCTTAACCTTAATCCTAACCTCAACACTAGCCTAAACCTTAACCCTAACCATAGCCTTAACCTTAACCCTAACCATAACCCTAACCTCAACCCTAAACCTAACCTTAAACTTAGCCCTAACCTTGCCTTGATCCTAACCTGAACCCTAGCCTTAACCCTTACCTTAACCTTAACCCTAACGTTAACGTTAACCTTAACCGTAACCCTAACCTAAACCATAACCTTAACCATAGTCTTTACTTTAACCTTAACCTTAACCCTAACTTTCTCTTAATCCAAACCTCAACACTAGTTTTAACCTTAACCTTAACCTTAACCTTGACCCTAACTTTAACCCTAACCCTAACCTTAACCTTAATCGTAACCTTAACTCTTACCCTAACTTTAACCCTATCCTTAACCTTAACCTTCACCTAAACCTAAAACTAAACGCTAACCCTAACCTTAACCCTAACCTTGCCTTAATCCTAACCTCAACTCTAGCCTTAACCCTAACCTTAACCTTTACCCTTACCTTAACCTTAACCTTAACCTTAACCCAAACCTTAACCTTAACCTTAACCTTAACCCTAACCTTTACCTTAACCTTAACCCTAACCTTAACCTTTACCCTTACCTTAACCTTAACCTTAACCTTAACCCAAACCTTAACCTTAACCTTAACCTTAACCCTAACCTTTACCTTAACCTTAACCCTAACCTTTACCTTAACCTTAACCCTAACCTTACACTTTACCATAACCTTAACCATAACCATAACCATAACATTAACCGTAACCTTAACCTTAACCCTTACCTTAACCTTAACCTTAACCATAACCCTAACCCTAACCCTAACCTTAACCCTAACTTTTTACCTTAACTTAACCATAACCTTAACCTTAACCCTAACCTTAACCCTAACCTTAACCATAACCTTAACCATAACCTTATCCATAACCATAACCTAAACCTTAACCCTAACCCTAACTCTAACCTTAACCCTAACCTTAACCATAACCTTAACCATAACCTTAACCTTAACCCAAACCGTAACCCTAACCTTAACCCTAACCGTAACCTCAACCTTAACATTAACCCTAACCGTAACCATAACCATAACCTTAACATTAACCCTAACCCTAACCCAAACCTTAACCCTAACCTTAACCCTAACCCTAACCTTAACCCTAACCCTAACCTTAACCTTAACCTTAACCTTTACCCTAACCTTAACCTTAACCTTAACCTTAATCGTAACCTTACCCCTAACCTTAACAGTAACCATAACCCTCACCGTAACCTGTATCCTAACTTTAACCTCAGCCTTAACCCTAACCTTAACCTTAACCTTAACCTAAACCCTAACCTTAACCTTAATCCTAAGCTTAACCCTAACCCTAACCTTAACACTAACCTTAACCTAACCTTAACCTTAACCTTTACCTTAACCCTAACCTTAACCCTAATCTTAACCTTAACCCTAACCCTAACCTTAACCTTAACCTTAATCCTAACCTCAACCCTTGCCTTAACCCTTACTTTAACTTTAAGCCTCACTTAACCTTAACCCTAACCTTAACCTTAACCCTAACCTTAACCCTAACCTTAACCTTAACCATAACCCTAACCTTTACTTTAACCTTGACCTTAATCTTACCCTTAACCTTAACCGTATCCCTAACCTTAACTATAACCCTAACCTTAACCCTAACCTTAACTCTAACCTAAACCGTAACCTTAATCGTAACCTTAACACTAACCTTAACCTTAACCTTAACCTTAATCTTAACCATAACCTTAACCTTAATCCTAACCTCAACACTAACCTAAACCTTAACCTAACCATAGCCTTAACCTTAACCCTAACCATAACCCTAACCTCAACCCTAAACCTAACCTTAAACTTAGCCCTAACCTTGCCTTGATCCTAACCTGAACCCTAGCCTTAACCCTTACCTTAACCTTAACCCTAACGTTAACGTAAACCTTAACCTTAACCCTAACCTAAACCTTAACTTTAACCATAACCTTTACTTTAACCTTAACCTTAACCCTAACTTTCTCTTAATCCAAACCTCAACACTAGTTTTAACCTTAACCTTAACCTTAACCTTGACACTAACTTTAACCCTAACCCTAACCTTAACCTTAATCGTAACCTTAACCCTTACCCTAACTTTAACCCTATCCTCAACCTTAACCTTAACCTAAACCTAAAACTTAACGCTAACCCTAACCTTAACGCTAACCTTGCCTTAATCCTAACCTCAACTCTAGCCTTAACCCTATCCTTAACCTTAACCTTAACCTAAACCTAAAACTAAACGCTAACCCTAACCTTAACCCTAACCTTGCCTTAATCCTAACCTCAACTCTAGCCTTAACCCTAACCTTAACCTTTACCCTAACCTTAACCTTAACCTTAACCTTAACCTTAAGTCAAACCTTAACCTTAACCTTAACCCTAACCTTTACCTTAACCTTAACCCTAACCTTACACTTTACCATAACCATAACCATAACCATAACATTAACCGTAACCTTAACCTTAACCCTTACCTTAACCTTAACCTTAACCCTAACCCTAACCCTAACCTTAACCCTAACTTTTTACCTTAACTTAACCATAACCTTAACCGTAACCCTAACCTTAACCCTAACCGTAACCTCAACCTTAACCTTAACCCTAACCTTAACCATAACCATAACCTTAACATTAACCCTAACCCTAACCCAAACCTTAACCCTAACCTTAACCCTAACCCTAACCTTAACCCTAACCCTAACCTTTACCTTAACCTTAACCTTTACCCTAACCTTAACCTTAACCTTAACCTTAATCGTAACCTTACCCCTAACCTTAACAGTAACCATAACCCTCACCGTAACCTGTATCCTAACTTTAACCTCAGCCTTAACCCTAACCTTAACCTTAACCTAAACCCTAATCTTAACCTTAATCCTAAGCTTAACCCTAACCCTAACCTTAACACTAACCTTAACCTAACCTTAACCTTAACCTTTACCTTAACCCTAACCTTAACCCTAATCTTAACCTTAACCCTAACCCTAACCTTAACCTTAACCTTAATCCTAACCTCAACCCTTGCCTTAACCCTTACTTTAACTTTAAGCCTCACCTTAACCTTAACCCTAACCTTAACCTTAACCCTAACCTTAACCCTAACCTTAACCTGAACCATAACCCTAACCTTTACTTTAACCTTAACCTTAATCTTACCCTTAACCTTAACCGTATCCCTAACCTTAACTATAACCCTAACCTTAACCTTAACCTTAACCTTTAACCTTAACCTTAACCCTAACCTTAATCCTAACCTCAACTTTATCCTAAACCCTAACCTTAACCTTAACCCTAACCTTAACCTTTACCCTAACCTTAACCCTAGCCTTAACTTTAACCTTTACGCTAATCTTTACCTAAACCTTAACCTTACCCTTAACCTTAACCGTTACCCTAACCTTAACTATAACCCTAACCTTAACCCTAACCTTAACCTTTACCATAACTTTAACCCTAACTCTAACCCTAACCCTAACCCTATCTTAACCTGAAGCTTTAACCTAACCTTCCCTTAATCCTAACCTCAACCCTAGCCTTAACCCTAACCTTAACCTAAACCCTAACCTTAACCTTAACCCTAACCTTAACCTTTACCTTAACCGTAACCCTAATCTTAACCCTAACTCTTCAGATTTTTGGCTGCAGAGTTCTCTCAAAGCTAACGTATATCAAACCAATCTCGATGCTATTCCTGAAATCACAGGGGTTTTGGGTCTAGGGTTATGAAATGAAAGGGGCCATCATAACCGAAATCAAAACGATGCCAAGAGTTGAGTGTGTCAGAATTACTAACGATTTCGCTGTCGTATCAAGGCAAGAGAGAAAACAAAGACTGTTGGACATTCCTGACTGAAGCTTGGTGGACAAGTCAGGCATAGACGGCAGTTTATTTGTACTAAATCTAGTTTGATTATCAATTTTGTTACTGAATTTTTGGCGTCACGGATAAATTATTAAGTAATAATCAGTTCTGATTGACAGTCTTCTAGAGGTTGAAGGTTCAATCCTCAGTGCGGGCGATACTAAGAATACAATTGCGAATTACTTAAGACTTCCACCCGGTCATGGCTGACGGAACGAGAATAAGTTACCCCGTGGATTAAATAAAGGGTTCTATTCGAAATTCCGTACAGATTCCCGAGTTCGACAGAAAAATTTGCGAGTTCGACGAGATACACCTGAGGTTACATCGGCCGAAACATTGTGAGAATAACACTCAAGATGAGGACAGGAGTCCGAATAATCCAAAGTATACAAATTATTAATTTTATTAAAGATTCCATGAGTGACATTTTATTTTGTGGAAAGCCTGTGTAAATACATTTAAACAAAGTTTTCGGAAACCTGCCCTTTGAGATTTTTCAACCAATATTTCTTCGAGAAACCAATTTTGGTAACAAGAATATAAGAGACAGAAAGAAGAAAGTTAATTCCTAGAAGAGTTTTGCACCACTTGATGTAGATTAACATCAATTTTACAAAAGTAGTGACATTCCGTGAAAAATGGCAGTATACTGAAATCATATGCCCTTAATAGGGTTAAGATCTAAATTAATATACGCTAAATGTACAAAAACAAGGAAATTCCCAAATTTTTACACTTTTATTGTCATTAAGGGTATGACTACATATCAACCAAACCATTTCATTATCACATCACTACAGTATAAATCTCTATGCATGAGTGGATGAAGTGTGTGAGGTGCGCTGAAGAAAAATTCCTACCAGTAAAATACATAGCCCTGTTGTGCTCGCATACCCTTAATGACAATAAAAGTGTAACAATTTGGGAATTTCCTTGCTTTTGTACATTTAGTGTATATGAATTTTCATCTTAACCCTATTAAGGGCATATGATTTCAGTATACTGGTATTTTTCATGGAATATCACTACTTTTGTAAAGGCTATGTCTCAATACAATGCCTTCTCATAACTGATATAGTTGGTAGTTTGACAAATCAAGGTATATGGTAAACTGAAATTAAAATGCCATCAACTAGACACTAGAACCTCTATCTTTGCAAAAAATCAGCTGAATCCATCAAATGGTCGATAAAGTGTATGAATACTGGTCATTTTTAAGGTTTTTTGGAATTTTATGGAAAACTAAGGTATATTGTAAACTGACATTAAAATGCCATCAACTAGACCCTAGAACCTCTATCTCTGCCAAAAATCAACTAAATCCATCAAATAGTTGATGAGATACAGGGTGGCACACAAGTACGTACGTACGTACACACACAGATAACATAATTTCATGATTGAACTTTCTGGATCTCTGGGTTGCCTTGACTAATGATGCTGAAAGTCTACACACTTATAGAACTTATCAAATTAAAATGTTGTGCAAAGTTTTGACTAATTTGGTTTGTTGGTTTTTGAGTTATGATTGATCAAAGAAATAAGATTTCCAGCATAGGCCATTCGTGTCGTCTATTAAGGGGTAGAGCGCTCTCGGGCCTCCCTTGATTATGTTACACCTTATCCCTAGAATCCTTATTCCCATTTTGATCAAAATCCATCACATTATTTTGATTCTATAAAATGTTTAAAATTTAAGGCTTAAGCTCAAGGGGTCTTAATAAGAAATTGAAATCCAGGGAATCTCGTAATAATTGTTGTCTAAAAAATACGGATTAAATTTATTGCAAATCTGAAAAAAAATTTCAAATAGGAAGTTGTGCCCATATTACGCCCTCAACAACCCTTTTGAAATACTCCGAAGAAACTGGAGAAGTCAATTCAAACAAGTTCTGTTTATGAAAAGTCCGTCTGACGCTAGACACATGGAAGGAGAAAGGAAAGCCTGTTTTCGATGAGTTACTGCTGTGAATGTCTTACAAGGAGGAACCAAAGATTGGAGCTCAGTCGATCACCTTCCATGGAAATAACGATCGAGCAGAGAGAGACTAGCAACGTCTCTTCTGTGAGAAAGGAGCTATAAGGAAGAAGAAAGTTCTTTGCAGTTGTGGTAATAAGACGAGTTCTTGATGTAAATGTCTTAGAAGAATGAACCAGAGATTGGAGCTCAGTCGAGCACCTTCCATGGAAATAACGATTGAGTAGAGAGAGACTAGCGTTGTATCTTCTGTGAGAAGATTTCTCTCTGTATTAGTAAAATGTTGAGACTATTTCTATTGTATCTGTGTGTGTGTGTGTATTTATTGCCTCTACGCGACTAAGATTTAAAAACAAACCGGAAGTAAGGATTGAACTTCAATCTAGAAGAATGTCACTTAAAACTTATTGTTAATAAACGTCTCTAACCGTTAACCTGAAACAGGTCGGAGGTTACAACGGCCGAAACGCCGTGAAAACAAGATGAGAATAGTACTTTGAATAATTTAAATAATACAAATTATCACAAAATTCTGAAAAATAATATCACAACGAAAATGTGCGTCGATTTTGTGAAAACATTGTATTACCATTTCTATTGTGTCCGTATATCTCGCTTCTACGTGACTTATGTACTATTTTTGTTGGATTGACTCAAAACTTATTATAAAATGGTATTTCGTATTTCACGGTTTGATTTGAAATATCATTTTCAACAAAACATTCAGATTTAATTTAAATATTTTAAGAACACTTGTTCCCGTCCGAAAATCAATTTATTTGTCAGACACGACACGAAAACCTCATCTGCAGGTGTGTTTTGGGATATATTGACTTTTTATAAATTGTTCGTTATGTAAAATGGCGAACTGAAATATGACCCTGACTGCACCTGGGCTTACAACACCGGCTCGTCGACCCCTTCAGTCTTCTGAGATTTCCTGACGTGTAAAAAAAAAGAGCCTAAAGAAATTAACTTGAAGTTCATTGACTAAAAGTGGCAATTTATTTGCTTCCCCCTCCCCGAGAGTGAATATAACACGGGATTAAAACTAACCCTAACCCTAACACTAACCCTAACACTAACCCTAACCCTAACACTAACCCCTACCCGAGAGTGTATATAACACATGATAAAAACTAACCCTAACCCTAACACTAACCCTAACCCTAACCCTAACCCTAACCCTAACACTAACCCTAACCCTAACCCCTCCCCGAGAGTGAATATAACACATGATAAAAACTAACCCTAACACTAACCCTAACCCTAACTCTAACCCTAACACTAACCCTAACCCTAACCCTAACCCCTACCCGAGAGTGTATATAACACGGAATTAAAACTAACACTAACCCTAACCCGAACACTAACCCTAACATTGACCCTAACACTAACTAATATGGAACTGTGCCTGAAAAGTGCCTGAAAAGTGGTGGTAGATGGGGAAAAACTTATGCCACACGAAACTTAGATGTTAGAGTTAGGGTTTAAACTGTAAAACATATCTATGAAAACAAAAAGATTGCAAATTTTTCCTTTCAATAATAAATGATACTTTATCACAAAAAAAAAAAAAAAAAAAATAATAATAATGATAATAAGCGCGGACAGCTCTGGGACCTTGGGAAGGCTTGTTGCCACTCGGGCCCCAGAGGGGACCAATGGCCCTTATCAGCGGGAAATCGTTGGTAGGTGGCTGTTGCGATTACCGCAAGGTCATCAGCGGTGATGAACGAAAAGAGGTGGAGCATACTGGAAGTCTGAGGAGACTTGTTGTCACTCAGACTCCAGGGAATACCACAGGTTGTCGGCAGTGGGCGATCACTGACGACGACCAGTGTGATAACTCCTAGTGAGTAAAAAAAAAAAAAAAAAATTAATAATAATAATAATAATAATAATAATAGTAGTAGTAGTAGTAGTAGTAGTAGTAGTAGTAGTAGTAGTAGTAGTAGTAGTAGTAGTAGTAGTAGTAGTAGTAGTAGTAGTAGTAGTAGTAGTAGTAGTAGTAGTAATAATAATAATAATAATAATAATAATAATAATAATAATAATAATAATAATAATAATAATAATAATAATAATAATAATAATAATAATAATAATAATAATAATAATAATAATAATAATAATAATAATAATAATAATAATAATAATAATAATAATAATAATAATAATAATAATAATAATAATAATAATAATAATAATAATAATAATAATAATAATAATAATAATAATAATAATAATAATAATAATAATAATAATAATAATAATAATAATAATAATAATAATAATAATAATAATAATAATAATAATAATAATAATAATAATAATAATAATAATAATAATAATAATAATAATAATAATAATAATAATAATAATAATAATAATAATAATAATAATAATAATAATAATAATAATAATAATAATAATAATAATAATAATAATAATAATAATAATAATAATAATAATAATAATAATAATAATAATAATAATAATAATAATAATAATAATAATAATAATAATAATAATAATAATAATAATAATAATAATAATAATAATAATAATAATAATAATAATAATAATAATAATAATAATAATAATAATAATAATAATAATAATAATAATAATAATAATAATAATAATAATAATAATAATAATAATAATAATAATAATAATAATAATAATAATAATAATAATAATAATAATAATAATAATAATAATAATAATAATAATAATAATAATAATAATAATAATAATAATAATAATAATAATAATAATAATAATAATAATAATAATAATAATAATAATAATAATAATAATAATAATAATAATAATAATAATAATAATAATAATAATAATAATAATAATAATAATAATAATAATAATAATAATAATAATAATAATAATAATAATAATAATAATAATAATAATAATAATAATAATAATAATAATAATAATAATAATAATAATAATAATAATAATAATAATAATAATAATAATAATAATAATAATAATAATAATAATAATAATAATAATAATAATAATAATAATAATAATAATAATAATAATAATAATAATAATAATAATAATAATAATAATAATAATAATAATAATAATAATAATAATAATAATAATAATAATAATAATAATAATAATAATAATAATAATAATAATAATAATAATAATAATAATAATAATAATAATAATAATAATAATAATAATAATAATAATAATAATAATAATAATAATAATAATAATAATAATAATAATAATAATAATAATAATAATAATAATAATAATAATAATAATAATAATAATAATAATAATAATAATAATAATAATAATAATAATAATAATAATAATAATAATAATAATAATAATAATAATAATAATAATAATAATAATAATAATAATAATAATAATAATAATAATAATAATAATAATAATAATAATAATAATAATAATAATAATAATAATAATAATAATAATAATAATAATAATAATAATAATAATAATAATAATAATAATAATAATAATAATAATAATAATAATAATAATAATAATAATAATAATAATAATAATAATAATATATGTGTTTTATCGCTAATTTGGCAGGTGACAGTGGTTAAGTGGATAACGGCGCGAACTGATGGCCTGGGGGTTCCAAGTTCGAATCCAATCGGTTCCAAAGAACCACTTTAACTTAAAGATGTTGGCAACCTTCACGTGGTCCCTCCCGTAAGTACCAGATGTCTTTCTAGAAATAATTCTAACTAGAAAAATATCGGGGAAACCAATGCCAACACTAGTATCATCTGATTCACACGAAATGAATGAATGAATTTACTATTTAACTCCAACCAGAATAGTTGAGTATTTGGTATTTTAACTAACAGAACAACAAACAAAAAAGGGGTGAAAAACAAATCTGCAATAAATAAATGTTACCAACATTACATTTTTGCACGATTGGTGACATTTTTTGGGTGTGTGTTTCTACCAGTGTTTTATTTAATTTTCGATTTTTAGCGATTATCAAGTGTCTTCGTGCAGGGCTTTTGTTTTTCGTTCTAACTGAACAGAATGGACACTGTTTGTTTTGAACAAAAAAAAAACGTTTAAAATTAGTTAAAACACAAATAAACTTATCCATGTAGGTAGAAGAGTAACTTATCTTGCCTTTGGTAACATTTATTTGTTGCATCTCTGTGGTTTTTTTTTTTTTACCCCTTTTTTGTTTTGTTAGTTACAGTAACAAATACTCGAATGGTTTATTTAACTTTCATAATTGGCCCCTTTTTATTATTTGCTGCTGTCCTCGTGTTTACTGCAGACCCTGAGACTCAAACGAGAAGTGGCGAAACGATCAAAGGGGGCAACTACCGTTCCCTCCTCATTTCATTGGCGATCGAAAGACAACACAATAATTATTACCGTTCGTCTTTGAAGAGCTTACTCGCTATTTGTCCATTTCCTTCTTGTGTTTACTTTTCTATTGAAATGTATTCCCTTGTCCGTTTTGTTGGATGTTATCGATTTCCTTCTTTGAACAATTTTCACGGTGTTTTTTGAATAACATAAGTATGAAGCATCCACCCATTTTTCTTTCAAAGCCGGCATATAGTTACCCCCCCCCTCCCTATAAGAAAGTGAAGAAGAAACGACACTAAAAAAAGAAGAAAAACAAAGTAAATAAAATACATGGAACTTGCCAAATAGCTGGAAAGGATATTGAACACGAAGAAAACTGCCGTAATATCTATAATTGTAGGAGCACAGGGTCTAGTGGTACAGCTTTTGAATTAGAAAAAAAAACCCGACTTTTTTTCGGCATCTTCCGGTCGTTTACGTAAATGGCCGGGAGATGCCGAAGAGCTTAGCCAATCAGAAGGGCCGAGAAGCAGACAACAACTTTAGCTGTACTAAAAACAAGGTCTCGTAATAAAAAAAAAACTTGGACAGAAACCGAACATTTTTTTAGCCCTGACCTTAACCCTAAACGACCACTAAACGAACCCTAACCGTAACCCAAACCTTAACCCTAACCCTAACCCTAACCCACACCCCTAACCCTGACCCTTACCCTTACACTAACTCTAACCCTAACCCTAACCCTAACCCTAAACGAACCCTAACCTAACCCTAACCCTAACCCTAAACGAACCCTAAACGAACCCTATACGAACCCTAACCTAACCTAACCCTAACCTAACCCTAACCCTAAACGAACCCTATACGAACCCTAAGCTAACCCTAACCATAACCTAATTCTAACCTAACTCAGTCAGTTTTTGTCCGGCTAAAAAGCTGTACTAGTCCCTTCCACAAAAGAAAAAAACGAAAAGAAATCCGTAAAAATCGTTGTTTCATTGATTATTTTATTTACAATCTTTTGTTTATTCATAAAACAAAACACAATTTATCGAAATAAATTTTTAAAAACTTTTAACTTTCTTCTGAAAAATAAATGTATTTCATTGATTTTCGTCGTCACAAAATAAATAAATTTCCATAAAAATAAACATACGGTGAGTGTTTTTCTTTCATTATTTTTTACTGTTGAAAAGCCGCCCCGTTTTAATTTTGACATCGGTTCGTTTTGACTCGGCCTTTTCCGGTTGTTTACGTACATTTTTTTTTTCGTCAACAAAAGTCGGTTTAGTCTGGTTCAAAAACTGTATCAGTACCGCACAGGGAATAGTCCTGAAACAAAAAAAAAAATTACTGAGAACGAGACTAGGAGAAATTGGAATCTAAGGGCTGATTGACACTATGTAAACGACGCCACCGATGAAAATAGGCGAAATATTAAGAAAATCCTAGAGTGCGGAAACCAAGTCGCATAGCCAGGTTATACTGACTAAGCACATGTCAGTTGTAATAAAATTGCACCCAAGTGAAAATAGAACTGAGATTGCTTGGATGGAAGTAAAAGAATAGTATTTTAATCTGCCCCCCCCTGTAACGATCACTGAATTGACTTTTTAGTGATTTATATATTTTTATCAAAGGAGGCGCGAGAGCGCTCTATCCCTTGATAGACTCACGAATGGCCTATGCTGGAAATCTCATTTCTTTGATCAATCATAACTCAAAAGACAATAAACCAAATTAGTTAAAACTTTGCAAAAAAATTTTATTTGATAGGTTCTATAAGTGTGTAGAATTTCAGCATCATTAGTCAAGGTAACCCAGAGATCCAGAAAGGTCAATCATGAAATCATGTTATCTGTGTGTACGTACGTACGTACGTACTACGTATGTGCCACCCTGTATCGCATCAACTATTTGATGGATTCAGCTGATTTTTGGCAAAGATAGAGGTTCTAGGGTCTAGTTGATGGCATTTTAATTTCAGTTTACCATATACCTTAGTTTTCCAGAAAATTCCAAAAACCCTTAAAAATGACCAGTATTCATACACTTTATTCTATATCTTATCGACCATTTGATGGATTCAGCTGATTTTTGGCAGAGATAGAGGTTCTAGGGTCTAGTGGATGGCATTTAAATTTCAGTTTACCATATACCTTAATTTTCCAGAAAATTCTAAAAAACCTTAAAAATGACCATTGTATTGAGGAATAGCCTTTACAAAAGTAGTGACAGTCCATGAAAAATGCCAGTATACTGAAATCATTTGGCAATTTCCTTGCTTTTGTACATTTAGTGTATATGAATTTTCATCTTAACCCTATTAAGGGCATATGATTTCAGTATACTGGCATTTATCATGGAATTATAATATACATATTTTTTTACTGCTGATTTAACTACAATAACCAGTTCTTGGTATAGTTTAGTCAATTTCATAACTGACCCCCTTTTTTATCAGTTTCTGCTGCCGACATTTGTTACTGCAGTGTTTAATACTGAAACAGGAAGTCAGAACGGGATGAAAGGGACAACTTCCGCTCCCCCCTTATTTCACTATTGCTGGTCAGAGAGGAAGCACAATAATTATGACTGTTGTCTTTTTAAGAACTAACTTGCTATGCGCTTCTTTCTTTCTTGTGATTACTTTATGATTGGACTGTATTCACTTGTCCCCTTTTATTAAATGTTATTTCTTTCTAAGTGTGTGCAGTTTTCACGGCGTTTATCGAATACAATTGTATAAGATGTGTAGGAAACGGATACCTATTTTTCTTCCAAGGCCGGAATCAAGTTACCCGTCCCCCGCCCGCCGTTTAATGAGAAAAAAAATCACAAAAGCACCAACATTGGTTGGTACTATAGAAAATAGCCTTGTGTTATCTGAGAGGGGGTAAAAAGAAAGAGGAGCGAGAAACACATTCAGACATCGACTCGAAAGGCAAGAAGGGTACTGAATCTTTAGGAATATTGTCACTCAAATTCAACATCTCAGAAAGAGGCCAGACTACAGCTGTGGACCAGACGGCTAAAGAATGGTCTCTCTCCTACTGACATGGGAATCTTCCGTTCTGAGACCATTCCTTCCGGTTCAGAAGCATACTGGCCCCAGCGGAAAACTTCCAACCGCTTGAGAACGAGAATTGGGCATAAAAAAGTTGTTATGACTAGATGGGGCTATAAAACTGACCCAACCATCTGCGAATGTGGGAGAAAGACCATACGATGCAAAACTGCTTGTCTGCCCCCCTACTGCCCAACCGGTGCAGCTTGAAAGATCTTGCAGAGTTCAACAATGATGTAAAGGACTGCGTAAGATGTGTGAAACTGTTGTATGACTATGTGACACTTCAAAGACACGCACAGAAGAAGACTCAAATTCCAAAGACAACTTCCGGTTGTTATCCGCCAGAAGTAAACAAAAACAAACGTCTTTTTTAATCGACGATTGATGATATCGCTATGAACCATCAGCCCCTTTTTTCTCCCAAAGTCGTTGTGTAGCTACCGAGTATTGATTTACTCCTCTCCAGGAGTTAGGCACAAGGCCATTTTTTTTTATCTTACTCCCACAAGGGCGGGTCGGGAAAGTGGGGTTTAAAAATTGCTTGGGCAGCCCCGTCGGCATTCCCCGGTAGGGGCGCCTCAGGCTGTAAGCAATAAACTTACTTCTCCCCAAAAGAGGGGAGGCAAAGCCTGGGAGGGTGGACCTCCTAGAACTGCACAGGGCAGACCCATAGTCCGGCGTAAATCAAGCCCCGAAGGTCAAGACAATACCAGTCTATGGGGTGCAGTATCCATCGGAACAGATACTACACTTTGATCTTAGCCAAAAGGCTGTAGTTTATTTACTCCTCGCGGAGTTAGGCACAAGGCCAGTTTTATCTTACTCCCACAAGTAAGATGTGACCCAAGATCGGGTCGAGCAAGTGGGGTTAAAAGCCAGCGCTCGAGAGGTGAGCACTCTGGCTATTTAAAAATTGCCTGGGCAGCCCCGTCGGCATTCCCCGGTAGGGGCGCCTCAGACAGTAAGCAATAAACTTACTCCTCCCCAAAGAGGGGAGGCGAAGCCTGGGAGGGTGGACCTCCTAGAACTGCACAGGACAGACCCATAGACCGACGTAAATCAAGCCCCGAAGGCCAAGACAATACCAGTCTATGGGGTGCAGTATCCATCGGAAAAGATACTACACTTTGATCTTAGCCAAAAGGCTGTAGTTTATTTACTCCTCGCGGAGTTAGGCACAAGGCCAGTTTTATCTTACTCCCACAAGTAAGATATGACCCAAGATCGGGTCGAGCAAGTGGGTTAAAAGCCAGCACTCGAGAGGTGAGCACTCTGGCCATTTAAAAATTGCCTGGGCAGCCCCGTCGGCATTCCCCGGTAGGGGCGCCTCAGACAGTAAGCAATAAACTTACTCCTCCCCAAAGAGGGGAGGCGAAGCCTGGGAGGATGGACCTCCTAGAACTGCACAGGACAGACCCATAGACCGACGTAAATCAAGCCCCGAAGGCCAAGACAATACCAGTCTATGGGGTGCAGTATCCATCGGAAAAGATACTACACTTTGATCTTAGCCAAAAGGCTGTAGTTTATTTACTCCTCGCGGAGTTAGGCACAAGGCCAGTTTTATCTTACTCCCACAAGTAAGATATGACCCAAGATCGGGTCGAGCAAGTGGGGTTAAAAGCCAGCGCTCGAGAGGTGAGCACTCTGGCCATTTAAAAATTGCCTGGGCAGCCCCGTCGGCATTCCCCGGTAGGGGCGCCTCAGACAGTAAGCAATAAACTTACTCCTCCCCAAAGAGGGGAGGCGAAGCTGGGAGGGTGGACCTCCTAGAACTGCACAGGACAGACCCATAGACCGACGTAAATCAAGCCCCGAAGGCCAAGACAATACCAGTCTATGGGGTGCAGTATCCATCGGAACAGATACTACACTTTGATCTTAGCCAAAAGGCTGTAGCTACCGAGTAACCGTTGACATATTTTCAATACATTTTTGTATAACGACTTAATACAAATACATTAGTGAAACAACGATTATCAGAATTACTGATCGACATATCTTTCATACATTACATTTGGAACGATTTCATACAAATATATTAGTGACACTATTATTCTCACACTTTTTGATTGACACATCTGCAATAAGAACATAAGTCAGTCGGGATACTGCATACCTCCGCTTGACAATGTAAGGATGAGTCAAAGTCTTATCTCGGCCTTACTTCTTCATATTGTATGAAGTATTCCCGAAGTTATGCCATGGAAACGTTGATAACTCAAAAAAAAACTATTTATCTGATGAGGCTTATATTTTACATGGTGGTTATTGTTATCAAAGAGCATCAAATTTGGAAAAGTCAGAAGTTGAAATTCCTTCAAGATTTCAACCTTGGACAAACTTTTCAATGTCAAGGTGAAATATCAAAAGTCCAGGTAATATAACATGCGGGACTTGATGAGCAACAATATGGGTCAAGTAGCGAATCTCTACGATAAACAAAACCGAATTATAACCAAAAGTGTGACCCTTTCCGTTACCTGGACCTTTGACCTAGAAATTCTAAAATTAAATAAGTTTTATTTTTAACCCTGTGCGATATTTCGACCAAGTTTGGTGACGATTGGTCCAGCGATGTGGACGCTAGACTTTACAAAAACAAAAATAGTGACAAACCCGACCGGAAACATAACTTTCCCCGTCTTGACGAATATTATACATTCCATATTTAACCCTAACCCTAACCCTAACCCTAACCCCATACAAATATATTTGTCAAATATTCATTTCCAGAGTTGTTGATTTCCATATATTCGATACTTTTCATGCATTGAAGATATGTCTATCAACAATGCCATTCATTCATTTATTTATTTATTTATTTATTCATTCATTTATTTATTTATTTATTTATTTATTCATTCATTCATTAATTCATTTTTTAATTAATTAATTAATTCATTAATTAATTCATTTATTCATTTATTAATTTATTCATTCATTCATTCATTTATTTATTTATTCATTCATTTATTAATTCATTTATTTATTCCTTCCTTACTTCCTTCATTCATTTATTCATTTATTAATTAATTCATTCATTTATTCATGTATTCATTTATTAATTTATTAATTAATTAATTTATTCATTTATTAATTAATTCATTCATTTATTAATTCATTCATTTATTCATTTATTAATTAATTCATGTATTCATTTATTAATTCATTCATTCATTTATTAATTTATTAATTAATTAATTTATTCATTTATTAATTAATTCATTCATTTATTCATTTATTAATTCATTCATTTATTCATTTATTCATTTATTCATGTATTCATTTATTAATTCATTCATTCATTCATTTATTCATTCATTTATTCATTCATTTATTCATTCATTCATTCATTTATTTATTTATTCATTCATTTATTCATTTATTCATTTATTCATTTATTAATTAATTAATTCATTCATTCATTCATTTATTCATTCATTTATTAATTAATTCATTCATTCATTTATTCATTCATTCATTCATTTATTTATTTATTCATTCATTCATTCATTTATTCATTCATTTATTAATTCATTCATTCATTCATTTATTTATTTATTCATTTATTAATTAATTCATTCATTTATTCATTTATTCATTTATTCATTTATTCATTCATTTATTAATTAATTCATTCATTCATTTATTTATTTATTCATTTATTAATTAATTCATTCATTTATTCATTTATTCATTTATTCATTCATTCATTTATTCATTCATTTATTAATTAATTCATTCATTTATTAATTCATTCATTTATTCATTTATTAATTAATTCATGTATTCATTTATTAATTCATTCATTCATTTATTAATTTATTAATTAATTAATTTATTCATTTATTAATTAATTCATTCATTTATTCATTTATTAATTCATTCATTTATTCATTTATTCATTTATTCATGTATTCATTTATTAATTCATTCATTCATTCATTTATTCATTCATTTATTCATTCATTTATTCATTCATTCATTCATTTATTTATTTATTCATTCATTTATTCATTTATTCATTTATTCATTTATTCATTTATTAATTAATTAATTCATTCATTCATTCATTTATTCATTCATTTATTAATTAATTCATTCATTCATTTATTCATTCATTCATTCATTTATTTATTTATTCATTCATTCATTCATTTATTCATTCATTTATTAATTCATTCATTCATTCATTTATTTATTTATTCATTTATTAATTAATTCATTCATTTATTCATTTATTCATTTATTCATTTATTCATTCATTTATTAATTAATTCATTCATTCATTTATTTATTTATTCATTTATTAATTAATTCATTCATTTATTCATTTATTCATTTATTCATTCATTCATTTATTCATTCATTTATTAATTAATTAATTCATTCATTTATTAATTTATTAATTAATTAATTAATTCATTCATTAATTCATTCATTCATTCATTTATTCATTTATCAGTTTATTTATTCATTTAGTAAGTTATTCCTTTATTCATATATAAATTCATTCATTCATTCACTTATTCATTCATTTATTCATTCATTTATTCATTTATTCATTCATTCATGTATTCATTGTTTCATTCATTTATTAATTAATACATTCATTTATTTATGTATTCATTTATTAATTCATTCATTTATTTATTTATTAATTAATTCATTCTTTTATTTATTTATTCATTTACTCATTTATTAATTAATTCAATCATTTATTCATTTATTAATTAATTCATTCATTTATTCATTTATTAATTAATTCATTCATTTATTCATTTATTAATTAATTCATTCATTTATTCATTTATTAATTAATTCATTCATTTATTCATTTATTAATTAATTCATTCATTTATTCATTTATTAATTCATTCATTCATTCATTTATTCATTTATCAATTTATTTATTCATTTAGTCATTTATTCCTTTACTCATTTATTAATTCATTTATTTATTTATTTATTTATTCATTCATTAATTTCGTATGAATCAGATGATTCTATTGTTGGCATTGGTTTCCCCGATATTTTTAATTTTAAAATTCTTTCAAGAAAGACATCGAGTACTTACAGGAGGGACCAAGTAAAAGTTGCCAACATCCTAAGTGAAAGCGTTTCTGTGGAACGAACTGGATTCGAACTTGATCGACCCAGGTTGTAACCACTGAGTCACTATCATATCCGAATGCCGAACATAATATCTTTATATTAAATCGTTACCCATGTAATGTTTAAACGTTATGCCAATCAGTAACCCTAACGATGATAGTTGCATCAATATATATATATGTGAAATCGATACACATGAAGCGTATGGCATACCTTTCAACAAACAACTCTTAAAATGCTAGCATAAAATACGAATATTTGATATTCTCATTCTAAAAAAATATATAAAGTGTAATTAGGAAATGAAAGTGAATCTCCCAGACACTTATTTTCTAGCACGCATACGTCGGCATCAAAAGACGACGGAAGGCGTTTGTTTATTCATAGTTTGTCTTAACTTTTCGCTTGCATTGTTGCGCATCTGTGTTCCAATAAATATTTGTTATTGTGCACAGCAAATGTTTCCTTTAGGGTTGCCGACATAACAGACGACTTACCTTAGCTTTTGACTCCGTTGCATAAAAACCAGGAGTTTGCAGATCTTTTAAACACAGCGTAAGTGTAGAACGATTGACAGAGCAGCTGGTCAGAACGCATATGGTCCTCGTAGTATCGAACTATATTTAGCGCTTTAAGACTCAGTATACGAAATTGATTACCTTCATGGCACATCGGATAACATTTGGTGCCGTGACCAGGATACGCACTGAATGAATTCCACGGCACATCGGACATAGAAATACAAATGAGCCAACTCTTTAAAGCAAGAATATAGGACGTGATAGTAGTCGACAAGAAGGAAAACATGTAATATTAGATTTTTCTGTCCCAGCAGATAAAGGGGTCAGGAAAAATGAACAAATCCATGAACTTTGCTAGAGAACTGAAGAGAAATATCGAACAGGAAAAATGCCACTGAAAAACTTGCAAGAAATGCCAAAGAAAATCGGAATAAAAATGCACCATACAAAACACGACACCGATCAAAACAGCTGGAATATAAAAAAAATCACTTAGTGCGGAAGCCAACCCATATGACCACAGCACGCCGACCAATCACCGGGTAAGCTAAAAGATAATAACGCTGCGTAACCACAACTAAAACATAGGAAAGGGATTACACGAATCCGAGAGAACTGAAACTGTCAGGATAGTTATGTAAGAGAACACCTATAATCTGACACCCTACCCGTCCCCTACAAAGCATCTTGACGGATTAAGGAGAAACGAAAAGACCGAGGAGAGAGAGCATATTCAAAACCTCGGTATTTTGAAGTAACTTATTGTCAATTAAATTCCTAAGAAAGCCAATGCATGTCATTAGCGAAAACTCAATGGTAAGCGGCCGTTGCGAGAACGCAAAGTAAACGATTACTGATACATGATAAGGACTTGTGGGAGAACTCTAAGTGAGTAAGAAAAATAACAATAGTAATAATAACAATAATAATAATAATAATAATAATAATAATAATAATAATAATAATAATAATAATAAATTATATAAAAATTTTTTTTTTTTAAAGTAAAAATAATAACAATCAAATAATAATAATAATTAAAATAATAATAATTATTAAAATAATAATAATTATTAAAATAATAAGAAAAAATAATAATAATAGTGATAATAATTAATAAAATAATAATAATAAAAATAATTAAAATAATAATAAAAAATAATTATAATAAAAAATATTAATAAAAATAATAGTAATAATTATAAAATAATAATAATAATAATCATAACACTAAAAATAATAAAATAATGATGATAATAATAATAATAGTAAAAATAATAAAATGATGATAATAATAATAAAAATACTACTACTACTACTACTACTACTACTACTACTACTACTAATAATAATAATTCAAATAATAATAAAAATAATCATAATAAAATAATATTAATAAAAATAATCATAATAAAATAATCATAATAAAATAATACTAATAAAAATAATAAAATCATGAATAATAATTATAATAATAATAATAATAATAAAAAATAATAATAATAATAATAATACAATTATAATAATAATATCATTATTATTAATAATAATAATATTATTATTATTATTATTAATAATAATAATAATAAAATAATAATAATAATAATAATGATAATAAAATTATAATAATAATATCATTATTATTAATAATAATAATATTATTATTATTATTATTAATAATAATAATAATAATAATGATAATAATAATAATAATAATAATAATAATAATAATAATAATAATAATAATAATA
>OY744543.1:10984038-10989038 GCA_963556195.1 Sepiola atlantica
ATGGAAGTTTCAAATTGGTGCAATGCAATCTTTACATAGGATATGTATTCGTTATCTCGATGGTAGTGTGATATCTTCAAATCAACGGCAAGTTGGGTGATGCAATCTTGAAAGATCTTTGTTTTCGGCAAATTAACTTTCGGGATAGAAGTAAATCTCGGGCAATCAGCCCGGTTATGGAGTCTGATTCTTTCTACGCTTCATTCTTTAACGATAAATAAGTTTAGGAGTGAATCTTCTACTCCTCTACATACGAATATATGAAGATACACAGACACATACATACATATGGCATACATACATATGGTATCTACCTATCTATCTATCTATATATATATATATATATATATATATGTATATATATATATATATATATATATATATATATATATATAAAGAAATAGATTATACTAGCGAGATAAATCGATGAATATAAAAACATATAAGTAGATGGATAGATAGGTAGATAGATATATGAATGTGAACAGGATATATATCAGATTCCTTTCTATATCGTATAATTTCTTCGAAAATGTCATACATAATCTCAACTCATTTTTTCTTTTCCCACCTCTTTCCCCTAACCCTTTCTCTATTATTACCCCCCTTTCCAGCACAGCACCACATCAATTACCACTTTTAACTAATATTGAAATGGTGCATATCGCAAGAACCTGTGCATGATTTTATAGTGAGACGAACAACTCTCAGTTTCGTAGGCATTTGCGTGAAATTTCCTTCGGATGGTGTCCTTTCCCGGTGCTGGAATTGTCGTAATTCTATGGCGCCTTCCACTTTCACTGCCGAAGGATACCGCTACCCCGGGTAGATAGTTGTTACTTCACCAATTCATCATTATACTAAAACATGTTCTATCTATCTATCTATCTATCTATCTATCTATCTATCTATCTATCTATCTATCTATCTATCTATCTATCTATGTTAATATATATATATATATATATATATATATATATATATATATATATATATATATATATATATATATATATATATATATTAAAATAAAGATAGTTTGAGTATCCGACAATTGTTTCAGAACCTCTTCGGCTCCTCCTCGGGGATATACTGTATATCCCTGAGGAGGAGCCGAACAGGTTCTGAAACAATTGTCGGATACTCAAACTATGTTTATTTTAATATAAAAAGCTCTAATATATATTGAGCACTTTTGAAAAGTATTGGTTTGGTTCATTTTGTTAATATTTTAACTTATATATATATATATATATATATATATATATATATATATATATATATATATATATATATATATATGATAGAGATGTGAGAGGTCAGTGGTGGCAAATATCCCCAACGTTTGCTTAATGAATCTTTCGTCTTTTAGAGTGAAAAACAAGCGAATAGTAAACAAACTACTACTCCAAAAGCCTTGGATTTTACTTTTATACCTATCTGATATATATATATATATATATATATATATATATATATGTATATATATATATGTATATATATATATATGTATATATATATGTATATAAATATATATATATATGTATATATATATATAGATATATATATATATATATGTATATATATATGTATATATATGTATATATGTATATATATATATATATATATATATATATATATATATATATATATATATATAGAGAGAGAGAGAGAGAGAGATGGAGAGAGATGGAGAGAGATACTAACAAGAAAATATTCGCCCCCCCCCCCTTAGTTGTATCTACAGAAAAACAAAGAAACAATGTTGTTTTCACATTTTGGTAATTTAAAGAAAACAACAAAAAGGTGATTGTTATGGTGTTATTTGATATATTCCACTGTTGAAATTTGAATTTGTATAAGCATAAAAATGAATTCTCTATAATGAAAGGAATGAACGAAAAATCGGGGCCATTGTCAAAGAATAACCAACAGAAAAAAGGGTGAAAAAACAAAACAAATTATAAATGAAAAACTGTTACCAAAGGGAATTAAGTTACTCATTCTTTTGTGTGTTTAAAATAATATTAAAGCGTGCTTATTGAATTTTAATAATTCGTCCAAATTCTACTGCGTTACAGTTTCAATTTCAAAATGGCGTAAGCAAATGTCCCCAAAATTTGCTCAATTAATTTTTCGTCTTTTGGGGTGAAAAACAAACAAATAGTAAGCAAACTACTGCCCCAAAGGCCTTAGATGTAACTTTTATACCTAACTGATCGGAGAACATTACAAAAAATCATCAAGCTTCGTAGACGGTCGGCGAACGACCGTCAGCCATCTTTGCTTTTTCAGTCTCACATAATATATTTGACTGACCTTTTTAATTAAAATTAAAAACGATTTAAAATACTTTAAAACACAAAAAAATAAGCAGGTAGGCAAAAAAGTAAGTACATATATTGCCTTATATAACATGTATAACAACTAGTTCTCATGTAGACATCTTCATACCTATCATAACCTGTCCTCATCCTCATCTCTAAAAATGGCATTTGATGCCTCCTTGCTAAACATTCATCATTACGGTGGAATGATCAATTTTAAGTAGAACAATCCAAGGAAATTCTATATTTCGATGTAGTAGCCAATAAAATTTGAGTTTTGGGTCGCTCTCTACTACGGCCAATCGATTTATTACACACACACACACACACACACACACACACACACACATATATATATATATATATATATAATGCTAAGTTCCGCCCTAACTGTTCGTTGACACTGTTTATACAGCCTTCTAGATATGTTCACTTTACTATATATATATATATATATATATATATATATATATATATATATATATATATATATATATATATGTGTATGTCTGTATATATATATATATATATATATATATACAGACATACACATATATATATATATATATATATATATATATATATATATATATACATATACAAATGTGAATATATATGTATAATTCTGAGTTCCGTTGACACTGTTTATAACAGCCTTCTATATATGTTCAGTTGCATAGACATAAATAGATCTTAATTCTTTTCGTTTTATCGTGGTTAGTGTTAGGTTAGGGTTTTAATAGATGTCGCATTAAAAAGGGGTTAATTTCTTATTTTTATCACCCACACTTCTCTCTCTTTCCTTTTTTACGCTTATCATCAACGCTTTCAGTGTAAATATCACTTAATTTATCCGTTATTATGTGACAATTTCCCGTGGCCTAAGTGGCTAAAGCGAACACTTACATATTCAAAGGGGTCTCTGTGAACCGGGTTCTCGCCCTGTGACCGTCTGAGATGGTTTTTTCCCTCTACTGATGAGAACCGTAAGCTCGAAACAACATCGTACGTAGGTAAAATATTTAAATATAATTTGATAGTATGTATATATATATATGTGTGTGTGTGTGGGTGTGTGTTTCACTGAGAAAATTCAGTAAAGTTCGGAATAAGACCGATAAAAACAAGATCGATGAATCCTGATTATAGGGGACAGAGCATTTATACGTATATTTGGATATTTTTTCTCTTTCTTTCAGAGATCTTTTATTTTATTATTTATTTTATAAAGCTATAGTTCCCTACACGTGTTTCGCTACCTAGCAAGAACCTTGCTAGGCAGTTCATTAGGGGAGATACGCATCTAAAATATTGACCTCAACAACTGACAATACCGCACAGAGGTTTGACCCAGTTAGTATTATCTTTGTTTTATCTTTGATTGTAAACTATGTGCTTGGTAATACACGATTCCAGTTTTCTCTCTCGACTCACAATCTATGTTATTTATCTTATTTCTCTATCGCAAAAAGTTAATGTTGAAAATATTTTTCTTACTAGTGCAACGGTAACTCACGATACCATTAATTATCTGAAGTCGTCTTTTAGTATTATTATTTAGTTATGTGATTTTGTGGTTATCAACGTGAGTTTTGATTGTTATCGCTGTTGCTTTTTGATTGCTTTCTAACAATCTATCGACTGTTCGTTACACTAAAAATACGAACATATTAAACGCAAACAAAAGAACGCAAACTAAGAAAAATCAGCAAAGCTAAAGGAAATTAATACCGAGTTAAGAAAAATTTAGAACAAACATAGAAAACTATGATAATGTTAAAAAAAAGAAACGACGTGGATAAGAAAGCAAACAAAACACGTTTGACGTCACAAAGGGGTGCTCTAATTGTGCGTAAACGTCGGAGTTACTAGGAATACTCATATTAACAATATTAAGAGAAATTCTGAATAAGGACGAAATAGGACTATACAGAGACGATAGTACAATAGTAGTAAGAAACGTAATTGGACCCAAAACAGATAAATCTAAAAAATAAATTACAAATGGATTATAAATAGAAGGATTTTATAGCGACATAAAAAAACGAACATTAATAAATTAAACTTGTTAAACGCACTATTCAACCTTTCAACCTATAAAAAAGAAAGACGAAAGTAACTTTCTCGAATCACCCACAAATTGTAATCAAACACATTCTACAATCAACCTTCAGAAGTCGTTATTTCACCAACTGTACGATTCTTTTTTTCTGAAACTTCATTTAAATCCGTATATAGCATTTCTCGAAAATTCTTGGTCTGATGAGGTTGACTTTCTTGGAAAAGTGCGACTGAAACATGTATGCACATATGTAACCAATAATGTTTGTATAAATAAAAATGTATACTTATAAACAGCTCTACTTGGTATTGAGCACTTTTTATAAACACTTGAGTTTCTACGGATTTACATTTACAGAAACTAATACAATACATGTACGATATATATATATATATATATATATATATATATATATATATATATATATACACTTTAGTTTCGTATTCCGACTTCCGATATGTAGTAGTTATACTACTAATTTAAATTACGTAAGTTATATAATGTTTAAAAAAACTTCATTCACCCCAAACAAGGTAAGTTGCCACTATAGACGTAACAGTCTACTGAGAATTAGGATAAAAGTTTTGGGGGTCAATTTGGAGCTGTTATTC
>OY744543.1:10991538-11001538 GCA_963556195.1 Sepiola atlantica
GACAATTGTTTCAGAAGCTCTTCAGATCCATATCAGGGATATACTAATGAGCAAAGATTAGATCCGCCAATACACATTTTCATATATATATATATATATATATATATATATATATATATATATATATACATACTAATGATAATAAAATTAACGATAAGTGAAGTATCGTAAAGTAATCTATCGCGATAACGTAAAGTGATGTGATAATGGAATTGTTTGGTTGATATGTAGTCATACCCTTAAGTACAATAAAAGTGTAAACATTTGGGAATTTCCTTGCTTTTGTACATTTAGTGTATATGAATTTTCATCTTAACCCTATTAAGGGCATATGATTTCAGTATACTGGAATTTTTCATGGAATGCCACTACTTTTGTAAAAGCTATGCCTCAATACAATGCCATCAACTAGACACTAGAACCTCTATCTTTGCCAAAAATCAGCTGAATCTATCAAATGGTCGATAAGATATAGAATAAAGTGTATGAATACTGGTCATTTTTAAGGTTTTTTTGAATTTTCTGGAAAACTAAGGTATATGGTAAACTGAAATTGAAATGCCATCAACTAGACCATAGAACCTCTATATCTGCCAAAACTCAGCTGAATCCATCAAATAGTTGATTATATACAGGGTGGCACACACGTACTACGTACGTACGTACGTACGTACACACAGATAACATGATTTCATGATTGACCTTTCTGGATCTCTGGGTTGCCTTGACTAATGATGCTTAAATTCTACACACTTATAGAACCTATCAAAAAAAAATTTTGTGCAAAGTTTTAACTAATTTGGTTTATTGGTTTTTGAGTTATGATTGATCAAAGAAATGAAATTTCCAGCATAGGCCATTCGTGGGGGTCTATTAAGGGATAGAGCGCTCTCGCACCACCCTTGATATATAGGCAGCATCTTCTCTTGCAGGCAAGTATTGTTGAATATAAGAGACACCTCATGTCTAGATATCCTTTGGTAGACCCTTTCAATAGTCTGAATCAGGATCTTAGTTTCGGAGGGGTGATTAATTTACCATAGTTTAGATTTGTCTCCCAAGTACTTTCAGACCTATCCGGGTCCATCTTCAGGGGAATGAGGTACCTGATTAACCTTATTCCCCTGAAGATGGACCCGGATGGGTCTGAAAGTACTTAGGAGACATATCTAAACTATGGAAAATTCATCAGCCAATTCCCTCCCGAAACTAAGATCCTGATTCGGACTATCTGTCTTGGAGTTCACACATTAGATGAATAGCTCTTTCTGCTTCTCGTAAAGTCGGTTCTCTCTATCGCTCCAAACACTTTGTCACACCTGAGGCTTTTCTCTATCTCTACAAATCCACAATCAGACCATGTATTGAGTACTGTTGTCATATTTGGGCTGGTGAATCTCTGTCCCATTTGAGGGTTCTTGATAAGGTGCAGAAACGTATCTGCAATTAGATTGAACTCATCCTTTCTTATTCTCTGCACCCAATATCTCACAGTCGTGATGTTGCTAGTCTCAGTCTTTTCTATAAATATTATTATGGCATGTTTTCTTCAGAATTATGTGAATTAATGCTTCTTTCATTCCAGCTCGTTTGACTTGTTGGTCTAGTGGTTTCCATCAATTCGCGGTTTTGTAATACAACTTCCTATTCCAGTAGTTCATTTCCAAGAATGGCAGGCCTGTGGAACATTCTTCCCGCTAACTGTTTTCCTCCTACCTATAATCTTGGTCTTTTCAAGATTAAGATTAAGATCAATAGGCATCTCGTGTCTGCGATAATCATATTTGTTCTTGTTAGCTCTTTACATCAAGTGGCTTCATGCCTTGTCTAGCGCGATTTCCATAAAAAACCTCTTCTTGATATTTATTAATGATCTGCCAATTCATATCCTGAGATCATTTGTTCATATCTACGCAGACGACATAAATTTTTACGACAGCACTGGTGATCAAGATCTCGCGGAATCTCTATTTTCGGATCTAGAACGTGTGGGGCACTGGGGAAAATTCTTCACTTTAAACACCAACGCTCGGATTCTTAATCTTAACCCTAATCCTAACGCTAACCCTAACCAACTTTCAACACCAACACGCGGATCCTTGTTTTTTCCCAGTTGAAATGAATGGCTCTGTATCTGAAGAAGCCCCCTTTCTTCTGATACGTTCTTAGAACTGACTTTCACTCCAAATCTATCAGGAAAGACGTATACCTAGTGTGTCACTAACCTCGCTGGAAAAATAGTTGGATCACTCTATCGCTCCAGATGCAACTCTTTACTTATATAACAGTCAAGAGCTCAGAAATCAAAGTTTCGCATTATGCTGTCTCATCTGTACACGCGTATGATTGATGTATAGAGGTATATTTGTTGACATTGGATTTAAAGACGACCATGTTGTAGTCACTAGGGAAACTTTCCTGCGGTAACATGTTATATAGGTGGGAAGTTCTTGGAAAGAAACTCTGTTACTGGAAGTTCCGTTTTATTTTAGGTACACAGAGAAGGATCTTCATCTTGTTGGAAGATCTAGATTTCAAGATTTCCAACCGAAATCATTTGTTTCATTCTACCATCTATTACTGCAAACTTTGGACACATTAATTTCCTCTGAAATCTTAAAGAGTACTTCCCTGGCCACATTTTATTCTTTGGGTTTCAAAAGTTTTGCAATAAATTAACTTTTAGTAATAAATCGAATATCCAGGTTGTCTCAAATGTTTACCTTCCAGTTCTTTTTGCGAATACCAATTCTCCACCTTTTGCCATGATGATAAACTTCATACAAAAATACCAATTACAGAATCTTTTATTTGTAAGAATAACTACTGGTATCACGATTTGAACATTCTAGTATATAAACTTGAATAATATAGCAATTAAAAGACATTTTTTCATCGAAAATTTATATTCTACGAATACGTTTTTATCCAACAAAATTGATAAATCCTTCGTACCAACTTGTTTTTCTCTATTTTCTATGTATATTTAGTTATCAATTTGTGTAAAAAACAAACCAAAGTAGCATGTAAGCTGACAAATCAAACATTTTGATGTTGGCTAGCCAATTGTCATTTGTAATCTTTATACTATGTTATTCGAAAATATAATATTGTACTTTTCTTCAATCAATTAAAACAAATATTTAGATTAACCATGCCAAATATTTACAGCAATTCGCTTACATTATATTTTGATGAAAAAAAGTAAATTATATTTTAATAAAAAAAAAAGTAAATTATATTTGGTTAAAAAAAAGTAAATCATATTCGAATGAAAAAAGATAATTATATTTTGATGAAAAAAGAAATATTATATTTTAATGAAAAATGTTAATTATATGTTTATCAAAGGAAAGTTAATTATTTTTAATGAAAAATGTTGATTATATTTTGATGCAAAAAAAGTTAATTATATCTTAATGAGAAAATGTAGAGAAATTGAATTTCAATGAAATAGTTTAATTATATTTTAATGAAAAGAAAGTTTATTAGATTTTGATAAAGAAGTTAATTATATTTTAATGAAAAGGGCAAATTATATTTTTATGAAAAATAACTTAAAAACTATTATTATATTTTTAGTTAAATATATAATAAATATATGTAATCAGGATGAAAATTTCTATTTTTAAAAATTTTATTGGAATATTTAGTCATATTAAAAAAAAAGAAGTTTTTTTTATGTTATAAAATGCGTCTCCATCAATTGTATTAATATTAATAATTGCACATTTACATGTAGTGCGTTTTCAATGAAAACAAAGGTTGACTAACATTAATTTTATCGCTGGGCTCTTTGTTGGATGACATCGTCTCAGCGAGTGTAAAAGCCTACTGGTGAGACATCGACCCTTTTTTTGTTAAACTTAGTTCACCCCAAACAAGGCAAGCCGCCACTGTAGATGTAAGAGGCTACTGAGAATTAGGGTGAACGTTTAGGGGGTCATCCTAAATTGGGAGCTGTGCAGCGAGATGCTTGTTTACATTAGTTTTAAATTTCTGCATGTAGGTAGAGTCGGGGAAACAGGGAGCAGGGAGGGAGTTCCAAAGGCTGGCAGCACAAGGAAAGAAGCGATTTGAGTAGAAGGCTTTGCGGTATCTGATGGCGTCCACTGTGAATGGATGGGATTTAACTGATTGTCGAGTTGGTCTAGTATATTTACGTCGAGGGGGCCACCAAAGCAGCAAGTTCATCGGAGCACATTCTACTGAAGTACTTTTAAAACAAGCACAATGATGCAACATTGCAGCAATGAGACAGGGACTAGAGCTTGGTGAATAGTAAGGGACATATTAGATTAGAGACTCTTTTTTGGACCTTGTCTAAGCGGGAGAGACTAGTGGATGGTACAGCAGCCCAGATGTGACAACAATACTCTATGCATGGGCGGATGGTGGCTTTGTAGGGATATACAGGGTGATTCATAAGTCACTTAGCAATTTCTTTTTGAAATTCTAAAGTTTAAAAATACGGTAATACAAAACAGAAAGTTTATTCAACAAATTTATTTATGGGAGTTTAAAATTACAGCAAATTTTCAAAATTTCCACCTTCGTTCTGCATGCATAGCTCCATTCTTTTTTGCAAGGAATTTACGACTCTTTGTAGCATATTTGATTGATTATGAAATAAATATATATAGAAACAAATATATAAACGAACAAATTTAATATAACAAATAGCAGTAATTAGAGAGTAAGATAACAATTATCAAAAGTGCATAGTATGTTTGTGCTTCATATGGTAATCATTTTAAATAGCTAAGTGAAGTAACTTATGAATCACCCTGTAGGATACGGTCAGGTGTGAGAAGTTTTCTAGCACGGTAGAGAGACCCCACTGTCTTTGCAGCAGACTTGGCAATGTCTTCTATGTATTTGTTCCAATTCATGTTACCCGTGAATGTTTGGCTGAGGAGTTTGAATGATGAACTCTCAAGTAGGGTGTTATTTGCCATGGCAATCGGTGGTTGAAGAGGTTTCTTGTAGTTGTTGAAGGAAAGGAGCTTTGTCTTAACAGCATGTTACCATCCATTTATGAGCCGGCAACTTGTTGGAGTTTGCATGATCAATGTGAGTTAATAGACTTTCTTGTATGTGGCATGGTAGTCCAAGTGACAGAGTACTCGCCTCGTATGTAAGTGACTTGGGTTTCGAATCTTGAGTTTGGTATGATATGTGGTTACATGAGTGAACCCTATTTCTCCAATATTGTCTAAAGATATGTTTCTATCGGATAATACGGAAATCAAATGTTTTCTTGAAGGACTTCTCTATGTGATGTTGTAAAGAGCGCTTAAGAAGAGACAGTTTGGAATCTTATGAACTATAGTGCATCATAAAACAAATAGTTCCAAATCGTCTTTGAAACGATCGTTCGCCATATAATCGTTGGATTTGAATTCTTGGAACAATATTCCCATTTTGTTGATCTCGAATCACTTATATATATATATGTTACACCGGCCGTTCTTACACAGGAGAAACTACACCGGTTGTCACTATAAATAGTGCGAGTCACCAGAGACACAGGAAAGACAAAGCACAGTCTTGTAACTGTCTAGCCAAGAGCTAGTCACTTTCTTACTTTGTTAATACACTTGTTAAACCAACCCTCGACTTGACTTCCTTTATTTAAGTTTCATATAAGTGTTTTAAGGTTCATATTTTTTTTTAAAAAGCATCTATTGTTAAATTTAAGAAGGAATAGGTAAAATAAATACCTTTTGAAGCATTAAGATGCGATATCAATTTTTTTTTATAAAAAAGAAAAATAATAAATCGAAACCGATTTTTTTTATTTTTTTTATTATAAACTAGCATATTTTTTTTGTTAGTTTAAAGTGATACAAATATTTCGCCAAAACCTGGCATCTTCGGTGTGTAATATATCCTGATGTCATCGGATTTGTATTTTTTCTCATACCGGCTTGTTGTTATTACAGCCGGGCCAAATGGGTTAGCTGTTGTTTCCCACTATCAAATATGAAGAACGTGAATGCAGCACGTGATTTGTATAAGTGTTTTAAGGTTCATATTAAAAAAAAAAGCATCTATTGTTAAATTTAAGAAGGAATAGGTAAAATAAATACCTTTTGAAGCATTAAGATGCGATATCAATTTTTTTTTATAAAAAAGAAAAATAATAAATCGAAACCGATCTTTTTTTTCTTTTTTTTTATTATAAACTTGCATTTTTTTTTTGTTAGTTTAAAGTGATACAAATATTTCGCCAAAACCTGGCATCCTCGGTGTGTAATATATCCTGATGTCATCGGATTTGTATTTTTTTCTCTTACCGGCTTGTTGTTATTACAGCCGGGCCAAATGGGTTAGCTGTTGTTTCCCACTATCAAATATGAAGAATATATATATATATATATATATATATATATATATATATATATATTAATTAAACAAATAACACTTTACTCCATGATATGTCTCCAATATTGTCTATATTTATATATATATATGTATATATATGTATATATATATATATATATATATATATATATATATATATATAGAGAGAGAGAGAGAGAGAGAGATAGAGAGAGAGAGAGAGAGAGAAATGGAGAGACAGAAAGAGAGAAACGAGAAAGAGTGGAGATAGATACGTAAAGATGTGTATATATATATATTAATTAAACAAATAACACTTTACTCCAGGATGTGTCTCCAATATTGTCTGAGATATGTTCTTTATCGGATAATATGGAAATTTCTTGATGGACTTCTCTATGTGATGTTGTGAAGGGTGCTGAAGAAGAGACGGGTTGGAATCTTATAAACCATAATATTAAATACAATATTTCCAAATCGTCTTGGAAACGATCGTACACCATATAATTGTTGGATTTGAATTCTTGGAACAATATTAATCCAACAAAAGACATAAGAGGCAACTAATATCTTATAATTAGTGAAACATCCGGATAAAAACTGAAGCTCAATATACTGGATAGAGCATTAATAGCATAATATAAAATGAAATAATAAAATAAGGTGCGAATCAAATTTTATTAGAATTCAAAATTCAGGAAAAGTATCTTAGAGTCTTTAACTCATGAGTTTTCAAAGATAATTCTTCTCATCAGAGGACCATTACCGCAGTGAAATCACTGCAGGTGATAAAATTTCACTTTGAAAAAATATAAAAATACATAAAAGCATATAACACATCAAATATATCAGCCCAAAACATACTTTTTTGTTAAAGCTATACAATCCATCCAAGTCTCTGATGAGAAGAATTATTTTTGAAAACTCATGAGTTAAGGACTTTAAGATACTTTGCCTGAATTTTGAATTCTAATAAAATTTGATTCGCACCGTATTTTATTATTTCGTTTTATATTATGCTATATATATATATATATATATATATATATATATATATATATATCAAGGCAGCATCTTTTCTTGAAGGCAAGTATTGTTAAATATAACAGACAACTCATGTCTGGATACCCTTTCGTAGAATATAGTGCTAATAAACAACAACTCCATATTTGAAGCCATATAACAAAAAAAAACGTAATTAACAGAATTAACTTCAATACCAGCAATAATCTACTAAAATGTCTATAATGCAAACTATACCTTCGTACTTATTATATAATTTCCGCCAAAACAACTTATAATACGAACACATGGTCTTTACCTGATTCACCGCATTCCCCTGAAGATGGACCCGGATGGGTCTTAAAGTACTTGGGACACAAATGAAAACTATGACAGATTCATCGGCCAATTCCCACACCCTAAACTAAGATTCTGATTCGGGCAATGGAAAGGATCTACGAAAGGATATCCAGACAAGTTGTCTGTTATATTTAACAAACTATATATATATATATATATATATATATATATATATATATATATATATATATATATATATATATATATATATATATTAGAGATGAAAGATGAGAATAAAAAATTGCAAAGATACAATATTTATTAGAACATCAAAAGTTCAGAGCAAGGTGCTTCATATATTTAATCCATGGATTTTCAAAGATAAACTCTTCTTATCAGAGGATAAGGAAAACATTTAAATATATATATATATATATATATATATATATTGTTGTTGTAATTATCTTCTCTATATTAATACAATAGCGTGTGTGTTTGTGTGTCACACTTACATCAAAAGCTCTGCACATGCGTGCCGCACCTAGATTTGTAAAAGCATTTAAGTTACCTAATTTTCGTAATATTTTCAAGTATTTCTCTTTAGTGCAACGGTTAGCGACGTAGGATTTTGACGTCGGTTTTTGACGTCGGCCCGACTGGTTTATAGTTCGATCCCAACCAACTTCTAAGATATTTTTTCTACATCGAAGTCTCCCCCCCCCCACTTAGGTTGGGAGAGGACGACCGGGAAGACACACATTAATACGATAGCGTGTGTGTTATTTTGTGTGTCACGCTTACATGAAAAGCAACGACCTTCCGAATCTTTGTATGCTGCTCATGAATTGGAGCCAAATTTAATTTAATCTAAAGCATTTACAAAATAATGTATAGGTTAGGAACAAGATAATTAGTATTGAAAAAATCATTTCGTGTAATTTACACGGGTCCCGCTTATTATTATTATTATTATTATTATTATTATTATTATTATTATTATTATTATTATTATTATTATTATTATTATTATTATTATTATTATTATTATTGTATAGAAGTGTTATTATTCTCTATACTTCTTATAAAGATGTAAACAGACTTATCATTTGCCATCTAATTTACACACGTGTTCGTGGTGTTTATACACCCACGTAGTAAATTAGAATACGACGCTAAAAAAGAGTCACTCTTTCTCTAAATACTCCTAAAGACGTTAATAACTATTAATGCATGGTCGAATCAACATAGAGTGTGAGAGACATAGGTGACTTATTCAGTTAATTATAAATGAAGGCTAATTAGAAGAATTTAAAAAAATTCAAAGCATAACATAATCCCAGAACTAATGTATACTTTGGCATGTATTTTGTATTAGTAAAGTTCACAGGAAAAAGCCTTACGTAAACAAACGTTGATAAAATTAACATTTATGATAATAATAATAATAATAATAATAATAATAATAATAATAATAATAATAATAATAATAATAATATAATAATAATAATATAATAATAATATAATGATAATAAAAAATAATGATAATAATAATATAATAATATAATACAATAATAAGAATGATAACAATACTAATAATAATAATTATAATATAATACTAATATAATAATAATATTAATAATATTAATATTTATAATAATAATAATAATAATAATAATATAATAATATAACAATAATAAAAAATAATAATGATAATATAATAATAATATAATAATCATAAAAATGATAATATATTAATAATAATATCATAATAATATAGTAATAATATAATAATAATATAATGATAATAATATATAATAATATAATATAATATAATATAATATATTATTATTAATAATAATAATAATAATAATAATAATAATAATAATAATAATAATAATTATTATTATTATTATTTTTTTTTCATGGTAGTCCCAACTTTTGGATGTTTTTAGTTGGAGTTTTCTGTTTTTTGAACATCAAGTCAATTAATAATAATAATAATAATAATAATAATAATAATAATAATAATAATAATAATAATAATAATAATAATAATAATAATAGATATGTTTTATTATCACTTTGGAACTTAATTTTTATTAAAAGTTGTTTTAATCTGCTCAAATCCACTCAAAATGTATATATTTTGCGATAAACATTTTCGCTATAAACATTTTGGACGACCGGAAGCAATTCATTGATATTTTAGAGAAAATGTTACGTATCCTGTCGGCATTTAACTTCCGGTGGAACATACAACTTTACATTTTGCAAATTCTTATAAAACTAGATGTATTTACCCAGCATTGCCCGGATGGACCCATTTTTCCGGATTTAGAGAAAAATAATTCTA
>OY744543.1:11004038-11021538 GCA_963556195.1 Sepiola atlantica
ATTTTGAGTGAGTTTGCTGTATTCTCATCATATGGTTTACTGTTTCCTCTCCTTGTCCACAGATTCTACACTTGTCCTTGATCTTATCTATTTTGGCTTTTATGTAGTTCGTTCTTATCTAATTGTTTTGTACGTCTGTGCATGACGATTCTGTTTCTCTGTGTATGTACTTTTAGCGCTGCAATATCCACGTGTTTTCGTGCGTTGTTGCCTTGCCGATTCTCATAAATCGTCCATGTAACTGCTTCTCTTCATTTTCTGTTGTTTTTCTTTTCTTTTTGTTTCTTCGTTTCATTTCTCCTTGTATTGTTAATCTTGGTGATGCTTTTGCCGGCTGTAATCGGTATTTTCTTTGATGTATTTTTCTAGTCGTTTTATCACATCGTCAACACAGTCTTCAATACTTATTATTATTATTATTATTATCAGTAGTAGTAGTAGTAGTAGTAGTAGTAGTAGTAGTAGTAGTAGTAGTATTTACTCGCTACGAGTTTTCACACGACTCATTTTCAGTGATTGTTCACTAGCAATAACAAATGGTGTTCCCTGGAGTCCGAGTGACAACAGGTCTCCCCAGATTTCCAGCACTCTCTATTCTTTATTATTCTTATACAGAAATAGAGATTTTCATTATTATTCCATTTAATTCACATAAGTGTTTGTCGTGTGTACAGACATACGCACGTAAATTAGATGGCGACGCCGAGAAAAAGGAGTAATTTTTTTTCTAAATGCTCACAGATACAATGAGAAATATAAGTGCGTGGTTGAATCAACATAGAGTGAGAGGTCGAGAGAAATGGGTAATTTTTTCATATAAATTAGGGTCAATTAGAACCATTAAAACAGAATGTTTCTTTCAAACATAGCTCAGTCCCAGAACTAAGGTATATTTTAGCATTTATTTTGTGTCATTAAAGTACATTGGAAAAGCCTTAGAGAAACAAACGTTTATTAACCCTTAAATGCTTTTTGTTTCAAATATCACACATTTGAACAAAATGGCTATTTAATAATAATATAAAAAAAATGTGTCAAACTGCAACTTGTTTCATATCTGCAACAAGCCTGGTGGCAAGTGTGCGTAGGTATTAATATGATGTTGCATCAGCACACCCTCTAAATAGGTAATCAGTATCTTTGATGTCACGGACAATTGTCATCGGTGTGTTATGTGCCTAATTAAAGAGCTTAAACTTTTAAATCTGGTCATTATAATGGTAAGTAAAAATTATTTTATTATTCTCTAGTGTATTATGATTATTTATATGCATATATTGTAGTGTTTTCTTATACAGGTAAAATTTTATGCCATTTGTAGCACATTTGCAACATCATTTATTTTTGTTCAATAAGTATATTTAAAAAAAAATCATTTATACTACTTTATATTACTATTATGAAACGTTTTTAACTTGATAACATTAAATAAAGCATTTAAGGGTTAACTCACTTTTGGGATAATATTAGATGCCCATTATTTAAAGTGTAGCAGTTGCATGAGTGAACTATTTTGTATCGGTCTACGTGATCGGCGGTAAGGTGTAATTCGGTTTGACTATTATGTAATCATCGCCTCTTCACCGCATGGGCGAATAACACGCCTAGGTGAAACGCGATTCATTGTTTCGGCGCGAACAAGAGCCGACATGAATCTTCAGTTCACAAGTATTATTTACTCCTAAATCAAGCCCCGAAGGCCAAGATAATACAAGTCTATGGGGTGCAGTATCCATCAGAACAGATACTACACTTTGATCTTAGCCAAAAGGCAGTTCACAAGTATTATTTACTCCTCTCCAGGAGTTAGGCACAAGGCCAGTTTTATCCTACTCCCACAAGTAAGATGTGACCCAAGGTCGGGTCGGAAAGTGGGGGTTGAAAAGTCAGCGCCCGAGAGGTGAGCACTCTGACCATCAAAAATTGCCTGGGTAGCCCCGTCGGCATTCCCCGGTAGGGGCGCCTCAGGCAGTAAGCAATAAACTTACTCCTCCCCAAAGAGGGGAGGCGAAGCCTGGGAGGGTGGACCTCCTAGAACTGCACAGGACAATCCCATAGACCGGCGTAAATCAAGCCCCGAAGGCCAAGATAATACAAGTCTATGGGGTGCAGTATCCATCAGAACAGATACTACACTTTGATCTTAGCCAAAAGGCAGTTCACAAGTGTTCCTCTAGCCGACAGGACGTACCTTTTACTATTCTCCACCTGAATCAACAATGAGCGGGTGAGATATCGAACTCCGGGCTAATATCATTTCGTCTTACCGACATGAATCAGCCCATTGTACCATCTTCATTTTATCCCAGTGTTCCCGTAAATAAAAGTTCATATCTATTTAGATGTGGAGCCATTATTTATTTCGTGAGAGAATGGTGATCCCTTTTTGCTTATGTAACATTTCTATTTTAGTCACTACAACGGTAATGGGAACAATAATTAATCTGAATAACGGGGCATAAAAGTAATGCCCCGTTACTCATATTAAAATAAAGGTATAATGCTACTAAACCATATTTCTAGAAGTTTTATCTATTATCTTTGGTACACCATTGCAAATGCATTGATTTGTGCAGAATCATTAAAATGAACATATCAAAGACAAAGTGCACCCCCTTCTCAATGTTAAGAATGGATTTCTAAATTATAACGTTCTTATTTCAGCCCGGTTAGTAAACTGCATAAGTATCTATATATTAATACGATAGCGTGTGTGTTCGTGTGTCACGCTTCCGGCAAAAGCTCTGCGCATGCGTGCCGCACCTAAATTTTTAAAAACATTCAACTAGCCTTCGTTTAGATATATTTATATGTTTATCCCTCTGGCGCAATGGTTAGCGAGGTGGTAATTTTTTACTTCGGCCCGACTGGTTTATAGTTCGATCCCAACCAACCTCTAAGATTTTATTCTACATTTCGAGGGGAAGGGGAAGAAGTAATACATTTTTTATTACCTGGTTAAAAACTACTTTTTTGTGTTGCTTAAAACTTAAAACTATTTTTTGTTTTTATGTTGGCGTTGTTAATGGCATTGTTTATTTAATTACGTTGACTGCATTAAAAGTAGGGTATCGGCCAGTATTGTTTTGTTGTCTTTTTTTTTTTTTTGAACGGATGGCATATCAACCTTTTTTAGTAGATATGCGCAGTGTCCATCGTACACGAGTTACTGTTTCAAACAATTATTTCACTTTTATCCGGAAGGGGGGTGGCTCATAATAAAGCAAGCGTAACTTACTAACAAAAAGAGGGTGCTTTGTTAGATTAGGACCCGTATTGAAAACATCATTTCGTGTAATTTACACGGGTTCCGCTAGTCAAAATTAAGACAATAACACTCTACGTGGTATTGATATGGAGGTTCGCATTGAAAAAAAAAGAAAGAAAATACTGTTTCTTTAAAAGGCAGGATTTTTTTTTGCTATATCAAACACAAAAGTACACACAGCAAAAATAAACAAACACAAAATAGAAAAGTAAAGTAAATGTCTAAAGAAATCAAAGATGGCGAAGAACGAAAGTATTTGAATACGAAAATAAACGGTAAAAACGTGAAACTACTTTCGGATATTGATAGCGATATTTAAATTTTAAATAAAAAAAAAAATGGGGAAAAATAGGTAATAGCGATATTTAAATTTTAAATTTAAAAAAAAAATGGAAAAAATAAGTTAAAAAAGATAAACGCTAGAAAAATAGCACGCGACGTAACTGGGAAATAATTAAACTTAAAAAGCGAATTTAATTGCAACATCTTGTTTGTTGAAAAAAAATGTTCAGATCAAAAAGTTGATGTGCTACCCAATACGACAAATATATTCGGAACAGACTTGATTGTGCTATTCTATTTATAGGAACTACCCATACATTCGTTTTGCAATAAAGTAAATGTGTCAGCGAATGAAAAAAAAAAAAAAGATACAAAAAACATTATTTCTGATAAAAAAAAAAAAAAAATTTCCATGCGTATTCTCTGAAGGAGTCGCAGAATGCACCAAAGCCAAAGTAAGATTTGAATTAGGATAACATATAAAGCCAGTAAAGTGGAATATTCTGATTGGGCTTTAAAAAAAAAAAAAAAAGAAAGAAAAGAAATAAAAGAAGGTCCGCGCGTGTGCTGATTTTCCGACTGGATTAAATGATTGCCTAAAAGGCCACGCATACGCCTTACCTTCGCTAGAGGACATTTCTTCTCAAGGCTAAATCTTGCTTCTTGAACTTATAACAGAGAGAAATTATAGCCAGATTGAAAAAAGAGAACCTCGCCATAATCTATGCAGTAAAGAAATTTCACAGGTATATTCACGAGCGGAGATTTACTCAACAAACGGATCATCGATCGCTACTAACAATGTTTGGATTCAAGAAGGGTATCCCTACCCACACAGCTAACAGGCTACAGCGCAGAGGAATAATTTTGTTAAATTACAATTTTCAAAATGGAAATGTTACCCTTAAAGCAACTTGGACATGCAGACGGACTATCTCTAGACTAATCACAAAATTGGCAGAACCTTTAGAAGACACGGTAATAATGTCGACAATTACTTCAACGCCACAGAGTAGTTAGTAGATTAGAGTTGGGGCAGGTGTAAAAAGTTGCGAAATATTGCTAAATGGCGACCCCAAATCTGTCAGGAGTCAAGTACCAAACAAAAAATATTTTGGTCTGCAAGAACTCTAAAAAATGTGACGATCAATAGCACTCTCACCCCTGTCAGAAGGGAGAAATGCTCTTAAATATCCAGTAATCGACAAATATGCAAAACCAGGATCATTACTAGTGTTAGATAATGGCCCTATGGGAATGGACGTATCTGTTGGGAATCGTTGGTTTGACTTGCGCGAATTAACGCGGGTGCAGTCGAGTGCAGATTAGTTCCTGTTCTCACAGTCAGAGCTAACAGACGTGACAAGGTTACCGTGTAACGAGACCCCAGATCAAGGGTCAGTCTGCACCTGCGAGAGGCTCTGTGACGTCGCGGGCCTTGCGTGGGAAACAGAGGACCCGTTATGTCACTCGTTCTCGTGAGAAGCGAGTTTTCACCAGTCTGATTCGGAAGGCGAACCGAGCAGGACGTGCGATTCACGATGTAAAAATAAGGAAAATATTTCCCTTAAGGGAATACAAGCGAGAGAAATCCTCCCCCTCTCTATGAATGGTTAAGAAAACATTGTTAACTAACTACGATAAAGTAGTGATTTGCTCTCTCCCTCTCTCTCTCGACGTAGTGAATGACTCCCAGTTGAAATAACAACGCTTGTAATAAAATGAATTAAATTTAAAAGAAAAGTTTGTCTTCGGAGTGCGTCATGAGGCTTTTGTTGCAAACACGGACGGCGTGGTTCGTGGCAGGAAGGAAATAACAAAGAATTCATCCACTAGACGACGCGACCACCCTCTACAACAGATGAGGGAGAAAATTAAGGTATGCAACACTAGGTTTAGACTTTGGGCAAGCCAAAAGACCCCCCCCCGAGCACCAGCAACCCCATTTAACTTATTTTTCTCATAATAGTTAAGAAAATAATTATCTGCGTTACTATACATCAGTGCTCTTCAAACTTTTTTTGTCGCGACCCCTTTTTGGAAAAAATTTTTTTTTCGTGACCCACCAAAATTTTTTATAAATAAAAAATAAGTTGAATATTATTTAAAAAAATTCCATAGTTATAATTTTGGCGACCCCTTTTCTATGGTTTCGCGACTCTACTGGGGGTCGCGACCCCCACTTTGAAGACCTCTGCTATACATGAATGCCAGTGAATTTGAATTGTATCAAGAAAGAATCCGAAAAGGCCGGTTTCATTAATAAACTAAAAAAAACATAACAAGTGAAATAAAAGATATAAAAGATTTGTTTATTAAATTGTCAGGTTAAATAACAGAATAGTTAACAAAAGACTCCCTCACCATATTAAGAATGGCTTTCTAAATAAGAAGGTTATTATTTAGAACGATATTCTTAACATCGGGAGGAGGGGGGCTTTGATAAAAATATTTCCTTTGATTATTTGCAAAAAAAAACATTTCAATTAAAATTAAAAAAATTGTATTAAAAATAAAACTCAAAATTTCAAATGAAAGAAAGCAACAGTTTCTCATGTGTTGAGCGCGATTTTCGTACGTGTAAAATACACAGGGGATTGATTTTTGCACTTCATCGCTTCCGGCTGAACATATTCTTAGCCGGAAGTTGCAGGTATCACCATATTAAGAATGGCTTTCTAAATAAGAAGGTTATTATTTAGAACGATATTCTTAACATCGGGAGGAGGGGGGCTTTGATAAAAATATTTCCTTTGATTATTTGCAAAAAAAAACATTTCAATTAAAATTAAAAAAATTGTATTAAAAATAAAACTCAAAATTTCAAATGAAAGAAAGCAACAGTTGACCGTGATTTTCGTATGTGTAAAATACACAGGGGACTGATTTTTGCACTTCACCGCTTCCGGTTGAACATATTCTTAGCCGGAAGTTGCAGGTATCGGGCGTTATGGCGTTATGCCAAGTAATTTTGTATGGATAGATTTTGTCATTTTTTACATTTGATGATGTCATATCCGCAACGGGGCTTCCGATATGATGTTAAAGCGCAACGATCGCGAGACCCCAATTTTGGAGCTTAGTTACCACTACTCACAGGTCCACTCGGAGGAGTGGTAGTACCTGTGAGGGCTACACCTCTCAGTTAAAGAGAAACTATTTGTTTACAAAATATAGGTCTACAAAGCAAAGTGATCTACAATCCAATCGTCACTTCTTGGCCTTTTGGCTAAGATCAAAGTGTAGTATCTGTTCCGATGGATACTGCACGCTGTCCTGTGCAGTTCTAGGAGGTGCACCCTCCCAGGCTTTGCCTCCCCTCTTTGGGGAGGAGTAAGTTTATTGCTTACTGCCTGAGGCGCTCCTACCGGGGAATGCCGACGGGGCTGCCCAGGCAATTTTTAAATGGCCAGAGTGCTCACCTCTCGAGCGCTGGCTTATCTAATCCCACTTTCCCGACCTTGTGTCACATCTTACCTTGCGGGAGGTAGATAAATAAAATCTACAATCCAATCGTCACTTCTTGGCCTTTTGGCTAAGATGATACGGCCTTTTGGCTAAGATCAAAGTGTAGTATCTGTTCCGATGGATGCTGCACTTCATAGATCGGTATTGTCTTGCCCTTCGGGGCTTGATTTCCGCCGGTCTATGGGTCTGTCCTGTGCAGTTCTAGGAGGTCCACCCTCCCAGGCTTCGCCTCCCCTCTTTGGGGAGGAGTAAGTTAATTGCTTACTGTCTGAGGCGCCCCTACCGGGGAATGCCGACGGGGCTGCCCAGGCAATTTTTAATGGCCATAGCGCTCACCTTCTCGAGCGCTGGCTTTTCAAATCCCACTTTCCGACCTTGTGTCACATACTCCCATTGTGGGTGGGTGTTAAATAACGCCTTTTGGCTAAGATCAAAGTGTAGTATCTGTTCTGATGAATACTTCACACCATAGATTGGTATTGTCTTGGCCTTCGGGGCTTGATTTACGCCGGTCTATGGGTCGGTCCTGTGCAGTTCAAGGAGGTCAACCCTCCAAGGCTTCGCCTCCCCTCTTTGGGGAGGAGTAAGTTTATTGCTTACTGCCTGAGGCGCCCCTACCGGGAATGCCGACGGGGCTGCCCAGGCAATTTTTAAACCCCACTTTCCCGACCAGACCGTGGGTCACATCCTACTTGTGGGAGTAAGATAAAAATTGGCCTTGTGCCTAACTCCTGGAGAGGAGTAAATCAATACAATCCAATCGTATGCAAAACCTACGTAATGGTTTCGGGACAACGTGACCCAACGTCGGTTGACATCGCATAAAACGCGACAACCAACCAACGAATGTCATCAATGGCAGGCTGCAAAAAAAAATGGCAGACTGCAAAAAAAAATGGCAGACTGCAAAAAAAATGGCAGACTGCAAAAAAAATGGCAGACTGCAAAAAAAAATGGCAGACTGCAAAAAAAATGGCAGACTGCAAAAAAAATGGCAGACTGCAAAAAAAATGGCAGACTGCAAAAAAAAATGGCAGGCTGCAAAAAAAATGGCAGACTGCAAAAAAAAATGGCAGACTGCAAAAAAAAATGGCAGACTGCAAAAAAAAATGGCAGACTGCAAAAAAAAATGGCAGACTGCAAAAAAAAATGGCAGACTGCAAAAAAAATGGCAGACTGCAAAAAAAATGGCAGACTGCAAAAAAAAATGGCAGACTGCAAAAAAAAATGGCAGACTGCAAAAAAAAATGGCAGACTGCAAAAAAACATGGCAGACTGCAAAACATTAATCGACATCACCTACACCCGTTTCATCTGTAAACCCCGAGGGTTTTCGTTCTGTCTTCCACTAAATGCTTGCTTGCGTTCTCGCTCTTAATACACTCCCCTGCTTTAAACTCGTGCACTTGACACAGGGGTTCGCGTTATTTTCTTCCGCCCCAACCCAAGCGAAATCATCCAGGTTGCATCGCATCGATTACTGAAGTGAACTGAGCTCGTTAGCAATCTTTCTACGCTGGATGAACTTTTTTGATTGCTAAAATAATTGTTGAGTCATTAACGCAAGATTGGCGCGCCTTTTTACGATATTGGCTGCCGTGATGTGACCAACCACCCGCGAAACGGAAGGCATTTATCTGGGGAAGAACACCCAAAAAAACACAAAAACAGATACAAAAAGAAAAAGAAAAAGAAAAAAAAAAGAAAATTACAACCCGAATGCGTCCATTCTTTAGATGCGTCCATTTAAACTATGCGTTTAGCGATGAAATTTAAAAAAAAACAACATATTTCACCCCTAAACAAAGCAGGCCGACACTCTAGACGTAAGGGGCTACTGAGAATTAGGGTGTAGGTTTTAAGTGTCATCCCAAGTTGGGAGCCGTACAGCGAGATGTCTGTTTACATTAGTTTTAAACTTCTGCATGTCGATACTGTCGGGGAAACGGGAAGCAGGAAGGGAGTTCCAGAAACCGGCAGCACGAGGAAGGAAGCTATTGAAGTAGAAGACTCTCCGGCATCTGGGGACCTCCACAGTGAATGGATGGGATTTAGCTTAAATTAAATTAAAATTAAAGCGTGACAAAACGGCAGAATGCTGTTTTTTTTATCAAGGTAAAAAGTCACTCGAGGATTAGGATTATTTAAAAGTTAAGCGTGTGAAACGAAAGTGATATTTCTTACTAAAACGAAAATTGCATTTCATATACAGGGTGGGCCAAAATAAGGGTCCTATCTTTAAATTTGAATAACTTCTACAAGTTTGAGCTGTTCGTACAGTACGAGGCCTACCACTTCTCGCCATGTCGGATATTCCTTGTTGGTCCCTAAAACGAGCAATAATTCCTCGGATTGCTTTTGCCGAAGGAGAGTTTCTGGTGTTGTAATGACGCCGATAGATGAGTTGAGTCTCCGAAATCGACTCATTGGATTTAAAGTACCACTCTATTATGAGGGTACGTTCCTTAGGGCTAATACGGCTCATGCTTGCTTCGGAAGGGGTCCTTTACTTATTCTTAAAAAAAAAAAAAAAAAAAAATCAATAAATAAAAAAGTTATGAATTTTTAAAAATAGGACCCTTATTTTGGCCCACCCTGTATAAGCATGACAGACTTTAAAAAAAACACTAACAAAATGCTATTTCGACGTTATTCATGGCAAATTGACGAGCATTCTATTTCAAACTTAAGCGTAGGAGATAAAAGAAAATTCTATAGTAAATTTAAAAGTTTGATAATTCGTATGATTTGGATTATTCGGACTACTGTTCTCATCTTCAGTATTATTCTCACAACGTTTCGGCCGATGTAATCTTCAGGTGTATCTTGTCGAACTCAGTAATCTTTCTGTCGAACCCGTGGCGTAACGGATCAAGTACTAATGTAAAATTCATTCCTAAGTCACACTCTTCTGGAGGTTGAAGGTTCAATCCTCAGTGTGGACGATACTCAGAATACAATTGCGAATTACTTAAGACTTCTACTCTACTGGCTGACGAAACAAGAGCATGCTACCCCCGTACAGATTCCCGAGTTCGGCAGAAAGATTCCCGAGTCCGACAAGATACACCTGAACAAGGTCGGAGGTTACATCGACCGAAACGTTGTGAGAATAACACTCAAGATGAGAACAGTAGTCCGAATAATCCTAATTGTACAACTTATCAATCCGTATCTAAAACATTCAGAAACGTAACAGTTTGAAACTAACGAAATTCTATTTCAATCTTGCTCATGACAGAGAGTCGAAAATTCTATTTCTTAGCTAAAGATAATAAAGTTCTATTTCAAACTTATGCGCGAAAATCAAAGAATATTTTATTTGAAACTTAATCGTTTCAGACCAAAGAAATTCTATTTCAATCTTTCTCATGACAGAGAGTCGAAAATTCTATTTCTTAGCTAAAGATAATAAAGTTCTATTTCAAACTTATGCGCGAAAATCAAAGAATATTTTATTTGAAACTTAATCGTTTCAGACCAAAGAAATTCTATTTCAATCTTGCTCATGACAGAGAGTCGAAAATTCTATTTCTTAGCTAAAGATAATAAAGTTCTATTTCAAACTTATGCGCGAAAATCAAAGAATATTTTATTTGAAACTTAATCGTTTCAGACCAAAGAAATTCTATTTCAATCTTGCTCATGACAGAGAGTCGAAAATTCTATTTCTTACAGAAGCGTAACAGAGGAATGAAAATTTCGTTTTAAACTTAAGCGTGGCACATTAAAAAAAAATCTATTGAAAACTTAAGGGGTTTGAACTAACGAAATTCTATTTAAATCTTGAGATGTATCTACCCCCACAAGGTAAGATGTGACACAAGGTCGGGAAAGTGGGATTAGAAAAGCCAGCGCACGAGAGGTGAGCACTCTGGCCATTTAAAAATTGCCTGGGCAGCCCCGTCAGCATTCCCCGGTAGGGGCGCCTCAGGCAGTAAGCAATAAACTTACTCCTCCCCAAAGAGGGGAGGCAAAGCCTGGGACGGTGGAACTCCTAGAACTGCACAGGACTGACCCATAGACCGGCGTAAGTCAAGCCCCGAAGGCCAAGACAATACCAGTCTATGGGGTGTAGTATCCGTCGGAACAGATGCTACACTTTGATCTTAGCCAAAAGGCTAAAAGAAATGCCAGAGAGTCGAACACGCTGTTTCTAACCGATGCGTAACAGCGATGAAACGCAGTTCAGATCATTGACGTGTATCCTCGAGTGGCTATTAGCCTTGATAAATATTAGTACTCTCATAGTGTTCCTCATTTTTCGTCTAGTAATAATATCCGTCTCCTTAACGCGTATCCTCGAGTGGCTATTGGCCCAATTATAAAAAAATAATTCAAACGTAAGCGTGAAAACCAAAGAAAATACTATTTCAAACTTTTTCATGGCAGAGAGACGAAAATGCTATTTCTAACTAAAGTCTAACAGAGCAATTAAAAATTACATTTCAAACTTAAGCGTGACATATTAAAAAAAATTATATTCAAACTTAACTATTTCAGATTAACGAAATTCTATTTCAGACTTAAACGCTACAAACCGGCGAAAATTCTATTTCAAACTTAAACGCTACAAACCGACGAAAATTTTATTTCAAACTTAAACGCTACAAACCGACGAAAATTCTATTTCAAACTTAAACGCTACAAACCGACGAAAATTCTATTTCAAACTTAAACGCTACAAACCGACGAAAATTCTATTTCAAACTTAAACGCTACAAACCGGCGAAAATTCTATTTCAAACTTAAACGCTACAAACCGACGAAAATTCTATTTCAAACTGAGGTTTTACGAACGAACCGACGGACAAAGCGTCTTAATCGAGATGCAAGGTCGCACCTTAAAAGTGAAATCAATGATCACATTCTGGTTAACTTTGCCTCAGGTCAAGTTATGTCAAGAATAGTTTATGCCCGTTCCATCGAATCTTCCACAAGAATGGACAGGGTGCGCGAGGTGATCACTACATTGTTTTGAGTTGTGTTTTTTTTTTTTTTTTTTTTAAAGGCCAAGCCCAATTGTATCTTGACGTTTAATCAAAAAATATTTGCTCATTTAACCGGAGTTTAGCAGGTGCGATATTGGCCTAACGGTTAGGGTAAGGGTTAGGGTTCAAATCTCATCTAGGCTGTTCATTACGCAATCACAAAGCTGAAAAAAGATATTAATCCGCAATGAATTCTCTAAGCAGTGAGTAAAATAAACACGAAGCGAGTAGTAGCAGCCTAGTCGCATCGTGTGACCGGTTAGTCGCAAGTAGCAAATCCAACTTGTGACTAGTTTGCTCGCCGCGACTAAAGTTGAACAGTCGCAAGTAGCGCGCGATTTCATGACCACGTGACCTGGTGTCGCGCGATTTCATAATCACGTGACTTGGTATCGCGGGATTCTATGATTTTTGAAGACCTAATAACGGCTGCTACGAATCAATATTCGTTTAATATAACCTCACACTCATGCAGTTTGTTGCCATGACAGAAAAAATAAAGTTTGAAGTGATCAACTAATGGAATCAGTCGATTTCTGGATATTTACAGAAACTACGAAGGTTCGTGGGACCCAAACAAAATTCAGGATATGAATAAAATGCGTGGGAGTAAAATTTTGAATATTTAATGAATCAACTAAATGAGGCTGGTTTTGAGATTCTTGGCGAAGATGAATTGAAAAAGAAAATAAAGAACTTGAAGGATGCATATAGGAATGAAATTTATAAAATGTAGACATTTATAAAAAGCGGAGCAAGAATCGACGATGTTTATAAACCAAAGCTTTTTGGTTTGAAAATTTTTTTGGTGCCTGACCCACAACATGTCTGCGCTGTCAACAAAGGCACTGAACTGCTAGACGGTGGGTGAAATCGTCTCGTATGACCAGCACAGTCTAGTAGTAGCGAGTGAAATAGTCTCGTATGACCAGCACAGTCGCTGCGACGAGTACTCGCTGCTACAAGTAACGGCGAGTGAAATTGTCTGGTATGACCAGCACAGTCTAGTAGCAGCGAGTGAAATAGTCTCGTATGACCAGCACAGTCGCAGCGACGGGTACTCGCTGCTACAAGTAACGGCGAGTGAAATTGTCTGGTATGACCAGCACAGTCTAGTAGCAGCGAGTGAAATAGTCTCGTATAACCAGCACAGTAGCCGCGACGGGTACTCGCTGCTACAAGTAACGGCGAGTGAAATTGTCTGGTATGACCAGCACAGTCTAGTAGCAGCGAGTGAAATAGTCTCGTATGACCAGCACAGTCGCAGCGACGGGTACTCGCTGCTACAAGTAACGGCGAGTGAAATTGTCTGGTATGACCAGCACAGTCTAGTAGCAGCGAGTGAAATAGTCTCGTATAACCAGCACAGTAGCCGCGACGGGTACTCGCTGCTACAAGTAACGGCGAGTGAAATTGTCTGGTATGACCAGCACAGTCTAGTAGCAGCGAGTAAAATAGTCTCGTATGACCAGCACAGTCGCTGCGACGGGTACTCGCTGCTACAAGTAACGGCGAGTGAAAGTGTCTGGTATGACCAGCACAGTCTTGTAGCAGCGAGTGAAAAAGTCTCGTATGACCAGCACAGTCGCTGCGACGGGTACTCGCTACTACAAATAACGGCGAGTGAAATTGTCTGGTATAACCAGCAAAGTCTTGTAGCAGCGAGTGAAATAGTCTTGTATGACCAGCACAGTCGCTGCGACGGGTACTCGTTGTTACAAGTAACGGCGAGTGAAATTATCTGGTATGACCAGCACAGTCGCTGCGACGTTTACTCGCTCATACAAGTAGCGGTGAGCGTAGTCGCGCCGTGTGACTAAGGCTTTTTAATGACTAGTCAGGTTCGGTATAAAATAACCCAAAATAGGTTGATATGCCGTAAAAAGATCAAACAAGAATTAAACAAACCACAAGCTGTTTTTAATGTTATTGAAGAAAAAATAAGCAATGGCTCAAGTAATAAATAATTTTCAACTAGTCTAATAACTTATTGGGAATCGACCAGAGTGATGATGCATGGAAATCAAGATTGAGGATGTGTGTTGCATGAAGAGAAATGATGTAAGAATAGTACACTGGATGTGTAATTTGGGTTTTAAAGAAAGACTTAGACCTAAAGGACACATAAGAATATTAAGGCTGAAAAGTATAGGGAGTTGTGTGCAGAACAGTGGACTCCATTGATATAGTCACACTGAATAGCGATTGAGTTAGTGTATGTAGAACAGTTTAGGTAGGAGGGCCATTTGATGATGGAAAGTAAAGGAAAATATGAGAGGAATGAATAACAAGTGATTTGAGAGAAGAAAAGACAAATAAAGACCTGGGCAGAGATAACACATCACTCAGTAAGTCTCAAGCCTGACATATAGATAACGTCACATAAAAAATTCCATAGTTTTTACAAGGTATCAGATGACATGTGTCAACATTTGAGCCCGATCGAATTATTAATTTACAAATTACAGTTATTTAACTACCGTTACACATTTTTTAAATACAATGAAAAAGATCTGAATTTCGTGCGTTGATAAAGTATTGCTTTCTGATGAGAAAAATACTATTCAAGCAGAACAATGGCTTCATAAGTGTTATCCAGACTCTGCTCCATCGGTAGTATGTCGATTGTAAACGCGGTCGTACAGACACACATGATGCTGAATGCCCGGGACGCCCAAACTTGGCAGTTGTCACGGAAAACAGTAAAACAAAAGTCCACAAAATCGTTTTGGTTGATCGTAAATTGAAGTGTAATAGCAAAATTTCTAAATAAATATCATTTTCAAATTGTCTCATATACACGTGTGTTTCATGCTACCCTGCAATCATCAGTGTGGGAGAAGACAATACATATATATATATATATATATATATATATATATATATATATATATATATATATATATATATATATATATATTGTGTGTATTTAGGCAGCATATTTTCATTTAGGCAAACATTATTAAACAACACGAAGTGGTTTTGTTTGATGCAGCTTTTTTTTATTTTTTCAATTTTCCGAATTGTCCATCTAATGTTTCGGTCAAATTGATATAAATATGATCCATGGGTTTCTTGTTCCATTCTTTTTTTCTTTTTTGCAAGTACTTTCGATTTGAATCGTCAAATCATCTTCAGGCGGTATTAGTTTTAGTGTCTTTACAAATTATGACTTTTTTGCTAGGCAAGAGTGCTCACCTTCTCGGGCGCTGGCTTTTCAAATCTCATTTTCCCGACCTTGTGTTACATCTTACCTTGTGGGAGGAAGATAAATAATATATATATATATATATATATATATATATATATATATATATATATATATATATATATATATATATATATATATATAGAGAGAGAGAGAGAGAGAGAGAGAGAGAGAGAGTTGAGGGAGAGAGAGTGGAGGGAAAGGGATAGAGGAGATATAGTGAACAAAAATACTAATTTTACATTTTGTCTTTAGATATTTAAAAAATACAACTGACTTTATAAAATCGCTTTTTCCCGAACTCAACAATCACATTTTTCTCGCAGCATGTACAGACATGCTGGGACGTATGTGATAGATAAATAATGTCTGTAGAGATACTTAATACCTTTTGGTCGAGATCAAAGTGTAGTATCTGTTCCGATGGATACTTCACCCCATGGACTGGTATTGTCTTGGCCTTCGGGGTTTGATTTACGCCGGTCTATGGGTCTGTCCTGTGCAGTTCTAGGAGGTCCACCCTCCCAGGCTTCGCCTCCCCTCTTTGGGGAGGAGTAAGTTTATTGCTTACTGCCTGAGGCGCCCCTACCGGGGAATGCCGACGGGGCTGCCCAGGCAATTTTTGATGGTCAGAGTGCTCACCTCTCGGGCGCTGGCTTTTCAACCCCCACTTTCCGACCCGACCTTAGGTCACATCTTACTTGTGGGAGTAGGATAAAACTGGCCTTGTGCCTAACTCCTGGAGAGGAGTAAATAATACTTACCTGGCACACGCTAGGAAGTAAGTGTAGTATCTGTTCCGATGGATACTGCACCCATATAGACGGGTGTCGTCTTGTCCTTCGGGACTTGATTCCACCTGTCTGTGAGTTTGTCCTGTGCGGTTCTAGGAGGTCCCAGGCTTCGCCTCCCCTCTTTGGGGAGGAGTAAGTTTATTGCTTACTGCCTGAGGCGCCCCTACCGGGGAATGCCGACGGGGCTGCCCAGGCAATTTTTAATGGCCAGCCTGCTCACCTTCTCGGGCGCTGGCTTTTCAAACCCCACTTACTCGACCCAAGCTGTGGTCACATCTTACTTGTGGGAGTAAGATAAAACTGGCCTTGTGCCTAACTCCTGCAGAGGAGTAAATAAAGATACTTAATATTTAAATGAAACGATATCAAATCCTATGAATTTGTAGATCCAAGCAAGCTCGGGAAGATCTATAAATAAACCGTTTCGTGTTTTTTGTTTGTTTCATGTCTAATCGCTTTTTCAGGCATTATTTTCTATATTTATAATTAGTTTGCGAGATGCGCTGATGTATCGATCTGTCAGTGTTGTTGCTAATCAATTCGATTATTGAATGATGACCTCTTCATCTTATCAAGCTCAGACAGCATCGAACTGATTAGATATCGAATTGTTTTCGCCTTCCTTCTTGTTTTTGACGGAAAATCTTGCATAAAAACAAACTCGCGCACTGTTTCTTAACTGACATGTTTTGTGTGTTTGCTGATGGGGTTATATCGTGACCTGCTATTTCGCATTTCGCGCACGTGAGCGACAGAGATTATTTGTTCGTAAAAAGAGGGACAGCGTCTTATAATTTGTATGTAAGAGAGAGAATATATATGTATACATGTGTATACATGTGTATGTATGGCAAATGAGTATGCATGTGCATGTATTTCTAAGCTAGACAGTATACAATAATAATTATAATAATAACAATAATAATAATAATAAATAATAATAATAATAATAAATAATAATTAAAAAAATAATAATAATAATAATAAATAATAATAAATAATAATTAAATAATAATAAGAAGAAGAAATAATAATAATAATAATAATAATAATAATAATAAATAATAATAATAATAATAAATAATAATAAAAAATAATAATAAAAAATAATGATGAAATAATAATAATAATAATAATAAATAATAAAAAATAATAATTAAATAATAATAATAAGAAGAAATAATAATAATAATAATAATAATAATAATAATAATAATAATAATAATAATAATAATAATAATAATAATAATAATAATAATAATAATAATAATAATTATATAATAAAAAAATAAAAATAATAATGCTTGATGTCACTCAGGTTTATGTCGGTGAGCAACCACTGACGATGACTTGTGTGATAACTGCTAATGAGTACAAATAATAATAATAATAATAATAATAATAATAATAATAATAATAATAATAATAATAATAATAAACACATGGGCAGTATCACTAATAATATACTTTGGACTATACATAGGTTAGA
>OY744543.1:11026538-11034038 GCA_963556195.1 Sepiola atlantica
TCAATTCGCTGTTTTGATACCTCATTGCAATACAGCTTCCTATTCACGTAGCTTCTTTCCAAGAACTCCAGGCTTGCAGAATTGTCTTCCTGATGACTGTTTTCCTCCTACTTATAATCTTGGTTTTTTTCAAGACTAAGGCAAATAGGCATCTGCTGTCTTTGCAATAATCATATTTCGTTATTGTTAGCTCTTTAGATCAAGTGGCTTCATGCCTTGTCTGGAGCGATTTCCACAAACAAAAAAATAGCTTTATTTGTTTCAGGGAAACTAATTTTACCTCCATTGTGGCGGGTATTCTTCTGGTTAAAGTGTATAGGAAGAAGGCCTTATGGAAACAAACGTTGATTAACAACAGCTTAATATAATAATAGATATTTTCCCAGACAGAATGACATGTAAAATATGCCGACCGTCGAATCGTAACACTCTTGGTACAATCTCCATAGATGCGGATTATTAGTACCGAATGTGACGTTCGCGGGTCTAAGAGACAACAGATAACTAGCATACAACCACAAAAACTCACACACAAACGCGCGTACATACGCGTGTATCTAATACCTGTATAGATTAATGATTCGATTCATTCATGTAAGATCGAATAAATCTAAAGCAAGACTTGTTTCCATGACGTATGCAATAGAAACTGGGGTAAAATCGTCTCGATGTTATTTCGGTGCAGAAAGATGAAACCTGAATGGACACTAATTGATATACCAATACCAGCGGACCAAATATGATCAAGAATGCTGAAAGGACGTGGATTGACACCACGGGCAAGAATTTTGAATCAACGAAATCCACAGTGAATCAAAAGTGGCAGTGATACTACGCATTGTGATTGGGGTACTTAGAACTATCTCGAAGAAAATCGGGCATCATTCTAGACTAAGGAAATTTATTTTTTGTCTTAATCAAGGAATTTATTTATTAATTGTAGTGTGGTTAGACGCGCGCGACTCAATAAATCTATCGTTGTTTTTCGACCTAACGTTTGTTAAATTATTTGCCATCCCTGCCCTATATTTAAAAAAATCGACCTTGTATCTAACATTGCCCCTGTGAGGAGACACGCAAATATAAATCTGGAATGAGAAATTAGATCAACCTGGTATAAATTAGAAGGTTCAACATAATAAATTCGTGGTCTTTGGTTTGACCTTAAAGTGCGTCTAGTGATGAGGCCCAATTTAGGAGCTTTGAGGGGGGGGGCGTGGTGTTAGTCTTAGTAACCGTTACTCTCAGGTTAACTTCGATACGGATATGTAATCCTTGGCATGTTCCCATCTATGGAGTAAATATAATCTATCGCTTGCAGACTATATGGTTACAAAAGACCCGCCTAAAAAACATAAAATATACAAACCAATCGTATACAAAACATATGTATAGTTTCGGTATAAAAAGACTCAACGATTACTTGACATGCCGTAATTCCACGAACTCGTTCTCGGATCGGGTACTCCTCTAGCTGGGAATTCAATAGAATACACCAATAGTTAACCGCTCAGGCGCTGGATATGCTATATTAAAAATTATAATAGCACTTGAGGCACTTTTGCTGCATATGAGTATTTATTTACTCCTCTCCAGGAGTTAGGCACAAGGCCAGTTTTATCTTACTCCCACAAGTTAGATCTGACCCAAGGTCGGGTCGGGAAAGTGGGGTTTGAAAAGCCAGCGCCCGAGAGGTGAGCACTCTGGCCATTAAAAATTGCCCGGGCAGTCCCGTCGGCATTCCCCGGTAGGGGCGCCTCAGGCAGTAAGCAATAAACTTACTCCTCCCCAAAGAGGGGAGGCGAAGTCTGGGAGGGTGGCCCTCCTAGAACTGCACAGGACAGACCCATAGACAGGCGTAAATCAAGCCCCCGAAGGCCAAGACAATACCAGTCTATAGGGTGCAGTATCCATTGGAACAGATACTACACTTTGATCTTAGCCAAAAGGCCAAGAACTTTTGCTGCATATGAGTAGTGTTGCTTGTCCGATATACTTTGAAAATATGCAAATCCGCCCCACGGTATTGTGTTCCACAGCCAGGTAGTTCTAAGGAAACACACTTTGCTCATGGAAGTTTCGTTTAGTTTTAGGCGCAGAGAGAGAGAGAGAGAGAAAGAGAGAGAGAGAGAGAGAGAGAGAGAGAGAGAGAGAGAGAGAGAGAGAAAGGTGAAATGTTGACAGTGGTTGTAGACAGACGAGTTTTGGGTGTAAATGTTGTAGATTGAATCACAGTCGAACAACTGCCATAAAAATAACGATAGAGTAGAGAAAGACTAGCAGCGTCTCTTCTAGAGGTGGTAGGGAGGAGAAAAAGAGAAAATCAAGACTTATAGAAATTCGTAGAATTTTTTTTTTTTAACATATTTCACCCCAAACAAGGCAGGCCACCACTGTAGACGTAATGGGCCATTGAGAATTAAGGTGTAAGTTTTGGGTGTCATCCTAGTTTGCGAGCTGTGTAGCGAGATGTCTGTTTACATTAGTTTTAAACTTCTGCATGTCGGTACAGTTGGGGAAACAGGAAGCAGGGAGGGAGTTCCAGAGTCCGGCAGCACGAGGAAATAAGTTATTAAAGTAGAAGGCTTTCCGGTATCTGGGGACCTCCACAGTGAATGGATGAGATTTAGCTAATTGTCGAGTTGGTCTAGTGTATTTACGTCGAGGGGGCACAAGAGCAGCAAGTTCATCGGAGTACATTCCATTAAAGTATTTGTAAAACAGGCACAAGGATGCAACATTGCGGCGATGGGACAGGGGCTGGAGCTTGGTGGATAGTGAGGGACTTATTAAGTTGGCGACTGTTTTTTTTTTACCTTTTCTAAGAGGGAGAGACTAGTGGATGATGCACCAGCCGAGATGTGACAACAATACTCCATGTATGCGTTTATTTGATTGGACGGCGAATCTTGCGCGCGAACATTTGAATAACAATCGCTGGAATAGGAAGTGATTGTATAGTCGACGGTGAAAGGGTTGATGAATAAACTAATCCCTTTCGACGGATCCTCGTTGATCTTGTCTGAGTCATAAATATGGTAGATTTTCTAATGGACGCGAACGCCGACAGTCTCGCTAAACACTAGCAAGAGGATCTTGTTTCAGATTTGGAGTCGATGTGAACTAGCTGCTTCGTTCTAAGATATCGCCATGGTCAATTTATATTGGCTGCGAATTGAACACAGTAATAAGGATGACGCCACATCGGCTGAAGTAATATTGGTTGGCCGAGATTAGTAGATTAGTTCGGTTAAGTATAAGGCTGTGAACAAGGGAACCATTTTTTTTATTTTGGCTTAGGGGGGCTGGTAGGAATGAGGTAACTTAGGTTAAAAGATTTTGAGTGAGTTTGGTAAATTGGTATGTTAGGTTGATTGATCGTGAATTTAACGAGGTTACAGAGTTCGTTTCGGATGGCTTGTCTGTTTCTTTTTCTTTTCTTTTTCCTAATTTCCTTCTTCATTTCTTTCTTTTTTGTCATACTTCATTTTTTTTAATTCTTCATTTATTTGTTATTTCTTTTTTATTTCATTGGATTCGCACATTTTTTCTTTCTTTCTAAGTTTCTTTCACTAATTTGGAATTTCTTCCTTTCATTTTATGCAATATTCCATTTTATCCTTCCAAGTTCTTTTTTCTTTTCTTTTCGTGTTTTTTTTTAGTTTGCATTTTTTCATTCGATATAATTTATTTATTTCATATTCTTTCTTTTTTCGTGTTTCCCTTGTCTTTCTTTATCTCTCCCGTTTTCTTGTTTTGCCGCGTTGTCTTTTTTCTTCCTCTATTTGTCATTTTCTCTCTTGTTTTTCTTCCTCTATTTGTCATTTTCTCTCTTGTTTTTCTTCCTCTATTTGTCATTTTCTCTCTTGTTTTTCTTTCTCTATTTGTCATTTTCTCTCTTCTTTTTCTTCCTTTATTTGTCATTTTCTCTCTTCTTTTTCTTTCTCTATTTGTCATTTTCTCTCTTCTTTTTCTTTCTCTATTTGTCATTTTTTCTCTTCTTTTTCTTCCTCTATTTGTCATTTTCTCTCTTCTTTTTCTTCCTTCTTTCTCTGTTTTCTTCTTTATCTCTTTTTTACTCTTTTTTCTCTTTTTTTTTCTTTCCTTCGGTGTCTCTTTCCCTCTATTTTCCTCTATCTTCACTTTTCATTTTTTTTCTTTTCTTTCCTGTCTTTTTTCTTACTTTATCCCTTTCTCTCTTTTTCTTTATCTCTCATTTCTTTCTTTCTTTCTTTCTTCTATTACTCTTTATTCTTTTCCCGCTTTTCTTTTCTCTCATTCATATCTGTTTTTCTTTCTTCTACTGTGTCTTCTCATAGTTTCCATTATGTCACTATTTCTCCTTCTATTTTTCTTTCTTTCTTTCTTTCTCCATTTTTCTCGTGACACAATTCTTTTTCTCCTTCTTTCTTTTCTATCTAATATATTTTATCTCTTTTCCTTTCTTTTTTTCTCACTTTATCTCTCTTTCTATTTGGTTTCGCTTTTCTTTATCTTTTATCTTTCTCATATATCTTCTTTCTCTTTTATTTCTCTTTTTCCATTACATTTTCTTTCTTTCTTTCTTTTTTCTACATATGACTTCTTTTCATTATTTTTTTTGTCCTTTCTCTTTTTTTATCGACTGCACCCCCTCCTATTCCAGCCTTCTATTTTTCTCTTTCACATCAGACAATTTCATTCTTGCATTTGCCGCGATGACGTAATGTCTCATCTGCAAACAAGGGCCGTCGTCAGCATCATCCTAATCATCGTCATCATAACCGTGTCTAACGGAGGTAATGGCGGCGATTGCGAGACCCAACAAAACAATAATGCCCTGAATCCAACATGCTAACCCTAACCGTCTACTCTCCCCTCCTCTCTCTCTCTACCTTGTTCCTCTTTGTACCACCCTCTTCACACCGCCATGACTTCCATGAAGCCGCTTGATAACCCCCTTTCTCCACATCTAAAAAAAACCCCGACCATCACAACGCCCAATGACTCTAAAATACTCATCCACCAGCTCCAGGGTCTGACAGGGGTCGCCCCCCCCCTCCCCACACACACAAAAGAAAAAAAAATACCGGAATAAACCAGAGCAACGTTTTCGATGAAACATCGCCTCGTCCCGGCATCTGGCTGGCGTGCAGCGCGCATGCGCAAACGGAAGTGTGAATAGATGTGCGCGCATGACGGTTGATGGTTGCGAAACGCACGGTTTTAAGTTATTTATTTATTTTTGATTGATAGTGAAATCGAACGTTTCACAAATATGATGAGAAACGCGGGGCGACGGGGACGGGGATGGGCGAGGGTTACAGTAGAGGGAGACTCGTTTAACATGTAGATGCCCACCACTCATCGGCCCGGTACTGAAACAAGCCTGTTTGCACCAGCATGACTAACCGAAGGGCCGAAAGGCTGCTGTATCCATTACCCCGACCCTCAACCAATTTCCAAAGGATGTGAACATCCGTAATGATCACATTTGTGCTCTGTTGACCCTTAAATTACTGACGGGAATATCCATTCAAATTCATCTTGCGCTTGTTACATTGTAGGACAGTGGCGGCTCGTCCACATGTGTCGCCGGATCAGAAACCTCTGCTTATTTTAACCGATATATCTTCGATATAAAAGTCAATGTTTGTTTGTGTGTTATACAAATCGATATGTAAGCAATTAGAACATTGCGATGACTTTCAATACGAATTAAAAATGTTAGAGCAATCTAAAGACACCATTTGAATTTTTCTTCCGATTTCTATCTGTGGTCACTAGCGGCAATTATCGGTTAGATCCATCCACAAAATTACTGAAATATATTAGAACGTAAAAAAAAACAACGAAATTTATTTCTTTAAAAACAATTTTGATCAAACAATAAATATATCAAGGATTTTAATAATTATAATTATTTTTATTAGTACTTTTTAGATTTAAAATAATTAAATGAAAAAGGTAATTATTCAGTTTTCGTTAAATTCATTTACCATTTTACAGTTTTTTTTCTGATAAAAAACGTCGAATGTGGTCATTTTTTAAAGCAATACTTAACTCATGCTTTTTTAAAGAACACAATCGCGCTGACAGTGTTTTATTAATTGCAAGAGATAGGGAGGGAGGGAGAGAGAGAGAGAGAGAGAGAGAGAGAGAGAGAGATATTAATAGATAAATAAATATATATATATATAGATAGATAGATAGATAGATAGATATATATATATATGGATGGATGGATGGATGGATGGATATATAGATAGATAGATAGATAGATAGATATATGGATGACTAGCTAGATAGATATATAGATAGATAAATCGATAGATAGATAGATTTATGGATGGCTAGAAACATAGATATATGGATGGATAGATAAATCGATAGATAGATTGATAGATGGATAGATGGATATATATATATATATATATATATATATATATATATATATATATATATATATATATATATGGATAGATAGATAGAGGAAAGAAACTTTGTTCATGGAAATTCCGTTTGGCTTTTGGAATAGAGAGATAAAGAATAGTAAGTTCTTTGCTTCGGTTGCAGCTTGGTGAGTTCTTGCTGTGAATATTTTTACAAGGATCGACCAGGGATTGGAGCTCAGTCGAGCACCTACCATGAACATAACGATAGAGCAGAGAGAGACTAACAACGTCGTTTTTATCCGTAAAAGAGATGGGAGGGACGAGAAGAGATGATCCCACCACTAGATTGCGAAGTCGATTTTGTACTCAGTCAAGACAAGAAAGAGTGCAACTGAGCGGCACCGCTCCCCAGATATGATAGCAGTATCTCCCCATCTTAGGACGCATCTGACTCCTTATTTGCCGTAAAAGGAAAACCAGATAAATCAATCAGATGCCAGAAGAAATAATCGATTTATTGATGTTCTTTTTAGTCGTTTTTAGTATATGAGAGACAAAGAGAACAACATTAAATGAGCAATATCTGTACGATCACTCGTACGTGACGTACTACAAAACGACGTCACCACCCATTGAGTCAACTATTTACAGATCGTACGAACCAGATGCCGATTGCTCTGAATAGATCCCTCTTTTAACAATCTCTAATAACAATTCCATGATAAATGCCAGTATCCTGAAATCATATACCCTTAATAGGGTTAAGATGAACATTCATATAAACTAAATGTACAAAAGCAAGGAAATTCCCAAATTTTTACACTTTTATTGTCATTAATTGTTTTTTTGAATTTTCTGGAAAACTAAGGTATATGGTAAATTGAAATTAAAATGCCATCAACTAGACCCTAGAACCTCTATCTCTGCCAAAAATCAACTGAATCCATAAATAGTTGATGAGATACAGGGTGGCACATATGTACGTACGTACGTACGTACACACGGATAACATGATTTCATGATTGAACTTTCTGTATCTCTGGGTTGCCTTGCCTGAAATTCTACACACTTATAGAACCTATCAAATAAACAATTTGTGCAAAGTTTTAACTAATTTGATTTATTG
>OY744543.1:11039038-11041538 GCA_963556195.1 Sepiola atlantica
AATTCGGCACAGAATTCAATTGTCTCCTGAGACAGACGGATGCCAACAAGAAGGAACCAGGATTTATTGGCGAAGGTCTCAGGCTTTGAATAGAAAAAAATGCGACTAAAATATGGTGGATGCAAAAACTCAAGGATAATTCCGACTCGGACAGAATATTTTCTAAAAATAATTAAAGCGAATTACAATTTATTTATGTCAACAACATTCTGCAACGATCTACCAAGAAAAATCACGAATCAGAATCAAATATTTATTTTGTAGGTAGAAAGCTCTCGATAACAAAATCGAGAAAGAGACTGACTTTATTTTATATATTAGATATAATTTTTAGATGATTACCGTTTTCACGTATGCAAAGTTTCACCCTATTTCGAGCACTTTACTTTTGGTTATCAATATGTCTACATCTCTGAGATAGGAGGTTGCTACTATAGTGAAACTATAGAAGAGCTTCTCCATCAGGCAATACCAAATTGATCGATGCTACTATAGAGTGAACCTCTCCATAGACCGCAGAACCTATGCTAAACGTGACGCTGTTTCAAGTAGACAGCTATTATATAGTTCCCATTTTGAGCTGATAGACAACCCGGCGATCATTTCTTGGACATAAAAGTTGAAGAGTTCCAGACAGCATGGAATTCATGGACATTATAAATGGAGCTTTTGAAGAGTCAGCCTTGGCGTCGCCATCTGGGAAGATCGTTGCATGTATTGGGATTTGGAAGACTAACAGTATTTCAATTATAGAGAAGGTTAATTTAAAATGAGGTTTATTTGATTTCCCGGAAAAGCTAGATATAACGGATGGTGGTTTAGACACAAGGGAAGAATTCCCAGAGCGAGAGAGAAAGAGAAAGCGAGGAGAAAAGAGAAAGGATGGAACAGCCAGTAGGTTCGACGGAGGAGGAAGTTACGAACAGCGACCACTGTATAAACTTCCTGACCAATATCAGACACTTCGCTGAACCAATCGAGAATTATACTGCCGACTCCCCAAAGCTTTTAAATTACGAAAAAAAAAAAAAAAAAAAAAAAAAACGATTCCGTAAAACAATGAATACGCGAAACAAATAATCCCATCATATTGTATTTCTCATCTCATCTTTTCTTTTCATAGATTCTTATGTGCTTCAATATGAATTCTGATGCAAGTTTTAGATCATTAGCTTAAATAACTCAGTTGTGTGAGACTAAAGAAATGTTATTTTTTATTTGTTACTAAAATCAAATACGCAATAGCATCAAAATTAAATGGAATCTTACAAATTTAAATCCACCATAATGCATTTTGGTAAGTCAGCGATTCTAATCTTGGCGTAATAGTTGACACAAATAATAAATTAATTCGTGACTCTTAGAAATTTGAAAGGAATTTGGTTTGAAATTAAGGCTTTACCTTCCATGGTTTTCATTGACTTTTGTATATTTTTTTGTACGAAACTGACGATAGTCAGGCCAAGGAATAGATCTATTGGAATTTTAAGAGTATTATATGAATATGTTATTATTCCTGGTATTGGCCGAAACAATTGTATGCCGAAAATAATTAAAAAAAAAGAAGATGTGGATTTGCCCTTTTTTACATTTTGTTGTTGTTTAAAACTAAATAAAATAAGCCGCGCGTGCGTGGTCCCCCTCTGCATGTGACTCGCTGTGGCGAGTGTAAAATGCAATAAATTTGGGCAATTTGGGGCATTTTTTACCCCCCTTGAGACCCCCTGGGGGCGCGAACCAGAATGTTTCTGGGGTCAGGGATGCTCATTTTATATCCTGAACAATTGCCTCTACATTTTGGCCAAGTTTCAGTGAAATTCAATGGATTGATGAAAAGTTATGGGAGAAAAGGGTCATTTTTTTCCATTTTGGGGGCTTTTGAAAAATCGGAGAATGCCACATTTTAACCTGATCAAAGTTACAACTTCATGCAAAATTTCAGAGAAATTCAATGGATGATTGCGGAGAAAAATCCGGACGGACGCACGAACGGACGGACGGACGGACATGCCTAAAAACATAAGACCCCCGATTTTATAAATAGGGGGGGGGGACCAAATAGTTTATACCATAGCTCTAACATCGCACTATTGAGCTATAAAACTACTTTATGTTATTAAAACTTTACATTTAAAATATATATTTTTTGAATGTAAATAGAAATATATATACACACACACACACACACACACACACACACATATATATATATATATTAATTGATCAAGTTCAAATGTGTTAATAAAATGAACATAAATCTAGGTTTTTCAAGTTCAAGAGTGCTCAATACCAAGTAGACCATTTATAAAATTACATAAACAATATTATAGCCTTACGTCAATCAACCAACGTTTCAATGCGTATTACCGCATCCTATCAAAGGCAAAAGATGTAGTAATACGTTGGTTGATTGACGAAGGCTATAATAGTGTTTATGTAATTTATATATATATATATATATATATATATATATATATATATATATATATATATATATATA
>OY744543.1:11049038-11069038 GCA_963556195.1 Sepiola atlantica
CCCCCCCCACCCCACACCCCACACCCCACCCCAGCAGATGACGATTGTGGTGATGGTATACCATTGTGAGACTGGTTCCCTTAATAGAAATCAAAGCTTCAAGAGCCAAGAGTGAATAAAACATTAAAAAATTCCCTATCCTTTTCAGCATAATTACTTTGTCCCCCAAAGAGAATCAACTCACGTGCGGACAAATTACAGATCGCCGATTAACCAAAATTAAAACTTGTGTTAAATTATTCGTAAGCAATATAATTGTGTATTATTTCGATTTTTCGGACTACTATCTTGTTCTTGAGAATCGTCTAATATTCCCTGCTTCCTTTGTTCCAGCTCGTTTGACTCGTTGATGTAGTGGTCTTCAGCAATTCGCTGTTTTATACCTCGTTATAATACGTCTTCCTCTTGCAAGAGCTCCTTTCCAAAAACTGCAGGCTTGTGGAACTCTCTTCCTGCTGACTGTTTTTTTCCGACCTATATTCTTTGTCTTTTCAAGACTAAGATCAATAGACATCTCCTGTATTAGCGATAACTATCGTTCGTTCTTTTTGGTCCTTACATCAAGTGGCTTTATGCGTTGTCTGGAGCGACTTCCATGAAAATAATTTTTAGAAATGTGTTCATCTTAGATGTTATTCTCACAACGTTACGACATTGTTCAGGTGCGTCTTGTCGAACTCGGGAATCTCTTCAGGCGCGTCTTGTCGAACTCGGGAATCTCTTCAGACGCGTCTTGTCGAACTCGGGAATCTCTTCAGGCGCGTCTTGTCGAACTCGGGAATCTCTTCAGACGCGTCTTGTCGAACTCGGGAATCTCTTCAGGCGCGTCTTGTCGAACTCGGGAATCTCTTCAGACGCGTCTTGTCGAACTCTGGAATCCTTTCAGGTACGTCTTGTCGAACTCGGGAATCTCTTCAGACACGTCTTGTCGAACTCGGGAATCTCTTCAGACGCGTCTTGTCGAACTCGGGAATCTCTTCAGGTACGTCTTATCGAACTCGGGAATCTCTTTAGGTACGTCTTGTCGAACTCGGGAATCTCTTCAGACGCGTCTTGTCGAACTCGGGAATCTCTTCAGGTACGTCTTATCGAACTCGGGAATCTCTTTAGGTACGTCTTGTCGAACTCGGGAATCTCTTCAGACGCGTCTTGTCGAACTCGGGAATCTCTTCAGACGCGTCTTGTCGAACTCGGGAATCTCTTCAAGTACGTCTTGTCGAACTCGGGAATCTCTACAGGTACGTCTTGTCGAACTCGGGAATCTCTTCAAGTACGTCTTGTCGAACTCGGGAATCTCTTCAAGTACGTCTTGTCGAACTCGGGAATCTGTATAAAATTTCGAACAGAAGCCATTATTTAATCCAAGGTGGTAGCTTGTTCTCGTTCCGTCAGCCATGACAGGGTAGAAGTCTTAAATAACTCGTAATTGTAGGCTGGCACTTAGAACTGATTGTAACTTAGTACTTTTATCCGTTGCCCCACGAGTCTGAATAATCGAACTAATCCAAAATTATCAATCTTGATCTAAAGAATTCCGAAACAATACATAATTGTGTTTCGACATTAATTAACCCTAAAAGTGTTGCTATGATTTAGAATAAGCAAAACCGAGCAATTAACGAAGGGAGTGGATTAGATATGATTATATTTCGGCATTCAAAAAAGCTGGACTTGTCGCACAACAGAGAAAACAAGCCGAACGAATCATTAGCAGATATTACGTTTCATTTCATTATACGATGGTGAATAATACATTCTGCGACGAGACTTAATTTAATTAGAATTGATTTGATTCGCCGTAAACAAATAATTAATTTAGAAAATAAAGGTTAATTCATTCGAATTGCGATGGAACCACCGATTCTGTCTTTTAGTATAAGTGATTCTACTGTTAGGAATTTTGAGAAATGTCCGCGAATCACTATTCGAAGCTCTGTCTGTTGGATGGTCTGTGTGTTCGTCTGCCACGCTTAAGTCTGAAATATTATTTCAAGATGCGTCTATGAATCTTTATAAGAGACTCTGTCCGTCCGTCTGTCGCACTTAGGTTTGAAGGAGCATTTTTAGATGAGTCGACGAATCTCTATAAAAATCACCGTCGGTCCGTCTGTTACAGTTAATTTTAAAAGACTGTGTGTAGATGCGTCCACAAATCTCTAAAAGAGATTCTGTCCGTCCGTCTGTCACGCTTAAGTTTCAAGTAGCATTTGTAGTTACGTCCGCGTTTCTCTATAAGAGGCTGTGTCTGTTTGTTTGTCACGCTTATGTTTGCAATAGAATTTTAGATCTGTCGACAAATCTCTATAAAAGGCACTGTCGGTCCGTCTGTCACGCTTAATTTTAAAAGACCGTGTTATATACGTCCACAATCTATATAAGAGACTGTCCGTCCGTCTGTCACGGCTAAGTTTGAAATAGAATTTTTGGATGCGTCCGGGAATTTCTATGAAAGCTCTGTACGCCCGTCTGTCACGCTTCAGTTAAAAATAGAATTTTTTTTACATACGTCCACAAATCTTTAAAAGAGATTGTCTGCCCGTCTGTCACGCTTAAGTTTGAAATATAACTTTTAGATGCGTTCACGAAAAAGAGACTCTTAAATTTGAAATAGAATTTTCGTTGGTCTGTCACGCTTTGGTTTAACATAGCAGCGTTGTATGCGTTAACACATCTCTACAGGAAGCTCTCTCCGACGGTCTGCCACGTTAACATCTAAAATAGTATTTTCATTGCAAAACGCGCAGATCGAGTGTTTATGAGATACGTCCTTGCATCTTTATCAAAGGCTCTGTCTGTTAGTCGGTTTTTTTAACGCTTGACTAAAAAAAATTGATATAAGAAAATGCAGTCAAGTTTTCTGATAATTGGTTGGTTGATGATGACAACAGCATTAAGACGGCGTCTCTTATAGAGATTCGTAGACACATCATCATTTCCCATGAAGATTCTGAAAGCTTCGCGTTCACAAATCACTCGTCTGACGTCACTTCCGCTAAGCCTGTGGCCCCAAGCTAGGCCAACTGCGCCGCCCGAATCCTGCCGAGCCCTGTCTACGATGCATTTCGTTTGTACCTTATTCTTATATAAGCAACGCGTTCAGAGAGAAATACGTGCCTTAAATGCGGATTGGATGGACTCGGGAGATTTTGAAGTTATTTCAAAACGCAATTTTCTTTGGACTGTCACACGCTTACGTTTCACGTGACATTTCCTCAGCGAATCTCATGAATAACCATCCGTTTTTTTTGTTGTTTTGTTCATTTGCTTAAAAAACAACAACAAATGATTCTCTTCTTGGTCGATTTGACATAATTTATTGCCCTTTTTTGCCGGGGTTGAAGTATTACTTTGAAAGGTGATCGAGTTTCTTAGAGGTTGAATATAACAAACTTATGGACTTCCGGTTTATTCTGAGAGAGAAAGAGATAAAGAGAGAGAGAGGAGAGAGAGAGGAGGCGAGAGGAGAAAGAAGGAGAGAGAGAGAGAGAGGGGAGAGAGGAAGAAAGAGAGAAGGAGAAAGAAGGAGAGAAAGAGAAACAGAGAGAGAGGGAGAGGGAAAGGAAGCAGGAGAGAAGGAGAAAGAATGAGAGAGAGAGGGGAGAGGAAAAAGGAGAGAAGTAGAAAGAAGGGGAGAGAGAGAGAGAGGAGAAGAAAAAGGAGAAGGAGAAAGAAGGAGAGAGAGAGGAGAGGAAGAAGGAAAGAAGAAGAAAGAGAGAGAGGGGAGAGGGAGAAGGAAGGAAATAGAAAGAAGGGGAGAGAGAGAAGAGAGGAAGAAGGAAAGAAGGAGAAAGAGGGAGAGAGAGAGAGAGGAGAGAGGAAGAAGGAGTGAAGTAGAATGAAGGGGAGAGAGAGGAGAGGAAGAAGGGGAGAAAGAGAAAGAGGGAAAGAGAGAGAAGAGAGGAAAAAGGAAAGAAGGCGAAAGAGGGAGAGAGAGAAAGGAGAGAGGAAGAAGGAGAGAAGTAGAATGAAGGGGAGAGAGAGAGGAGAGGGAGAATAAGAGAAATAGAAAGAAAGGGAGAGAGGAGAGGAAGAAGGAGAGAAGGAGAAAGAGGGAAAGAGAGAGGAGAGAGGAAGAAGGAAAAAGAAGAGAGAGAGAGAGAGAGAGAGAGAGAGTTACACAGAGGAAGGGAGTAAATCGTGCAAAATCTAATGGATATGCAAAAGAAAAAGATAGTCACGAAGAAGGAATTTTGTATTATTATTTGTGTGTTTGTTATACTCCACGGTGACTGAGTGGTTAACGACGCGGACTGAGGACCTGGGTGTGCCGGGTTCGAATCCAGTTCGTTCCACAGAAACACTTTCATCAAAACCCACACCTGGCCTTGTGTCTAACCTCTTGAAGGTAAATAAAATACTCCTCCCCGCGTGTGACCACCTTCTCAATTTAACTCCTAAATTTCAACTGAACATAGCATCTATACTATTAATACAATATAAATATACCGATAAAACTCTATTAAACATTTCATCGGATAGTTCCCAACAATTCCCCTTAATTATTTATGAATTGACCTACTTCCATCTTGAAATCTTCTACGCCATTTTTGTTTGTAATCTGATCTGGCAATCTGTTTCAAAAATATATTACTCTATTAATATTTTTTAATAGATCTAATATTTTTTTCAAAATTTCCCTGACATTTCCAGGAATTATTAAAATGTATCCACTATAGTTAGAAATTTCATTAATTATTTTGAAACTGATTTCTTGCCTCTAATGGTCCGTTGGTTTCCTTGGAATCTGAGTGATAATCAACCTACTTATTTGAAAACTATTGATTCACTTCCAGTAGAAGATTGGATGGTGCTATTGTTATAGAAGCGATGCGCGATAGGAACTCTGATTCTAAAGCTGCCAGCCTCCAGGAATAGATCTATCTCTAAATTGAAAATAAAAACAAACGAACAAACATACTTGGTACTCCCTGTCAGCGTCCCTTTGTCCACACGTGTCGTTGTCGTCCTCTCAGATCGAGAATAATTCGCCAGCTGCAATCAAAAGCCGTTTCAGGCACACAAACCTCATCAACACGTTCTCATGGAAGAATATGGTTTATTTTTCAGGGTTAGGGTTAGGGTTAGGGTTAGGGTTAGGGTTAGGGTTCGGCTGTAAAACAATTGGATTGGGCGCACGGAAAGCAGGACAGAAACTTAAAAGCGCGTCGCTTCGTTAATTGATTTTAAGATTTCTCAAAATACGTCCATTCGTTATACAGTCTCTGTATTCAGATTCTAAGAACCATGCGTCTTGAAATCACTCGTCTGACGTCATTTCCGCTAAACCTGTCTCCCATGCTGGGCCGTATTGCCCCTAAAACTTTACCGCCTAAAAACTGCCAACCCCTGTCTAAGGTGTATTTTGTTTATTGCTTAACTTGTGTTATATCCCCCCCCCCTCCAATCGTACTTTCCATCCTCTATAACACTCCGCAACCACTTCCTGTAGTACCCCGTGTTAGTATCATTATGCTTTTTTGGAGAGGGGGGTCACGTTTTAGTTTTAGTTTTTACAGAGATCCCCAGATGCCGGAGAGCTTTCTACTCAAATAGTTTCTTTCCTCGTGCTGCTGCCCTCTGGAACTCCCTCCCTTCCCCCTGTTTCCTCGACAGTACTGACATGCAGAAATTTAAAATTAATGTAAACAGACATCTCGCTGCATAGATCCCAGTTTAGGTTGACCCCCCCCCCCCAACCGTCTCCCTTTTCTTTCTTCTCAGTAGCCCCTTACATCTACAGTGGTGGCCTGCCTTGTTTGGGGTGAACTACGTTAAAAAAAAAAGCAAAAAAAAAAACATATCGTGAAACTTAACTATAACCAGTGGTGTTCCCTGGACTAGGAGTGACATTAAGTCTTCTCAGATTACAAGCACTTAGTGTCTGTTCTGATAACTGTTGCAAGTTATTGTGCGTTAATGAAACAGCCGTTTACCATTTGATTTCTCGCTGGCACTGACCGTTTATCTTCTACGAAATTTGAATGATCCAGTAATCTTCGTACCCTTTGAGTGGGAGATTTTTTTTGGCTCTCCTTCCTTGGTCTTTCCATCCTCCTTGACCCTTCACGATTTTTGTGTGTGATACCAACCGCGCCTGATTCCACCATTTTTTTTTTAATTCGAAGGATGTCAGATGATAAGATTTATGTCAATTTCAGTTCCCTTGGTATCGTGTGATATTCTTTCTATATTTTTTGTTCTATTTCTATTTAATCTTATCTGTGGTTTGTCGGCGTTACCTGATTATGTGGGTCAGTTTCCGCACACAAGGATTTTCGTTTATATTTCACCTGTTTTCATCACTGCCGTACGTTGTATTACCGGACTCTCCCCAGCCTGTTTTATTTTCACAGACAGTGCTTAATATTTATTTACGTATGTGTTACAGAAGATCAGAACAACATCAGTACCGTCGGTTTCAAATCCAAACGAATGTGTCCTATAATTGATCTCCTTTACCGGACTCTCCTCAGCCTGTTTTATTTTCACTGAGAGGTGGTTCGTTGTTTTTACAAGTATATTGGCAATATATTTTTTTATATACATATATCATTCTGATAGTTTTATACTCATAAAGAAAAGAAGTTATTATTAATAATAGAGTTCATTTAGATCAAAGTATTAAGATATTGTGTCAAACTTAGATCTCACTTTATGTGGATAAATATATATATATATATATATATATATATATATATATATATATTATAAATGTTGACTCTTGATAGAGAGGATAACTGAAACATGTATGCACGTCCTTTTGACCGGGATCAAAGTGTGGTATCTGTTCCGATGGATACTACACCCAATAAACTGGTATTGTCTTGGCCTTCGGGGTTTGATTTACGCTGGTCTATGGGTCGGTCCTGTGCAGTTCTAGGAGGTCCACCCTCCCAGGCTTTGCCTTCTCATATTTTGAGAAGGGGTTAGTTTATTGCTAATCGCCTGAGGCGCCCCTTGCGGGGTATGCCGACGGGGCTGCCCAGGCAATTTTTAATGGCCAGAGTGCTGAACTTCTCTAGCGCTTGTTTATCAAATCCCACTTTCCCGACCTTGTGTCACATTTTACCACTGTGGGAGGTAGATAAATAACATATATATATGTATTATATATATATATATATATATATATATATATATATATATATATACCTTGGAATAATTATCCCAATTTACTGGGGAATTAAGCCACTGTAAATGCTATGCTCAATATCTTAATGATAGAGTTACATAAATATTATCAATACATTGAAATGTTATTGTATATTTTAATATGTAATATAATGAAATATATCATATATATATATATATATACTGCTGCACGGATAAATATTTAGAAGGGGCCTTCTGTGTGCATTCGGAAGTGTCTAGGTGGGAGTGTTCTTGCAGCTGCAAAATTTGGATGCACAGTTGCAGCAGATGCAATAATGTGCAGCAGCATAAATTGATAGCAGTTGCATAGAATTGCACTGGTGGCGGGAGTGTGACCGATTTCACGAAGTTTGATATTTCGCGCGATTGGTCTGTCTGTCGGTTCGTTTAATTGTCTGTCAGTTTGTCTGTGTTTCTAGGTGTGTCTGTCTGTATCACAATTTGATGTGTGTTTGCGATCGAAATCTCAACCGGAACCTTATTTCTTATCTCCTTTCTTTCGATTTCTTTTTTTCGTTTTTTTGTTGCGTTTTTTCTTTCTTTTTTCCCTTTACTTTTTTCTTTCTTTTTTTCTTTCTTTCTTTCTTTTTCCTTATTTTCTTTCTTTCTTTCTTTTCTTCCTTTCTTTTCTTTCACTTACTTTTCTATGCTCAATTCTTTCATTTATTTCTGACCACTGCAGTATGTATGATTTTGAAGTTCTTACAATAAATTCAAAATCTGATATATATATATATATATATATATATATATATATATATATATATATATATATATATTATATTATTAAAATTATTTATATATTAATAAAATTATTTATATATTAATAATATTATTTACTATGTGCATATATAAATTTATGTATTTACATATGAATATATATTTCTAAATTAGATTGCCCTGTGTCTATGCAGAGATTCACACGTATAAGACTAAAAGTAGATGTCTAGTGAGTGACAGAAAAAGTGAGGACGAGAAGCATATATATATATATATATATATATATATATATATATATATATATATATATAAATCTACCTTATCAAAATGTATTTATTTGAAGTTGACATTGTTACAAAGCTCTATCTGACAGACTAAGAAAATACTATTTGAAACGTATGCTTGACAGACCAAGAAATACCATTTCAACTGAAGCTTAGAAGTTGGCATACCAAGAAAATACCATATAAAAATTAATCTTAGCAGATTAAGAAAATAGCATATAAAAATTAATCTTAGCAGACCAAAAAATAGCATATAAAAATTAATCTTAGCAGACCAAGAAAATACCATATAAATATTAATCTTAGCAGACTAAAAAAATACCATATAAAAATTAATCTTAGCAGACCAAGAAAATACTACATAAAAATTAATCTTAGCAGACCAAGAAAATACCATATAAAAATTAATCTTAGCAGACTAAAAAAATACCATATAAAAATTAATCTTAGCAGACCAAGAAAATACCATATAAAAATTAATCTTAGCAGACTAAAAAAATACCATATAAAAATTAATATTAGCAGACCAAGAAAATACCATATAAAAATTAATCTTAGCAGACTAAAAAAATACCATATAAAAATTAATCTTAGCAGACCAAAAAATACCATATAAAAATTCATCTTATCAGACTAAACAAAATAGCATTACAAACTCGAGAATTCTATTTTCAAACTACAACGTGGAAAACCGATCAAAATGCTATTTTAAACGTAAGCTTGACAGACCAAGAAATACTATTTGAAACTTAGGCTTAACAAACGAAGAAAATAACATTTCAAAGTTAAGTTTGACAGACTAAAGAAAACACCACTTCAAACATAACATTTACAGACCAAAGAAAATATAAAAATACTCTTGACAGACCAACAAAATGATATTTCAAACTTAAGCTTAACTGACGAAGTAAACCCTATTTGAAAATTAAGCTTGAAAGCCTGAAATAATCATATTTTAATTTTAAATTTGACAGACCAAGAAAATACTCTATTAAACGTAAGAGTGATCGGCCGATAAAAATTGTTATTTCAAACATAAACTTTACAGACTAGTTATATGATATTTTAAACATAATCTTGACAGACCAATAATGCTATATAAACTTAAGCTTGACAGACCAAGGAAATGTTATTTCCAACTTAAGCTGTAAATACCATGAAAATAATAATTAAGATTTAAAATCGACAAACCAAATAAAATAGCATTTTAAACTTAATCTTGACACACTAAGAAAATAATATTTAAAACCCAACAAAAATGCTGTTCTAAACATCAGCTTGACACACAAAAATATACCATTTAAAACCTAGGCTTGACAGACCATGAAAATGTTATTTCAAACTGAAGTTTTACAGTCTTATAGAATTCTAATTAAAACTTAAAATTGAGAAACTGATGAAAATGCAATTACTAACCGACCGACCGAGTTTCTGATTTCATTTCGTGGACGCATCTAAAATCAAGCTCATCCAATCAATCTGAGTGATTAGCGGTTAAAATTCTATTTTCAACTTAAAAGTGAACGAAAGAAGAAAGTGTCACTTAATACTTAAACGTGACAGATCGACCGACAGATTGACATGAAACAAAAACAATAACAAACAAAAAACAAAACAATAATAAACAAAAAACAAAACAATAAAAACAAAAACAATAATAACAAAAAACAAAACAATAATAAACAAAAAAAACAATAATACACAAAAAACAAAACAATAATAAACAAAACAAAACAATAATAAACAAAAAATAAAACAATAATACACAAAATACCAAACAATAATAAACAAAAAACAAAACAATAATAAACAAACACACAAAACAATAATACACAAAAAACAAAACAATAATAAACAAAATACCAAACAATAATACACAAAAAACAAAACAATAATAAACAAAAAAGAAAACAATAATAAACAAAAACAAAACAATAATACACAAAAAAGAAAACAATAATAAACAAAAAACAAAACAATAATAAACAAAAACAAAACAATAATACACAAAAAACAAAACAATAATAAACAAAAAACAAAACAATAATACACAAAAAGCAAAGCAATAATGAACAAAAAACAAAACAATAATAAACAAAAAACAAAACAATAATACACAAAAAGCAAAGCAATAATGAACAAAAAACAAAACAATAATAAACAAAAAACAAAACAATAATACACAAAAAGCAAAGCAATAATGAACAAAAAACAAAACAATAATAAACAAAAAACAAGACACACATCTCGAAAAGAAACGAAGAAAAAGTCAATCAAATGTGTTCTATTTGTATTGTTATTCTTTATTTCACTTGTTTTCTTATTTTATTTATATTTTTATTTGACTCGTTTAAATTCCGAGATATTTTTGTACCGAAATAGGAAGAATGGGAGGAACTCCGTGTTCGGAAAATAGAAAACTACGAAGATGACATTTATGTTTCGAAAAGACCACAAATAAACTGGAAGAGAGAGACGGAAACAAAAAATGTCGGTTGGCTGACAGTTGTCCTTGATGGAGACAGGATTGACTTGAGGGGAACAGCATGGATCCCGCATAGCTTCCGGAAGAAACACTTAGAAATGGATGAACTTGAAACACTCTCCCCATCTGTCTTTTTCCAATTTAGTCAAATCTATCTACGTAAACCGGCATAATGTATATATATATATATATATATATATATATATATATATATAACTTCTTTGTAATATAGTAGGAAAAATTCCAGCAGAGTGCTCGATTAATTAAGAATTAAGGTTAAAAATTCAGAGCATAATATTTATTTATTTTGGTACAGAAAAATTAGTACAACATTCGTACCGTCGGTTTCAAGCTCGGAAAGTCTTAGCCATCCGGCTCTCTTCAGCTTCTGTTGTCATCAGAATGACAACAGAAGCTGAAGAGAGCCGGATGGCTAAGACTTTCCGAGCTTGAAACCGACGGTACGAATGTTGTACTAATTTTTCTGTACCAATATATATATATATATACATATATATATACATATATATATATATATATATATATATATATATATATATATATATATATATATATATATATATATATATATATATTCGTACTTCATGTATCCACATAAAATATTATAAAGAGATATATTTTTTTTGTATCAGTTTTCAGTATTTACTTCAACAATGCTCGATACGTAAGTAGAGCTAGGTAGTAAACAGTGAAAATATATATGGCAATCAAGCTACACAGAGGCTCCCGTGTTTCATCCCCGCGGGGAATCGTCAGGCTAAATGCATTTAGCCTGACGATTCTTCCCGAGGATGAAACACGGGAGCCTTTGTGTAGCTTGATTGCCATATATATTTTCACTGCTTACCAGATATATATATATATATATATATATATATATATATATATATATATATATATATATATATATATATATATATATATATATATATGATTTTTTGTAAGGCTTACCAAATCATTCCGTTCAGGAGATCAATCATCACCACAAAAGACTTTTTCTTTCAAAAATTATTTATCATATATATTCAAATCAAAGAGTTTTTCTTCCTACACGTGTTTCACTACCAAGCAGGTCCTTGCTTGGCAGATCATCAGAGGAATCAAGTACCTGGAATAAGAGTTTCAACAACCCACAATACACAATATGGTGTTGTCTTAATTGAGGTCACTTAAGAAGAGGAGAGAAGAAAAAAATAAAAAAAGAAAAAGAAAAAATAGAAAATGACTTAAAAAAGTAGCTCGTAAGATTTTCGCAGTATTTTTGCTACTAAGCAAAACAGCAAAGAATCGAGTATCATCGAGCTCATTTTTATTGGCCTAATCCCGGTTTTCACTGAATAAACTATCTTCTAAGTGAAAAATCTATATATATATATATATATATATATATATATATATATATATATATATATATATATATATATTTATTATGCGTTTAATAGCTGCATTTTACTCGTTGCAAAACAATTGTATGACGATCATCAATTTTGCCATTGAAAAAAAATTATATGAGTAAAAGCTGAATTTTTTAACATTGGAATTTATATAATCACTATATATATATATATATATATATATATATGTGTGTGTGTGTGTGTGTGCGTATATATATATGTATATATATATGTATATATATATACGTGTGTGTATGTATATAAAGTTAGGTATGTATATATATATATATGTATATATATATATATATATATATATATATATATATATATATGTGTGTGTGTGTGTATGTATATAAAGTTAGGTATGTATATATATATATATATATATATATATATATATATATACGTAAATAGACATATCGTCTCAGAAAGGATCTTACAGGAATTTGTTGTCTATGTTGAATTTTTTAGAAAGTACGTAAATGAATATGATATAAATTTATTCTTTTATTTATACTAGAATACAGTATTAAGCACTATTTTATAAACATCGGAGTTTCATTGGGTTAACATCGAGGAAATATCAATACAATTACTACTATATATAAATATATATATATACATATATATATATATATATATGTATATATATATATATATATATATATATATGTATGTATATATATATATATATATATATATATATATATATATATATATATATATGTATATATAAGTGCAGATTAGTCGCCGAGGCTATAGCAATGCGATGTAGTTGCCGTAAGGTGGAAAAGTGAAAAGAAATAAACGAAGAGAGAAAGTGAAACTCAAAACGATTTATTAATAATTTCACGAAAAACTGATTAAATACCAAAATAGTAAATACTGTCTGGTAAGTAACAGTTCGGCAATGGGTAATCTTAAATTTTCGAAAGAAAAACTTTCATTTTCAGAAGACAACAATAATAGACTGAGTGGGTCGAAAAAACGGGAAAAACCGGTGTCAAAACATCGAAATACGGCAGCAGACAATTGGAAGTAGGAACGCACAAAATGTCAAAATTCCATTAAGCAATCATACAACTAAAGTTAAAATATTATAAACATTTGCTTATTAATATACTAATTATTATAATTTTATTATATTTTATTTTATATGATTTATTAATCAATCTTTCTTATTTTCTTTATTCAATTCAAATTTAAATTTACGTGTGGGCTGTTATTATTGTAATATGCGTCATCAAAGGGGGATAACTTAAGGAAAAAATATATTTAGAAATGAGATTTGAAATTTGAAAAGGAATTTGAATTGTGGAATGGATCAATGCCAAGGAGGTAGGAATGGACCGTTCAACGGTTCCTTCCTCCTTGGCGTTCAACGGTCCTTAGTACAAGAACTAAAAGCAAAAAGCAAAAAGCAAAAATAAAAAATAAAAACAAACAAAATCAAGAACAAAAGCAAAAAGCAAAATAAACAAAACAAAAAACAAAATCAAGAACAAAAGCAAAAAGCAAAATAAACAAAACAAAAAACAAAAACAAGAACAAAAGAAAAAACAAAATAAACAAAACAAAAAACAAAAACAAGAACAAAAGAAAAAAGCAAAATAAACAAAACAAAAAACAAAAACAAGAACAAAAGAAAAAAGCAAAATAAACAAAACAAAAAACAAAAACAAGAACAAAAGAAAAAAGCAAAATAAACAAAACAAAAAACAAAAACAAGAACAAAAGCAAAAAGCAAAAAAAAAAACAAAAGCAAAAAGCAAAGATAAAAACAAAAACAAAAACAAAAGAAAAAAGCATAAAGAAAAAAGTACAAAAAACAAAAACAAGAACAAGGACAAGAACAAAAAAGCAAAAACAACAAAAAAAAACAAGAACAAGAACAAAAGCAAAAAAGCAAAAAAAAAAAATACAAAAAGCAAAAAGCAAAAAAACAAAAAAACAAAAACAAAAACGAAAGCCAAGGACGAAAAGAAAAGGGATTTTTTAGTTTTTTAGTTTTTTAGTTTGTAGTATTTTTCTTTTAGAATTTTTATTTAAAATTTTGAGGTTTGTAAGTTGCAATGCATCTTGAACTGATTTAATTAGTTTAAAAAAAAACGTATTTGGGTTGGACTTGGGCAGATCATATCGATTCGACTTGATTTGAGTATTGATTTACTCTTCTCCAGGAGTTAGGCACAAGGCCAGTTTTTATCTTACTCCCACAAGTAAGATGTGACCCAAGATCGGGTCGGGAAAGTGGGGTTTAAAAATTGCCTGGGCAGCCCCGTCGGCATTCCCCGGTAGGGGCGCCTCAGACAGTAAGCAATAAACTTACTCCTCCTCAAAGAGGGGAAGTGAAGCCTGGGAGGTTAGACCTCCTAGAACCGCACAGGACAGACTCATAGACCGGCGTAAATCAAGCCCAGAAGGCCAAGACAATACCAGTCTATGGGGTGCAGTATCAATCGGAATAGATACTACACTTTGATCTTGGCCTAAAGGCCAAAGTGCTCACAGTCGATCAAAAACGACAACGTATCAGCGATTCAGAGCGTTGTTTGCAACTGTTTGAACAGAAGTTTTTGCATCAACATGCGACAAGGGATGAAACATGGATCCACCACTTTACTCCGGAGTGTAATCGGCAGTCAGCTGAGTCGACAGCAGCGGTTGAGCTCCGTGAAATGCGACCAAATACGTAAGCATAAACCGGCAACGTTTCGGCCTCTTTATTTGGGGATGCTCAAACTATTTTATTCATTGATTACATCGAGAAAAAAAAAGGACCATCAATATTATATAACATCATTGTTGCGTTTGAAAGGAAGAAAAAAAGTGCCCTTTTAACAAAAAAATGCACCGATAAAAAAAAATACATAAACTTCATTTTGAATTGCTTCCGCACCCACCCTATTCTCTAGATTTGGTCCTAGTGACTACTAGCTGTTTGCAGACCTGAAAAGTATGCTCATGGAAAAGAGATTTGGCTCCAATAAAAAAAGAAGTGATATCGGAAGCTGAGGCATCGAATTGGTAGATAAGCGTTAGATTCAGTGTATGACTCTAGAATGGGACTATGTTGATGAATAAAGTATGATCAATAAACTATGTTGATGAGTAAGTGCGCATTTTGTCTGAAAGTAGTTATTTAATGTGTTAAGCCCGGGACTTAACGAGTAATGTGTTATATGTTAGGTATTAGTTGAATTGCTAATCTTGCTAAAACGTGTTTTTTGCTTCATAATCACGTTTCTCTAAAGTCCAAATTGACGTAATTTTGCAATCTTTTACTGAGTTCTTTTTATATAATATTTTTTTTTATCTTCCTCGTAATTCATCTCATGTTTTGATTTTATCTGCTGCAACAATTAGTTCGTATTGTAATCTAATTATATGTGAAATTTTATTCATCTTTTTCATGCACGTTTTTTTTGTTTAATTTCCTACGTTTGTTAAATTTAATAATTTTAATTAGTTTAATTAAGTCTTTTTCAAAATTATCTAATAATGGGTTATGGGGACTGTATGACTTCAAACAATAGTATTTAGTCGCTTCCCTTTCTTTTTCTATTTTTTATGTTTGTGGGGTTCGTCGGTAAAAATGTTAAAGTTAGGGGTTAGTGTTAAAGTTAGGGGTAGGGTTAGGGTTAGGGTTAAGAGATTAAGGTTTAGGGTTTTAGGGTTAGAGTTAGGGTTAGAGTGAGGGGTAAGGGGTTAGATGTTAGGCGAAGGGTTTAGGGTTAGGGTTACGGTTAGGGTTAAGAGATTAAGGTTTAGGGTTTAGGGATTAGGGTTAGCGTAAGGGTTTAGGGTTAGGGTTAGAGTTAGGGTCAGGGTTAGGGGTAGGGTCAGGGTTAGGGTTAGGGTTAGGGTTAGGGTTTAGGGTCAGGGTTAGGGTTAGGGTTAGGGTTAGGGTTAGGTTTAGGGGTTAGGGTTAGGGTTAGGGTTAGGGTTAGGGTTAGAGTCAGGGTTAGGGTTAAGGTTAGGGTTAAGGGTCAGGGTTTAGGGGTTAGGGTTAGGGTTAGGGTTAGGGTTAGGGTCAGGGTCAGGGTAAGGGTTAGGGTTAGGGTTAGGGTTTAGGGTCAGGGTTAGGGTAGGGTTAGGGTTAGGTTTAGGGATTAGGGTTAGGGTTAGGGTTAGGGTTAGGGTTAGGGTTTAGGGTTTAGGATTAGGGGTTAGAGGTTAGGGTTAGGGTTAGGGTTAGGGTTAGGTTTAGGGTAAATGGTTAGGGGTTGAGGTTTAGGGTTAATTTAAGGGGTTAGGGTGTAGGGGTAAGGATTAGGTTTAGTAAAAGAACAAACATTTTACTCTCCCCAAATGATCAGTTAACTATGCCATAGTATATCTTTATTGTAGTCTTTTGGCCTTATCGGATTCAAGTATAAGAATTCATCTAGTTTGGTGGATTATCCAGCTTAGTGCTGTTACTAGAGGCAACATAACTTGGAGAAGGTGCACCATTTCTGGTGTGGAATAACCATACAGAGATGATCTTATTTGGGCTTCGAATACTATGTTATTATATATGTATGTATATATATATAACTATATTTTAAATGTTGAATTAAATTAAAGATAATTGAATTATCGTTGAATCTATCGTGATAATATAAAGCTCAATATATTGAATAGTGCAATCAATTCAAGAGATGAAACATGAGAATAAAAAATTGTAAAGATACAACATTTCTTAGAACATCAAAAGTTCAAAGCAGAAAGCTTCATATCCTTAATCCATGGATTATGGAGCTCCTTGCTCTGAACTTTTGATGTTCTAATAAATATTGTATCTTTACAATTTTTAATTCTCATCTTTCATCACTAAAAGTATATATATATATATATATATATATATATATATATACACACACACACATATATATATATATATATACATACATACATACATATATATATATATATATATATATATATATATATATATATATATATATATATATATATATATATAAGATAGATGAAATAAGAGGGATAAATATGTACGAATGACAAATTTATTTCAATTTCGATTGTTCAATGCAAGGTGTACTCGGTAATAAAATTATGTAGACATTTCACTGATAACGCTCAATGTACACAGTTCAACTTCAATTCCTCCTTCGGTCCACGGAATTATTTTTTAAATGGCCCGAATTCTCAATATTAATTCCGAATAAGTGCGCTCCACCTACGATTTGAACTCAACATCTCACTATTGGATTTACTTCATTTTTGAACTCTTTTCCATGCTGCCTTCACGAAAACCCTCCTTTTCCATCTTTAAATCTCCTTTCATTGGACACCTCATCAACGGATAATTACCAACTGGACTTTCCCCATATCTTTTTTACACGAACTTTTTTCACTCTCCATTACTTAATATGTTTTCAAATTTTGAATTTTGGCTTTTCCACCGCAAACTTATCTATCTATGTAATTCCTCTGATGATAAGATTTTAATCTTTGAAAAGCCTTGGCTTAAGGAAAGAATAATAAACATAATTTTATTACCGAGTATACCTTGCATTGAACAATCGAAATTGAAATAAATGTGTCATTCGTACATGTTTATCCCTCTTATTTCATCGATCTTTATAATTGCTCTATCTCGTATATTGAGCTTAAATTATTTCACTATAGGTTCTATCTACTAAAAGTACATTTTTAGTTTCATATTTGATTCCATATATATATATATACAATTTTATTTCTAGCTACCATATCGCAGAATGTTTTTTGGGTGTAGTGTTTAGATAGTATTTTATTATTATTATTATTATTATTATTATTATTATTATTATTATTATTATTATTATTATTATTATTATTATTATTACTAGTATTACTATTGTTATAAAGAATTTTATTTGATATGCAAATTTCCATATCGCACGGTAGTCTTAAGGGTAGTATACTATTATTATTATTATTTTGATTATTATTATTATCTATTTATGTATATATAAGTAACATTTTAAGCTGAATTATTTCGACACTTGATTGGGGAAATGGTAGTTTGATCTGTACCATTGGAGATCCATGCATATAACTGTCCTGTTTTTAAATCTCCGAAACAGTTCCATGGTAAACAGCTGATGATCCCCGTGTTAATATTATATGCTTACGTTAAGGTCTCCTGCTTTTGTTTCACTGTTAGATACGTAATCCCCCTTTTTATTTTATTTACTTACTATTATATATTTTATTTATTTATGAATTTTTCTAACGAATGTTAAGTCTGCACTATTTTGGATTTAGTTAGTTTCTGTGGGAATTTAAACTGCATTTCCTTTTTTTGTTGTCTTTTTTTTGTTTAAAATAACTTCTTTAGACTATATATATATATATATATATATATATATATATATATATATATATATATATATATATATATATATATATATATATATCGCAATGTGTATGAAGAAATGAAGAGTCGCTATTTGAACCGTTTTTAATATACAGGGTGGGCCAAAATAAGGGTCCTATCTTTAAATTTGAATAACTTGAATTTGAATAACTTCCACAAAATAAAAGGTAAACTCACCAAACTTTATGTGTGTGTAGACTGACCCTTCCGAGATTTTTTGAAATAAACAAAACAAATTTTAGCCGAAAAACACTTCTTAAAACTTACAAAAACTAAAGTATTGTTTTTTACACTGTTTTGAGTTTTTTAAGCAAAAATAATGTTTTCTAAATGAGGGTAAGTTCCTTAGGGCTAATACGGCTCATGCTTGCTTCGGAAGGGGTCCTTTACTTATTCTAAAAAAAATCAAAAAAATCAATAAATAAAAAAGTTATGAATTTTTAAAAATAGGACCCTTATTTTTGCCCACCCTGTATGATAAAACAAAAGCATCGAAAACTTTAATACCTTTTAGTATCATGTTTGTTTGGAATAGTATTTTAAAATAATTTACATCGTTAAAAATTAATAGATATACTTAGCTCCCTCGTTCAATAAATATTGAGCTCTCTGTGTTTGCAAAGTGATGTTTTTTTTTTGTAGTCAATTCAAAAACAGTTTTCTAATTGATTGAATTTCAGTGTGCGTATATTTAGATATACTAGCAAATATTTCGCATATTTTTGCTAGTTGTTTTATTTAATTGCTCTCTCTCTCTCGCTCTTTCTCTTTCTCTCTCTTTCTCTCTCTCTCTTTCTCTCTCTTTTTCTCTTTTTCTCTCTCTCTCTTTCTCTCTCTCTTTTTTTCTCTTTCTTTCTCTCTTTCTTTCTCTCTCTCTCTTTCTCTCTCTCTCTTTTTCTCTCTCTTTTTCTCTTTTTCTCTCTCTCTCTTTTTTTCTCTTTCTTTCTCTCTTTCTTTCTCTCTCTCTTTCTCTCTCTCTTTCTCTCCCTTTTTCTCTCTTTCTTTCTTTCTCTCTCTTTTTCTCTTTTTCTCTCTCTCTCTCTTTTTTTCTCTTTCTTTCTCTCTTTCTTTCTCTCTCTTTCTCTCTCTCTCTTTCTCTCTCTCTTTCTCTTTCTCTCTCTCTCTCTTTCTCTATCTTTTTCTCTTTTTCTCTCTCTCTCTCTTTCTATCTCTCTTTTTTTCTCTTTCTTTCTCTCTCTTTCTCTCTCTATTTCTCTCTTTCTCTCTCTCTTTCTCTCTTTCTTTCTCTCTCTTTCTTTCTCTCTCTCTCTTTTTCTCTTTCTTTCTCTCTCTCTCTTTCTTTCTCTCTCTTTCTCTCTCTTTTTTTCTCTCTCTCTTTCTCTTTCTCTCTTTTTTTCTCTTTCGTTCTCTCTCTCTCTCTTTCGCTCTCCCTATTTCTCTCTTTCTCTCTTTCTCCCTCTCTGTCTTTCTTGAAATATAACTGTCTGTGCGTTCGAATAATCAGATGGCGGGTAAGCAAATGTTGAAGTGGACGCCAGTGTTCCATCATATTCCATTACGACCTAATTTAATTACGTAACTCAATTATATAGATTATAAAAAACAATGTCCTTAATTAA
>OY744543.1:11074038-11076538 GCA_963556195.1 Sepiola atlantica
ACTTGTTCTGTCTTACTTTTCAACGCCGACATATTTCCATTTCTTGCATTGTGATAGCCTTCTAATACTCCTCTATATACGTATTACACACAATGCTTCAAACAAACTACCTTTCCTTATATATATATATATATATATATATATATATATATATATATATATTTATATTTCTGAATTTTTTATATGAAAATTGATAATTCGTATAATTTTGGTTATTCGGACTACATTTTTCATCTTGAATGTTATCATAATAACGTTTCGGCCGCTGTAACTTCCGGCTTTCTTCAGGTGTATCTCCTCGAACTCGGGAATATTTCTGTCGACCTCGGGAATATTTCTGCCGAACTCGGGAGTATTTCTGTCGAACTTGTTAATCTGGACGGAATTTTGAACGGAACCCTTTATTTAATCAACGGGGATAGCATGCTCTTGTTCCGTCTGAGAGAAGTCCGCACCCAGGATTGAACCTTCAACTTTCAGATGACCTTCACTTGGAACTGAATCCACTTGCGGACAGTTCTAGTATGTTTTTCTATGTATAGTCTTACTACTTATCACTATATATCAGTCCTTTTATTATTACATATATATATATATTATACGTAAAAGTAATCCATGGACACGTGTTTCTGGCCCACAGCCGTCATCAGCACTTACTTAGACAGAGATCGAACCTGGAATCTGGATGGAATTTTGAACGGAACCCTTATTTAATCCACGGGGGTAGATTGTTCTTGTTCTTGTTGACTGAGAGAAGTCTTCAGTAATTCAGTAATTCGCAATTTTTCATATCGCCCGCACCGAGGATTGAACCTTCAACCTTCAGATGACTATCACTTGGAACTGAATCCACTTGCGGACAGTTCTAGTATGCATTTTGGGAGCCTTAAACTTATTCTTGTTTTTCTATGTATAGTCTTACTACTTATCACTATATATCAGTCCTTTTATTATTACATATCACTGTATATATATATATATATATATATATATATATATATATATATATATATATATATGTATATATATATATATATATATATATATATATATATATATATATATATTATGCGTACATAAAAGTAATCCATGGACACGTGTTTCTGGCTTCCAGCCGTCATCAGCTTGGCTAACTTAGACAGAGATCGAACCTTCGATATTGATGTCTATAGTCCAGCGTTCTACCACTGGACCATGACGCTCTGTCTAGAAATATGTACGATTTTTATCACCTAAATATTTAATGTATTTTTATGTAATTATTTTTTTTGGTGATTGTAGCGTTCGTTGTTATTCTGCTTACTATTATTTCGATTGTCTCAATATATATATATATTATAACCTTACCTATTATTTATAATCAATAGTTCCCATATTAATTGAATTTTAATGATTCGCATTTAAGTTTTGACCAAATTAAAATTAGCAGTTTGCGAGACAAATGGGGTTGTCTTTACTCAATGGGGAAGTCAACTGAAACATCCTTTTGTTTATAATTTTTAACTAAAATGTTTCGAAAAATGTTGCATTTTTGGTAATGGGGTTGAATTTTCACCAACATTTTTTTTTTTTTCATATAAAAAGTTAAAACCATAATAGAAATGTGTGGTTGATCGTTGCAACTTTTATCGATTAGTTTATACGTTAACATGATTTTAGCATGAAAAAAGAAAAAAAAAACAATTGTGAATCAGGAAGATTTGAACAAAAGTAAACCATTACGTAGTCTGGCTTCACATGTAATATCCACCGACGAACTTACTTCACTTGTACCCCTTCAACGTAAATACCCTCGACCCACCCGCCTAGCAGCAATTTCCCGCCCCTTCACTGTAAAGCAGGAAAGCCTCCTACTCTAATAGCTTTGGAATTCTCTCCCCGCTCCCTGTGCCCCTATTTTACCAGCATGCCGAAATTTAAATGTAATATTAACAATCATCTTGCTTCACAACTCCTAACTTAGGATGGCCTCCCCCCTCCTATAACTCTTAACCATAGTCATACGTTTCAATAGCAATATGGTTTGTGTTGGTTGAATAAAATAAAATAAAATAAAAAATTAAAAAACAAAATAATAAGGTGATGTAGTTTGCTTGAAGCATTGCGTTTCATATGTATATAGAGGAAGCATAGAAGGTTATCACACTGCCAGAAGTTGGAATATGCCGCTGTTGAGAAGGAGGACAAAAAACGAAGTATTGTTTTCTTTTAGTAAATCTTACTTGATGAGGCAAGACTACTACACAGTAATCTAATGTGTGCAACCCTGTTCCATAATATATTTCGAGGTAAGAACTCTTTATCAAATGTGGGTGTTATAAATATCCTGAGACTCTTTTGGACTTAAGCGTTTCAGGAGATTTGTAAACCGATTAATTTTCATTGATGCCACAATAGTAAGGTTATGTAAAGATATTGTTTTTTTCTCTGCGTTCGAAGCACAATTTTTAGTCAAATGTTTTCACTGAAAATATTTCCTTTCAATCCAGAACTTATCCAA
>OY744543.1:11081538-11084038 GCA_963556195.1 Sepiola atlantica
TTTGGTAGTTTTGTTTTACGGCATATCAACCCTTTTCGGATTATTTAAAGCCGAATTTGGTAATTTTGATAGAAGATTTTATGCTTCAAGTTCTTCATATCTTCAAATATTTATTCATGGTGTTTGGTTTGGTAGTTTTGTTTTACGGCATATCAACCCTTTTCTGTTTATTTAATGCCGAATTTGGTAATTTTGATAAAAGTTTTTATGCTTCAAGTTCTTCATGTATTCAAATATTTATTCATGGTGTTTGATTTGGTAGTTTTGTTTTACGGCATATCAACCCTTTTTGGATTATTTAAAGCCGAATTTGGTAATTTTGATAGAAGATTTTATGCTTCAAGTTCTTCATATCTTCAAATATTTATTCATGGTGTTTGGTTTGGTAGTTTTGTTTTACGGCATATCAACCCTTTTCTGTTTATTTAATGCCGAATTTGGTAATTTTGATAAAAGTTTTTATGCTTCAAGTTCTTCATGTATTCAAATATTTATTCATGGTGTTTGATTTGGTAGTTTAGTAGCAACTTCTAATTCCCGTTGGAATTCGGGCAATCTCGACCGACGTAGCTAAAATATTTCTTTCGGGATTATTTGAAATAAAAAGTAAAACGAATTACGTCACAACTTTCACTATTGAAGATTATATGGAATCAAAATATCAAATGCAAATATGAACCTAAAAAGATATTTGCCAAAATAAATTCTCCATTTTTAAAATAAAATAATTCGTTGATCATTTATTTTTTTATTGTCGTTTACTATTTAAACAAAAAAATAATGGCGCACCAAAAAGTAAACAAATATTTTTTTTTTATTAACTTTTTTTTTTCACGTTTTCATTTTTTTGTTCTTTCCTATTTATTACGCAGTCGCGTGTATTCGTTTTTTAGTTTCATTCACCCCAAACAAGAGGGGGGAGCATTGCCACTGAGACGTAAGAGGCTACTGCGAATTAGGGGCCAGATTTATCGAGGCATTTTGCAGCGAGATCTTTGTTCACATTACATTTTAAATTTTTGCATGTTTGTACAGTCAGGGAAACAGGGAGCAGGGAGGGAATTCCAAAAGGTTAGTAGTTTGAGTTCCAAGTTTCTAATCTAGTATAAATATTGTTTGAGTTATTTTAAACAAAAAGAGAAAAAAAGAAGGAAAATACAGTTTAAATTCCCAGAGAAACTAACTAAATCCAAAATATTGCAGACTGAACATTCGTTAGAAAATTCATAAATAAAAATATATAATAGTAAGTAAATAAAATAAAAAGGGGGATTAAGTATCTAAGAGTGAAACTAAAACAGGAGACCTTATCGTAAGCGTCTAATATTAACACGGGGATCATCAGCTGTTTACCATGTAACTGCTTCAGAGATTTAAAAACAGGACAGTTATAATATTCATGGCTCTCCAATGGTACTGATCAAACTACCATTTCCCTAATAATCAAGTATCGAAATAATTCAGCTTAAAATTTCACTAATATATATATACATAAATAAATAAATAATAATAATAATAAAATAATAATATATTACCCTTAAGACTACCGTGTAATATGGTAATTTGCATATCAAATAAAATTAATTATAACAATAATAATAATAATAACAATAATAATAATAATAATAATAATAATAACACTATCTCTCTCTCTCTCTCTCTCTCTCTATATATATATATATATATATATATATAATAGAAAATGGTAGTTTGCTTGAAGCATTGCTGGGAATAGTAGTATTTTAAGAAGGCTGAGGGCAATGCAGAGTGCCGGTAGGTTGTGAGCTGGAAGGAATATTTTATGATTTTTATTTTTTTGTCTATTATATGATGTCACATTACGTTGAATAATTTTTTCACATTAAGAACTTTTTATGTACTTTTCTGACGAGCTTGCGTTGAACAGGTCCAATATTCACTTAATAATGTTGTTTGGTTTGCTTTAAGCGAAACGGTTCGTAAAATAATTTGCACTGAAATGTATCTTTTTTGAAAATGTTTTGTAAGAAAAATCAAAAAGTCTTGGCTTTTGGAATAAAATGAACTTTGCTTACTCATATATGCTCTGTTGTTATAAGTTGGCATTCATTGAGTTTAATCTGGAAGAGGTTGGTAAACATAACGTATTGAAAGCATATGCTAAAACATATATTTTAACAATAATATATATATATTATTTTTATTTTTATTTATACAGACATGTACAGAAATCCGCTTCACTGGCATGTCGATGTTATCAATCAATACTTATAAGAAACTAAAATCTTATCGCAGGGGGGGGGGGGAGTCTGATCTTTCATAAGGATGTTCATATTGGGAAACGAAGGAATAAAGAGAAATCCAAATTCAAAACCGGAAGGTCACATGGTCAAATTTAAAACAATTGACATTCATTGAGCTTAATCTGGAAGAGGTTGGTAAACATAACGTATTGAAAGCATATGCTAAAACATATATTTTAACAATAATATATATATATATATATATATATATATATATA
>OY744543.1:11091538-11094038 GCA_963556195.1 Sepiola atlantica
CCTTGGTGACACCGCAATCATTTACTAGTTTAATAAATGTTAGTTTAAATATCGCATACATGGAAGTTGCCTGGTGTGGTTGTGAGAGATGCGAATTTTGGGCTTAATGTTCTGGGTTCAAGTTCTATCGATATTTTTGGAAAAGGTATGAATCCATATATCCTCCCTCAAACTGTAGATTCAACAATAATGTCAACTAGACTCTCCAGCCTGGCTTGTCTAGGTAATGGAACATCCGGAATAACACCAGTATTTCTCTGATTATTCGGACATTGTTTTTAGTCGTCTTGGATTTTTTTCCGTTGGACTCAAGCGATGGCGCTTCAGGAAAGGTGCAATTGGAAATTGCGCAACTATAGACTCTACAAGCAGGTTCCATATCTATATTTTTTTAATTAATAGTGAAAACAATTTTTTTTACATAGAGAGTCCGCCAGAAAACTCTGTTAAACTCTAGAATCTGTACGAAATATTAAACGGAAACCTTTATTTAATCCACGGGGGAAGCTTGTACTCGTTCCGTCGGCCATAGTGATTACTTTTATCCGTTGCGCCACGGATCTTTCTGGACCGAGTTCGACATGAAGATTCCCGAGTTCGCACCATTTGAGGGCCTTTCTCTCGACGTCTTTTTTGCGTATTGCCCCCCTCACTGATGTGAGGCCCCATTATCTGAATCGCATTTCAATCTAAATATTCAATGCAATAAAAACAATTTTCAACGGTTATAATTAAGAAACGGTGAGTTATATATATACAGGGTGGGCCAAAATAAGGGTCCTATCTTTAAATTTGAATAACTTCCACAAAATAAAAGTTAAACTCACCAAACTTTATGTGTGTGTAGACTGACCCTTCCGAGATTTTTTGAAATAAACAAAACAAATTTTAGCCGAAAAACACTTCTTAAAACTTACAAAAACTAAAGTATTGTTTTTTACACTGTTTTGAGTTTTTAAGCAAAAATAATGTTTTCTAAATGAGGGTACGTTCCTTAGGGCTAATACGGCTCATGCTTGCTTCGGAAGGGGTCCTTTACTTATTCTAAAAAAAAATAAAAAAAAATCAATAAATAAAAAAGTTATGAATTTTTAAAAATAGGACCCTTATTTTTGCCCACCCTGTATATATATATATATATATATATATATATATATATATATATATATATATATATATATATATAAAACTAAAAGTATATTTTTAGTAGATGGAACCTATAGTGAAATGGTTTAAGCTCAATATACGAGATAGAGCAATTATAAAGATAAATGAAAAAAGAGGGATAAACATGTACGAATAACACATTTATTTCAACTTTGATTGTTCAATGCAAGGTGTACTCGGTAAAAACATGTTTATTATTCATTCCTTAAGCCAAGGCTTTTCAAAGATTAACATCTTATCATCAGAGGAATTACATAGATAGATAAGTTGGCAGTGGAAAAGCCAAAATTAAAAATTAGAAAAATTATTAAGTAATGGAGAGTAAGAATGTGCGTGTAAAAAGATATGGGGTCTGTCCAGTTGGTAAATGTCCGTTGATAAGGTGTCCAGTGAAAGGAGATGTAAAGATGGCAGCGTTGAAAAAGTTCAAAAATGAAGAAAATCCAATCGAAAGATGTTTAGTTCAATCGTAGGTCAATTGTCATTCGTACATGTTTATCCCTCTTCTTTCATCTATCTTTATATATATATATATATATATATATATATATATATATATATATATATATATATATATATATATATATATATAGGTTCTCTCCAAATATGATCTGAGGTTAAGACCCGATTCTAACTCTGCCTGATGAGATCTCAGTTTATAGTAACTGTTGATCGATAACATCGACATGCCAGTGTCGCAGATTTTTTACATGTCTGTGTAAATAAAATTATCATATATATATATATATATATATATATATATATATATATATATATATATATATGTATTATAAATTGAAAATATAAGCCATTATCAATGCAAGATTAATTTATCTTATTTTTTTTTACTTTAATCTTATTAATTTCGGAATAAAATTCTATCATCAGAGTTGACCAGTATAGTGTCATTTTTGTTCATGAAAAACACAAAAACAAAAATAACAACCAGAATTTGAATTCATAACCGCCAACGACATCGGCGTCGATACATCACAACAAGGATATTTCATCAGAAAAACAGAAGAATAAGAGTTTGTTTATCTTTTTTTGTGTTTTTGTTGAAAAAAAAAATGACACTATACTGGTTAACTCTGATGATAAATTTTATTCCGAAATTAATGAGATTAAAGTAAAAAAAGATAGTAATGATAAATTAATCTTGCATTAATAATGGCTTATATTTTCAATTTATAATAATGACCCAGCAATGCTTTAAAACTGAACGACCCATTTTATTTTACTAATATATATATATATATATATATATATATATATATATATATATATATATATATATATATATATATATAGTTAGCTAACAGAAAGAGGTCGA
>OY744543.1:11099038-11116538 GCA_963556195.1 Sepiola atlantica
CAAGTTGATCGAACACTGTCTGTTTCTCATTATTTGTGTTTGTAAATAAAAAAATTAAAAAAAACTTATTTCTTTCGCATTTGAAGTGGGGGTTGGCACGACGGCCTCGCGGTAAGAAGCTGGGGTTCGACCGACAATACATTTGCATCGTCCATACTGATGAGTTTTAGTGAAACACAAATTATACATATATACATATATATATATATATATATATATCGTTTTAGACCGAGATTCAAATTATGCGTTAATACGTCTATGTTAAGACAAAACATACATGTATGCAGATGATTAAATATTATATATATATATATATATATATATATATATATACATATACATATATATACACATATATATACATATACATATACATATATACACATATATATATACATATATATACACACATATATATATATACACATATATATATATATTTATATATATACACATATATATATTTATATATACACATATATATTTATATATATACACACATATATATATATTTATATATATACACATATATATATCTTTATATATACATATATATACATATATAGACATATATATATATACATGTATATATACATATATATATACATATATATATATACACATATATGTATTTACATATATATACACACATATATATATATTTACATATATATATACACACATATATACATATATATACGTATATATAAATATATAATATATATATATATATATATATATACATATATATATATATATATATATATGTGTGTGTGTGTGTGTGTGTGTGTGTTCGGTTACCACTCTCTCGATACTCTACTGTCTGTGTCTGCTTTGCATAAATATAACTTAATTTCTTTAATGTTATTCTGTAAAAACTGTGGTCGAATCTTGCGACCGTCTGAAATGATCATCTCCTACACTGATGATAGAGGAATCCCGAAACACCGACGTGTGTAAGTAAGAATAATTTCATATTTACTTAAATAAATATATTTATACATATATGAGAAAACCCTTACACTCGAGGGACTCATTATAAAAACAATAATTATATATTTTTCTTTCAGTATTTTTTGGCAACAATGAGTAGAGCTACGGAGTAGTATAACACTACCTTTATTGCAAGTAATCTAGCCTGATTAATTCCTAAGGGTTGGAAACATAATTATTTATGTGTAGCTTAGCCCTCACAAGTATATTTTATATCCTTGTGTGTTGTTATTAATAACTATATATATATATATATATATATAGGATAGATTTTTCTTTCTTTCAACCTTTTGCTAATTTTAGTTTTTTACCACTAGTAAGCCATCATCTCTATATAATCCTATGTCTTCTATGTTAATGTCTTTAGTGAATTTGTATAGTATGTATAGTCCAACTAGGTCAGTTACCTCTGCTGGATCCCATGGAGACATCAAAGGATACCAATTGATTACATTGTTCTTATTTACAGATTAGCATTGTATTTCTGCATTTTCTAATGATATTGATTTCATTTCCAGAAATATCAGAGAGGAGAGTGGAAAAATCAATAACATTTTCAAAATTTCTTTAGATATGGAAGGATATATATATATATATATATATATATATATAAAAGGAGATTGTAGTTTGCTTGAAGCATTGCTGGTAAATGTAAGTGTAAATTAGTCGTCCAAGGCTATAGCAATGCGATGTGGTTGCCGTGAGATGGAAAAGTGAAAAGAAATAAACGCAGGGAGAGAGTGAAACTCAAAACGATTTATTAATAATTTCACGAAAACTGATTAAATACCAAATAGTATTTTTTTTTTTTTTTGGTAAGTAACAGATCGGCAAAGGGTAATCTTAAATTTTCGAAAGAACAACTTTCATTATCAGAAGACAACAATAGAAGACCGAGAGGGTCGGAAAAACGTGAAAGTTGTTCTTTCGAAAATTTAAGATTACCCTTTGCCGATCTGTTACTTACCAAAAAAAAAAAAAAATACTATTTGATATTTAATCAGTTTTCGTGAAATTATTAATAAATCGTTTTGAGTTTCACTCTCTCCCTGCGTTTATTTCTTTTCACTTTTCCATCTCACGGCAACCACATCGCATTGCTATAGCCTTGGACGACTAATTTACACTTATATATATATATATATATATATATATATATATATATATATTGTGTGTGTGTGTTATTAAGAATCCAAAATATTCTTGCATCACACTCTCGCACACTTTTCTATCTCCCTCGTGCGGATTTTCTTCTCTTCCTTATACTACATACAGCTGTATATATATAAATACTTCGTGATTTCTTTAACCATGTATATTGAAAAAAGACTAAATACATTTTCTCTTAAAGAGAAATACTGATCCATCCATGTTGACGTCACTGTGTTTCAAATTGATCTATTTGTTGTATAATTTAAATTTATTTTACACATACACGCGCGCCCCTAAATATGAGACTAATATATCTTTTATATCTTTTAAAAAATTGAGATCGATTCTTTGTGAATCAATTTTCACAGCAAAGGTCTGAAGGTATGGAAGGAATTTTCGGATCTACAGATCTCGTTGGTAATTTCTTAATTATTTTAACTAGGTTTGCCTTGATTTCTGAAACGTTTATTCAGGGACCTTTTTGATATGCATCTGAGTATTTTTATGGATATTTAACTTTTGAGTTTTTGGAGACTCAAATTTTGGCTTGTATCACCATTGTGATCGCCATTGTGTTTCTGAAACTTATCTGAAGGCTTTTTTACATGTATGTTGTGTGTTTTTTTTACATATATGTTGTGTGTTTTTTTACATATGTTGTGTGTTTATTTACATATATGTTGTGTGTTTTTTACATATATGTTGTGTGTGTTTTTTACATATATGTTGTGTGTTTTTTTGCATATATTGTGTGTTTTTACATATATGTAGTGTGTTTTTTACATATACGTTGTGTGTTTTTTACATATATGTTGTGTGTATTTTACTTATGTTGTGTGTTTTTATACATATATGTTGTGTGTGTGTGTGTTTTTTACATATATCTTGTGTGCTTTTTTATCTGGCAACTTTCTTTGAGGACGGGGCATGTCCATATTATGACTTGGATTTTGTTCAAGTATGCACTGAATTTTTTTCCAGAAACATGTGTAAATTTTCTTTTTGCTGCGAAATTGACATTACATCAATACATGAAAACAACTTTGATCTGGAATTACGTAAGGTCAATCTAAATGTTTATATATATATATATATATATATATATATATATATATATATATATATATATATATATATATATAACATATATGTATATATATAGTAAGTTATGAAAATATATTCGTGCCGTAAATATATTTTCATAACTTACTACCTAGCTCTACTTACATATCGAGAACTGTTGAAGTAAATATTGAAAATTGATACATAAAAAATTATATCCCTTTATAAAATGTTACGTGGATACATGAAATAGTAATATATATATATATATATATATATATATATATATATATATATATATATAGATATATATACAATAAAAATGATGACACGTCTGATTAAGGCCGACGAAATGCAATAGTTTGCACCGCTTAGGAAGTAGAAAAATACTATAAAAACTGTTTTATCGGCAGTAAAACAATCACAAAACTACATAACTGAATATTGATTTACTCCTCTCCAGAAGTTCGGCACAAGGCCAGTTTTGATCTTACTCCCACGCGTAAGATGTGACCCAAAGGCGGATCGGGAAAGTGGGGTTTGAAAAGCCAGCGCCCGAGAGGTGAGCACGCTGGCCATTAAAAATTGCCTGGGCAGCCCCGTCGGCAGCGCCCCAGGCAGTAAGCAATGAACCTCTTTGGGGAGGCGAAGCCTGGGAGGGTGGACCTCCTAGAACCACAGAGGACAGACCCCATAGACCGGCGTAAATCAACCCCGAAGGCCAAGACAATACCAGTCTATGGGGTGCAGTATCCATCGGAACAGATACTACACTTTGATCTTAGCCAAAATGCTGAATAGGCGATAAGAAAAATCGTAAATATTTAGACAAGATGTTATAGGCGGATGGTAAAGCATCAGACTATTACATCGAGGGTTAGATCCTTGTCCAGGACAGCCATGCCGATGAGGGCTATATATATATATATATATATATATATATATATATATATATATATATATATATATATATTTATATATATATATAATTAACTTGTTACAAATATCCAGGGGGTATGAATCCGAAGGAAGTTGAAACCGGGTTTATGAGAGTGCTCAATGAAAATTCAGAGCAAAATATATATTTTTTGATTTTATTCCATTAGTTGCGACAAAATAAGTTTTGTTTCATTGGTGCGAATAGCGACCAACTCATCGGGCCGGCGAAAGGAATTCCTTTCGCCGGCCCGATGAGTTGGTCGCTATTCGCACCAATGAAACAAAACTTGTTTTGTCGCAACTAATGGAATAAAATCAATATATATATATATATATATATATATATATATATATATATATATATATATATATATATATATATATATATATATATTCCTTTTTTTTTTCACTCGTCTGTTTCATTGATTATAATAATGCTTCCTCTAAAATTAATCCTACGATTCTGTTGTACACGAAATTTACTTACATATATATATATATATATATATATATATATATATATATATATATATATATATATGGCACAAGACAAATGGAACGGACCGTAAAAAATATATCTCACAGAAATATAATGTTTTTTTGGAAATGTGAAAAAATAAAAATAAAAATAATAAAATAAAAACATGGTTAGTGGAATGTAATATGAAACAAACTTATATATATATATATATATATATATATATATATATATATATATATATATATATATATATATATATATATATATATATATGGAAGGATTTAGAAAGATAGGCATAGAAATGGAGTGTGAGAGAATGCAAGACGTGGTTAAAAAAATGAGAGAGAGAGAGAGAGAGAGAGAGAGAGAAGAAAGAAAGAGGGAGACAAGCATAGAAGAGAGTGATTGAGTGCAAAAAGTGGTTAAAAGGATAAGCGAGAAAGACAGAGTTGAGGAGCAAAATAATGGGAGAAAGACAGAGAGCATGACATAGAGTGAGAGAGAAGGAGGCAGAGAGAGATAGAGAGACAGACAGAGAAAAAGTTGGGCGTAATTAGCATAATAATTTCATCTGACTCAAACATTACACAATGTCCTTAATGAGAAAAAAAAAACAACAACCAACAAAATAAAGCAGGGTGGGAATCTCCCGCCAACGGCCCCGATCACGTGACCGACATCGATCAGTGAGCGGAACAGAATTACGTAGCAAGAAGAAGAAGAAGAAGAGGAAGAAGAAGAAAAAGAAGAAGAAGAGGAAAAAGAAGAAGAAGAAGAAGAAGAAGAAGAAGAAGAAGAAGAAAAAGAAGAAGAAGAACGCGGGTTAAAAGGAGCGCGGAAAGGAATGGAACGAGGATTGGGATGAGGGTGGTGTATGATCGGAAAAAAACGTTATGCATTCTCCTTGCATTCCATCGTCTATTGTGCTCTTAAGCGTGTGGGTCTTAGGGTGGGCAGTCGGAAGTGGGGTTTTGTGAGAGGATGGAACCGGGGTGTGTCTGCCGAGGTCGAATCTTGTGAGGGTGGAATGCCAGTGATTGTGTGTGCCGCCTGTTAAGAATTAATTGTTTCACAGCAGACAGAGTAAAAAAAACAAACAACAAAAAAACGGGCAGGCACCGACTCTTTTGATCAATCGCTATATTAAGCGTAAGGACCGACGCTTTAAGTACAAGGGCCGACCCGTTTTGTTTGTTGTTCTTTTTGTTTTTTATTTAATTCTCTATCCTGTCCGTCTGTCTGTCTGTCCGTCTTGAAGACCTGCTATCTTTCACTCTCTTTCTCTCTCCGTCTCTTTCTTTCTTTTCCCCCAACTCTCGCCATCTCTATCTCTCTTTTTCTCTCTCACTCTTTTTCTTTTCCTTCGTCTTCCTTTTATTTAGTTTTATTTTATTTTCATTTCCAATCGGTTTGTCTGACATTCTTTCTCTCCCCCCTCTCCTTACTCTGTCTCCCTCTCTCTCTCTCTCTCTATATATATATATATATATATATATCGCTCTTTCTCTTTTTCTGTTGCTCTTTTTGTATATTTCTCTTTTTCTTACCCCAACCTTATTTTAGTTTTCTTTCTGTATACACCCCCTCTCTCCATAAAATATATAAACAAAATTTGGCAATATATATATATATATATATATATATATATATTTATATATATATATATATATATATATATATATATTACATACTATATATATGTATGTGTATATGTATATATAGAGAGAGTAAAATAATACTTTAAAGATATAAATAATATCTTTAACCAGTAGACCATAAGGATAAAAACAAAGCTCAATATAGTGTATAGAGCAATAATATTAATTGAATGACATAATGAAATGAGAAATTTATACTTTTATGTATTTTTAATAAATTTTCAAAGCTTATTTTTATTACCTGCAGTAATGTCATCGCGGTAATGGTCATCTGAGAAGAAGATTTTCTTTGAAAACTCATGAATTAAGGACGCAATATCACTCCTTGTTTTTGAACTTTAATAAAATCTGATCAATTTCTCATTTTATTATGTCATTCAATTAATGTATATATATATATATATATGCAAACATTGTTAAAAATAACAGAATTCGTATATTTAATTATACCTTTTTTTATTTTTTCAAATTTTATGATGTTTTTTTTTTGTATTAAAACAAAAAAATTAATAAATGTTCCATAGGTTTTACAGGTTTCACGAACGTTTTCGGTTCTTCTTCGAATCATCCTCAGGTGTCAAAAGCAAATGAGCAAAAACGCTGGAGAAAGAAGAGAATTTTAAAAAGACGGTGGAGAAACGCGCATAGAACGTTTTTCGCATTGTTCCAGGAAGTCGTTGGCAAGTTTAAATTCAGCAACGCTGGATGGCATCACATAATAAAATCACATTACGTTAAGCATTTTAAAATTTTACCAATGGTTTCATATGTGATGTGGTTAATTTTAAGTTGTTGTGCTTTTATGTAGATAGATTCGAGTATTTTTAATTTTTTAAAATTTGTTTCTGAATGTATAATTTTGGTGTTATTAACTAGAATTTGTCTTAAATCAGAGAGAGAGCAGTTATGGTTTTGTAGATGTTGGTAAATTGAGCTAGAGTTTACAAGATGCATGCTGGGGCGGCGGGATAGCGTAGTGCTTGTAAAACCAATGTAGCTATTAGCTTTATTATTATTATGGGAGTTACATTCTCCCAAAGGCATTTAAACTCATAAATAACATTGGTTCTTTCTAGTGGTTTTGGGGTTGGGGAGGAATTTTTTTTTACTGCAAGATTTTGGATTTTTAAATTTCTGTGAAACCTATGGAACATTTGTTATTTTTTTTCATTTTAATACAAATAAGACCATGAGAAAAATTGAAAAAATAAAAAAGGATAAATAAACAGACAAATTCTGTTATTTTCCCCAATAATCAAGTGTCGAAATAATTCAGCTTAAAATATCACTAATATATACATAAAAAATAATAATAATGATAAAATAATAATATATATATATATATATATATATATATATATATATATATATATCAAGTTACGTATGTGTATATGTTTATATATTTAAATGTACATGGTTCACTACTTAACATATTAGTCGATCGTTATTAATTTGGGAACACATCTGTTGGGCGTAAAGGATCGTAATGTGCACTATATTTAGTTTGATCTACTTTCATGCAAAATAGATAAAAAGAGATGGAAGCCCTTTCGTGAAAAATCAGATACCTCTGATTATTCTGAAATGTTACCAAAAGGCATGAGACATACAGCAATACATATTCTCCAATCTGAATCGATTTTCATTAGACACTAATTAAGCAAGATTCTTTCGATTTTCCCATTTCTTCTTAAGACACTTTAAGTTTAATCTTTGAAGTTTAGATATTTTCTAGAAGAAAAATCATGTAATTAATTTGATCAAAGTTCGAATAAGGATTCTAAACATCAGGTTTAGTAACATTATATGTTGATTTCAATCTTTGTAAAAGGGTATGTAAAAGTGGTGCAAATCTGTTCTGTACGGGGAATGAATTTTACTCGTCTTGGCACGGATGGTGGTTTTGCGTGTTACTGCTTCAGTATTTCTTCTGGAAAAGATCTTTGGACTTATGATGAGCTGCATAGCTGAAAGATATCCTAGAAATACATGTATATACCTGGTTGTTTATATATGCGCGAAACGGACCGTAAAGTGCACCGAATTTTATATATTTGGGAAAAATGAATAAAAACTCGATCACATGAATTTAGCATACTATTGTTCATTTATTTGTGCTCTGTTTTTAAATATTAACAATCATTGAGCTTTTAACTTGGGTAGTTTAGCACACTTTATTAAAAATATATACATAAATGTAGTATTTAATACACTATATATATATATATATATATATATATATATATATATATATATATATATATATAAAGTTAAACTTAATTATGACATGATTTTTTATTTACGCTCCAAGAGTTCAATATAAACAAGTTTGTGTACAATCGTTTCTGAGACAATATGTGTTTTTATTAATATCGAGTCTCTGTATTATACATCCTTGTGAACTGAGGTCCTTGCTGTCTTCCGATATAAAAAACTACTCGGACGCCGAAGGTTTATTTAAAAAGATAAAAACAGTCACAGAAAACATCAGAGCGACGTGATACTTGTTCGTGTGTATGTGAGAGAGAGAGAGGGATAGAGAGACAGATAGATAGACGGATAGGTTGTCTCGCTACATCTAGTTACATTTTGCGCGCCCATTCTCCATTGAGAACAGCATCTAGTACACCTCGCCACTTGAAATCTTGCCATCTAAGAGATCGAAAATCTCCGACCGGAAGTTACGTAGTTCCATCAAATTTCGTCTGGAGTAACCTCTGACCTTTAAAGTTTCATTTTTCTATTCAAACACGGCCCTCGTCATGTAGTAAAAAAAAAAATGAGAAATAAAAATAAGTTCATTTAAACACAAGGTCAGGTGTGTTTCTTTTTAAAGCCAGCACATTAAGATAAGTGCACTCTGGCCTACAAAAAAATGAACAGCCCCGTCGGCATTCCCCGTAATGGGCGTCTCAGGCGATTCGTCATAAACTAAACTCTATTCAAGAAGAAGGTAAAGCCTGGGTAGGTGGACCTACTAGAATTGAACAGACACACAGATCATCCCAACAGCAACAAAGACACTGTCGGGCTGATTGTCAGGGACGTATCTCCGACTTGTACGAATACTTACCGAAACTGTGGACTACCTTTCATGTCGCACGAATAGTGTATGATAGAGGGTTAGTTAGAAGTAACCGGGCAGTGAAAACATTTTTTTGTTCAAAACAAACAAATATTTATCTTTAGGTAATACTTTATTAAATGTACATGAATAGTTAATTTTGACTCACTCTCTATGAAATGCTGATTAAGCAGAAATAAATGGACGAACAGACGAAAAACAGCAGAATCGTCAAAGAGCCAATAAAAAGGTTATAAAATATTTCAAAGACAGGCGAAACAAAAATGTCCGCCAATTCCTGGCGCATAAACCACGTGCATCTGCCGCCATTATGGGTTTTCGACGACCGCCTTGGTTCCCACTCCCGATTAATGTGTTGCACAATGCAGACGAGGACACGTGTTTTTTTCTATTGCAGCCAATGTATTCTCCTTTTTTTAATCCATGCAACACACACTGATACACACAGAGACACGCATACAAACACACACACACACACACACACACACACACACACACACACACACACACACACACACACACGGTCGCCGCTGTTGATGTCCAATATTTTAATTTTATATCCTGCAGCTTCTCTCTAACAAAGCCACAAAAAAACAATAACCACAGAACATCCTTATTGTATAAAAATATGGAAGTCTCTACACGAAAATCCTATTTAGCCTAATACTCTGCATCATTATTATTTACTCACTAGGAGTTCTCACACAGGCCATCAGTGATTGCTCACTGACAACCGGTGGCATTCCCTGGGGTCTGAGTGACAACAAGTTTCCCAAGATTTCCAGTATTCTTCACCTCTTTTCGTTGGCAACCGCAAATAAATTTGCAGTCTCACAAGAGCCGTTTACCATTGCTTTCTCGCTGGTAAGGACCATTGGTCTTCTCTGGGATTTGGGTAACAATAAGCCTCCCCAAGGTCCCAGCAGTCTATGCACTTCCAATGGAGGTCTGGTTTGTGCTGTCCCTCCTAGGTCTTCTCATCCTTCTTGACCATATGCAAATATTTTGTGTGGTGTCAGCCTAGGCTGGTACTTTTTTTATTTATTTATTTATTTATTTATTTTTTTTGGGGGGGAGCTGATTATTTATTTATTTTTTTTTTTTGTGTGTGGGTGGGGGGTGAGCTTATGGTGTTACTTGCTATTTCTGTTGATTGGTCCATTTTTGTGTTGTGTCAGTTGAGGCCGCTGTAATTTATTGGGGGGAGGGGAGAGCTTATTAAGTGATGTTTCTTGCATTTTCTGTTTCTTTGTTTGTGGTGTGTTCTTTCGTTAGTTTTGTTTTCTTCCTGTGTTAGATTCCGTATGATCCTTCGTAGCTTATGCGGGTTAGTTTCCGCATTCAACGATTTTTCTTAAGATTGTAGCTGTTTTGATCATTGCTGTCGTTTGTATAGTTCCAATGATTCGTTTGATCCCAATTTCTCCCAGTCTTTTTTCCAGGTTTTTGGGGATTGTTCCTAGTGCTCCTACGATTATTGGTATTATACTGACTTTCTTCATGCTCCATATTCCTTTCAGTTCTCTGGCTAGTTACGTGTATTTGCTTCGTTTTTCCGTTTTTTTGCTTTTCACTCTGTGGCCTGCTGTAACGGCGAAGTCTACGATTTTGCAAGATTTTTCTTCTTGTTGATTATTATAACATCCGGTCTCCTTGCTTGTATGAGTTTGTCTGTTTGTATATTATTATTATTATTATTATTATTATTATTATTATTATTATTATTATTATTATTATTATCATTATTATTATTATTATTATTATTATTATTATTATTATTATTATTATTATTATTATTATTATTATTATTTGTACTCACTAGGAGTTATTACACAGATCATCGTCAGTGATTGCTCACCGACAAAAACCAGTGGTATTTCCGTGAGTCTGGGTGACAACAAGCCTCCCCAGATTTCCAGTATTCTTCACCCCTTTTCGATAACCACCGCAAATAACCTTGCGGTATTGTAACAGCCGTTTACCATTGATTTCTCGCTGGTAAGGACCATTGGTCTTCTCTGGGATTGGGATGGCAATAAGCCTCCTCAAGGTCCCAACATTCTCCGCATTTTTCCAGTGGAGATTTAGTTTGTGCTGTCCCTTCTCGGTCTTCTCATCATCCTCGATTCTCTACAAATATTTCGTCTGGTGTCAGCCTAGGCCAGTACCACTTTTTTTTGGGGTGGGGGTAGGGTGGGTATGGAGTTAAGCTTATGGTGTTTCTTGTCATTTCTGTTCTTTGGTTTATTTTTGTGTGGTGTTAGCTGAGGTCGGTGTAATTTATTGGGGGGGGGGGGGTAGATTATGAAGTGATGTTTCTTGCGATTTCTGTTCCTTGGTTCGTGTTGTGGTGTTCTTCGTGTGGTTTTGTTTTCTCTCTGTTGTAAATTCCTTGTGATTGCTTACCCTTTGTAGCTTATGCGGGTTGGTTTCCGCATTGCAAGATTTTCTTTAAGATTGCAGTTGTTTTGATCATTGCCGTCCTTTGTATGGTTTCGATGGTCCCTTTGATTCCAATTTCTCCCAGTCATTTCTCCAGGTTTTTGGGGATAGTTCCTAGTGCTCCTACGATTATTATTATTATTATTATTATTATCATCATTATTATTATCATCATCATCATCATCATCATCATCATCATCATCATCATCATCATCATCATCATCATCATCATCATCATCATCATCATCATCATCATCATTTATTTATTTTCCCTTTGGTATTTACTTACATATTTTCTTCTTATTTTTTATTATCATTATTCTTATTATCTAATATATAAATAAGACGATTTTCCCCTGTACCTTTTTGACGAATAGGATATACTCACATGCATCACAGGCTACTAAACTCGCCACTATATTATGCTTATTCACTCAAACGTGTTTTATTAAAGAACATTTTTTTCTCCAGCTAACACTAAATATTATTTTTTTCCCATTATCTTCGACTCTCCTCAAAATATACTCCATAAAGGAGGTAGTAAAATCTTTCCCCCCTAACACTTCAATACGGACATTCCTCCATCGACACTGGAAACTAATAAACAACGTCAACTTTACAAAAAATTGTCCGTTACTATTTGTCTGCTATAAATTTACTACATAATACAAACCATTACGCCCATATTTAATGGACGCCCCCGCCAATTTCCGTGGCAGGATTGTTGTCTGTTTCTGCCTGTCCAAAATATTTTGCCAGTTTTGTGATAGAGGTTGTTCTGCTTGCTCTGGTTTCTTGATGTTGGCATACCATCATAAGGTTTGGGTTCTGGGAGCCTATCAGATATTGGCCGGTGCTCAAAATAGTGGCTCAATGTTGATGGTCAATTTCTGAGAGACCCATACCCCTTGTTCCTCTTGGGAGATACAGCCTTGGTAGACACTGGTTTCTGTACATTACCCTGTACATTGCTAACATTTTTTTCGTTTTAGTGTCTAATCTATTAATGTTCTTTTGTGGCCAATCAATAATTCCAAAGTTGTATGTTATCACTGGCATAGCTAATTGGTTAATGGCAGTTACTTTGTTTTTGTTTGTAAGCTGTGTTTTGCAAATCTTTCTGACACGGCGTATATATTCTCTGTCATTTTTTTCTCTCATCTTGGCATGTTGAACTGAATCATTTTGTTCTATGTCAAGATATTTGTATTGTTCTTGTTCTTCAAGGTCTTTGATGTCAGTATCTTCATCAAGCTGTATGTTTTCCGTTTGGATTTTCTTCCCAGCTCTGAGGGAGCACTTGGCACATTTGTCCAGGCCGAACTTCATTCCAATATCTTTGGAGAAGGTATGTACAACCTGTAAGAGTCGGCTTAAGTCAGCATCTGAACTAGCATACAGCTTGAGGTCATCCATGAAGAGCAGGTGGTTGACTCTTTTGTTTAGATCTTGTTTGCGGCCCTGGCTCAGATTGTAGGCACTCTGGCTTTTGTTTAGTAATTTGCTTAGCGGATCAATTGCCAGGCAAAAGAGTAGAGGAGATAAGCTATCTCCTTGGAAGATTCCTCTTCTGATCTTGACGTCAGGGATTTTTATTGTTCCATTAGTGTGTCGTAATGCCATAGTTGTTTTCCACATATTTATTTGTACTGCCATGGTTTTCTTGATGACCGGATGGATATTATATAAATCAAGGCAGCGCAGGAGCCATGTGTGAGGCACACTATCGTATGCCTTTTGATAGTCGATTCATGCTATGCTTAGATTTCTCTGCCTCTTCCTACAGTCCTCAAGGATGGTCTTATTGATCAACAATTGGTCCCTGGTACCTAAACACTTCCTCCTACACCCTGCTTATTTTTTCCAGGTATGCTCCAGAAGAGAAGTGTTCGTAGATGCTGTCTGCAACAGTGAAGAGTTTGTAGGTTGTAGTGAGGCAGCAGATCGGTCTGTATTTTGTAGGGGTTTGTGTCTCACTCGTTTTGGGTATGAGGGTCGTATCACCTTTTACTAGCCATGCTGGTGTGGTCCTCTTACCTTTCAACAGTCTGGTGAAGCAGCTACTATAATGGCTATGAAGTGCTGTTAGTTTTTTCAGACAGAAACTATGTATATTGTCTATGCCAGTTTGTTTGTGATTCTGAAATTGATCTAGCTTTCGTTTTATCATTCCAGACGTTATCTCTGGCTCTGGCATTTTTGGTTTGCTTTTATTACTTCGAGCAATATCTAAGATCCGCTTGGCCTCTTGGTTGCTTGGTCCCTCATTCTCAAACAGAGGCCTCCAGTAGTGTTCTAGCTCCTTCTCTTCTGGTGGCTATTCCATCGTTATATTCTCTCCAACCAAATTTCGGTAGAATAGTCGTGTATTCTTTTTGAACTGTCTGTTCTCAACTTTCGCCCTGTGCTTGTTATCCTTTTCTTGAATTCTTTTGGCAAGTGCTCGGATTCTGCCTTCCAGTTCCCTCGCAACATTTTCAATTTCTTCTACATTTTTTTGTATTTAATACTAAGTCTGCAGATGGTGTTCCTTAGCCGTCCCCGCACTGTAGGGGGCAGCAAGGAATTGTTTAATTTGAGACACTTCCTTTCTGCAAAGGTTAAGTTGTTTCTGGAGCTTCAGTTTCCACGGTGGTGTTGTGGCTCGTGCTCTGGACTCCCATTGCCTTTTGAATTAAGGGAATGTTTTCCTAACAATGTAAAGTCCTGCAGCGCATGTTACTTGATTTAGCTCCGTGAGGGATATGTTGGATGGAACAAGTCTTTGGAAACCATTTTTACGTTTTGTATTACTGCATTGGTAGCTCTTGAGGTTTGGGTTTTGGGCAGTTGAAGTCTTTCCTCCAGCCTTGTCATCTGGGCTTCCTCAATCGTATTCCAAAGTTCTTCTTCCAATGCCAATTGCTCATCATCTGGTTCAAGTACTGTTTGAGGTAATGATGGGGATTAAGGTGCTACCAGTATCTTCGGTGATAGTGGTGAGGAAGAACTTAGGTTCAATGAGGGTCTTTCTTCTGATTCTAAATAGATATCTGATGGTGGTGGTATACTTGTCGGGGAGCCCTTGCTAATAAGAGATTCTGGTGTCGATATGGCTCTATGGTGAGTTGTCATGGACCCAGACTGTTTGACGGCTTGATTTATGTATTAATGGTAATGTGGTTTCTGCTGTACATGTGGTGTGGTGTTTTGAACGGTGATTGGAATTGTGGGAATGTGTGTGGGTGCAAATCGTTATTGATGCATGCCTCATTGAAGACGATGGAGTTTTCTTTTTCTGTTATTATTTTTATTAGCTTCTCGACGCAGCGAGCAAGTTTTCTAATTTCAGGTGTTAGTTTAAATATCATCGCTCTGAGTGTTGTTTCTAGCGCTTTCGAGTTGTGTCATATTTAATCTTTTTTATTTGTCTTTGTGCTTTTAGTCTTTTTATAGTTTTTTTTTCCTTATTTTAATTTTTCATTTGATTTTTAAGGCGTTAGTGCAAGTATTAAATGATATTTTATTAATGTTGGGTTGCAGTATTTTAATGCATAGGGCTGCGAGGATTTTAAGTCTACGTGTACAATTATTTTTATGGATGTTTTTTTTTGTAAGTTGCTCGTATTTTCTCTTATTTCGGTTGATTGTACAGTTTTTTCATTGAATAGCGCTAAAGTCGTTTAGGTGATACGTAAGACGTCGCGAGAAGGTTGTTGTCGTGTGGCCAATATAGGTGCTACATTAGTCCGTTTAAGTATTAGGAAAACATTCCTTGCATGGGAATTGAAATATATATATATATATATATATATATATATATATATATATATATATATATATATATATAAATATATATGTAAAAGTAAAAATGGAATAAAGAATAAGCAATTCAACAACTTACAAAAATAAACTCAAAAACTCATGTTGTAAAGTTCTACCGAGATATTTCGGCCGTCAAGATACGACCATTTTCATACGGTTAGTAAACTTTATTTCAAAAAAACGGAAAAGTTTTCAAATTTATACAAAGAATGCGATTGGAAGAAAATGTCACGTGCAGAGAACTACAAAAAGGGGGGAGTACGGACGCGAGGAATGTTATGAAAGGCGAAAGAAAAAGAAGATGAAGAAGAGGAAGAAGAAGAAAGAGAGACCAATCAACCAGTGTCTTTAGAACGTCAGTTGAAGAAGAAGAAGAAGAAGAAGAAGAAGAAGAAGAAGCGAGAGCAAAAGTAAGAAAGGGTGAAATCGACATTTGACTGTTGAAAGCTACTAAATATATATATATATATATATATATATATATATATATATATATATATATATATATATATATGTATGTATATATATTTTGTTAAACAAATTAAATATTTATTAAATCATTTATATATATATATATATATATATATATATATATATATATATATATATATATATATATATATATATTTCAGTCAGTTTCATTTTATATTCCAATAACCATGTTTTTTATCTTATTATTTTTATTTTGACTTTTACACATTTCTAAAAAAACATCACATTCATATGAGATTTATTTTTTAGGTAAATGTTGTTCGGCTCACGGCAAATGAAACAGACCGTAAAAATACATCTCACATAAATGTTGTTTTTTGAAAATGTTAAAAAAATAAAAATAAATAATAAAAAAATAAAAACATGGTTATTGGAATATAAAATGTACCTGACTTATATATGATCTTTTGTCACTGATTGACAATCATCGAGCTGAATTTTTTAAAGAGACTGATAATTAAAAGGCACTGATAGTATATGCTAATACATATATTGTCATAATTATATATATATATATATATATATATATATATATATATATATATATATATATATATATATATATATATATATATATATACTTTGATTTTGTTCGAAAATTCATAAATATTGACATATTTGTATAACTGTCTTTACTTCCATATTGTCATTATAGATAATTTAAATATGTTCATTGCATGTTTATATATATATATATATATATATATATATATATATATATAAAATAAAATATAGTAACACGAAATTACATAATCATCGATGCAGGTTGAAATAAATTATTGCATCAATGATTATGTAATTTCGTGTTACTATATTTTATTTTATTCTTGCTCTGTTTATTACATTGAGCTCTCATACCCGGATTTCCCCCTGGAATTTATTTCATTATAACACTATATATATATATATATATATATATATATATATATATATTATCAAAAATGCAATTTATAATCTTTTGAATATTTATGCCTTGTAATTTAAAAGTGCTCAGTATTAGAGAAAATAGAGAAATTAAACTACTAATTATATCATAGTATATCGCTAACAACGGTACTACCAACGTTTCGACTTATTGCATCTCTCTCTCTCTCTCTCTCTCTCTCTCTATATATATATATATATATATATATAAATATATATATATATATATATATATATATATATATATATATATATATATATATATATATAATCTCTTGTTGGGAAAACAAGATAATCTCACATATGATTTCTATGATAAGCTATTTTCGTGTTACCAAAAAAGGAAACGAAAGTTAATTTACATTTTGTTCGGCTTCCGAGCACAAAAGTTCTAGGTATTCCTTATTACAAACAATTCTTTCATTTGTTTTTTCTTCTTCTTGTCTGTATGTTGCCTATCGATTGGTA
>OY744543.1:11119038-11139038 GCA_963556195.1 Sepiola atlantica
TAGATAGATAGATAGATAGATAGATAGATAGAAAAGAGCGAGAAATAGAGTGAAGGAGAGAGGGCAGATAGATAGTAAAGAGAGAAAACTAGAGAGATGGAGAGAGATGGAGCGATAGAGAAAGAATGAGGCGGAGACAGAAATAAATAGATAGCAAAGAGAGAGAGAGAGAGAGTGAATAGATAGTCTGATAGTAATGAGAGAAAATGAGAGACAGAGAGAGGCATAGTTATTGAGACAGATAGAGACAAATAGAGAGAATGAGAGAGAGGGGGGAATAGATAGACTGCGAGTAAAGAAGGAGAGGGTTGCCAGAATAAAGGAGGAAAGAGAGATATAGAATGGAATGAGGATAGGGCGCCAAGAATAAAGAGAGTCCGTGGATGTTAATACAGGAAAGAAAAAAAAGGAAAAGAGGAAGCACTAAGAGAGAGAGAGAGAGAGAGAGAGAGAGAGAGAGAGAGAGAGAGAGAGAGAGAGAGAGAGAGAGAGAGAGAAGGAGAGAGAGAGAGAGAAAAAAGAAGCGTGTGTTTGTGTAACGAAAGAAACAGAGGGGGGATAGAATCTGGGTAATTGTTTCTACGGAGTAAGAAAGAAACACTGAAAATAAGAGATACAGGAAAGAGAAAGAAAGATATATTTTGTAATATATGTTAGAGTACCAAACACTGGTTACTAGAAAGAGAGATACATAGATAGATTGATAGAGAGAGAGAGAGAGAGAGAGAGATAACGAGAGAGAGAGAGAGAAAGAGAGAAAGAGAGAAAGAGAGAGAGAGAGAGATAGGGCTAATTGGAAGGAATGACAGTAAGAGGTAAAGATAGATAGATAGATAGATAGATAGATAGATAGAAAAAAAGAGAAAGAGAAAGAGAGTGACTGAAACCGGAATGACAGAAAGAAGAGGGAGAGCGAGAAGGAAATGGCAAAGAAGAAAGATAGAGGGAGGGAATGAGATAGAGAGTGAGAGGAAGAGGAATAGAAAGAGAAGGAGGGGAAGATAGAAGGAAGGGGGAGAGGGAGAGATAGTGAGAGGGAGAGAAGAGAGAAAGAGGGGGGGGGGAGAGGGAGAGAAAGAGAGAGAAAGAGAAAGAGAGAGAAAAAGGAAAGAGAAACAGAGAGAGAGACAGAGAGAGATGTGAGAGAGAGGGGATAGATAGGGGAGAGAGTGTGGGAGAGAGAGAGGGGAAGAGAGGGAGGGAGATAGACATAAAGAGGGGGAAGGGGAAATAGAGAGAGAAAGAGAAAAAGAGAAAGAGAGGGAGGGAGAGGGAGAGATAGAGTAAGAGGGAAGATAGAGAAAGAGAGAGGGGAAAGAGAGAGATAGAAAGAGAGAGGGGCAGAGAAAAAGAGAGAGAGAGGGGGAGAATGTGTGTGTCTGTGTGCACGCGCGTGTGTGTCTAAGTCTGGCACAGTCTCATTCTGATCGGGTATTTCTTCCACGTTTGCCTTTATTTTGTCTTACAATCCGTGGATCGCTTGAATTGAGAGAAATGCGGATTCAGAAGGGAGAGAGAAGAGCAATTAGGATAAGGGGTCGCTAGGAGGGGGGGGGGTAGTGTAAGATATTAATAGAGATAGGGGTGAATCAAAGAAGAGAGAGAGAGAGTAAGGAGTGGAAAGAGAGAGGGATGAAAAGGGGCGACAGAAAGAGAAGGAAGGGTAACGAGAGAGAGAGAGAGAAAGAGAGAGATATATAAAGGGGAAGGAAGAGACCGATGTAGAAGGAGGTATAGCAAGATATACAGAGAAAGAGAGCGAAAGGTGAGGGGAAGACAGAGAGAAGGGAGAGGGTACAGAAAGATTTATAGAAAGAGAGAGAGAGAGATGGGGGAGACAGAGAGATATACAAAAAAAAGAGAAGGAAAGAGAGAGGGGGACAGAGAGAAAGGGGAAGAGGAGAGAGAAGGTTATAGGAAAAAGAGATGACAGAAAGGCATGATTAGATAGAGAGAGACATGAAGAAAAAGACAGAGTTTGGAAGTAAAGAGGGAGAGAGAGAGAGAGAAGAAAGAGAGACAGAGACAGATGAGGAGGGGCTGATAGAGATATATAGAAGGCACAGGAAAAGGATAGAGAGAGTGATAGGGATGAAGAGAGAAAGAGAGAGAGAGAGAGAGAAGAAAGAGAGACAGAGAGTAGATCGAGGGAGAGAGAGGGGATGTAATTAAAAGAGAGAAAAGATATGTCAAGGTATATATATATATATATATATATATATATATATATATAGTAGAGAGAGAAAGAAAGAAAGAGAGAGAGGGACAAATATTTATATATATATATATATATATATATATATATATATATATGTATATATATAGAGAGAAGGAGAGAATATATATATATATATATATATATATATATATATATATATATATATATATATATATATATATAATATATATATATATATATATATAAAGATAGAAGAAATAAGAGTGATAAACATGTACGAATGTCCAAATTTATTTCAAATTTCGATTGTTCAATGCAAAGTGTACTCAGTTATAAACTATTGTTTGTCATTATTTCCTTAAGCCAAGGCTTTTCAAAGATCGAGATCTTATCATCAGAGGATAAATACAGATCTCGATCTTTGAAAAGCCTTGGCTTGAGGAAATAATGATAAACAATAGTTTATTACTGAATACACCTTGCATTGAACAATCGAAATTTGAAATAAATTTGGACATTCGTACATGTTTATCACTCTTATTTCTTCTATCTTTACAATTGCTCTATCTCGTATATTGAGCTTAACCTTTTCACTATAGGTTCCATCTACTAAAAGTTCACTTTTGGTTTATATTTCATATATATATATATATATATATATATATATATATATATATATATATATATATATATAGTCGCGGAAGTTTCTCAACCATTAAAACTATAAAGAAAAACAACAAAAAAAAACTTATAGTCCCAAGTCTTCCAGTGGGATCATCAGTTGTTTACCATGAAAAACTGTTTTGGGAATTTATATATATATATATATATATGTGGATATATATATAGAGAAATATATGTATATGTATATATATATAGAGAGAAATATATATATATATATATATATATATATATATATATATGTATGTATATATATCGAGAGAAATATATATATATGTATATATATATAGAGAGAGAGAAATATATATGTATATATATATATATATATATATATATATATATATATATATGTATATATAGAGAGAAATATATATATGTATACATATAGAGAGAAAAAAATATATGTATATATATATATATAGAGAGAGAGATAGAATTATATATATATATATACATATCTAGAAATATATATAGAGAGATAGATCTCTCTATATATATATAGAGAGAGAAATATAATATATATATATATATATATATATATATATATATATATATATATAAAGAGAGACACAGACAGACAGACAGACAGACAGCCAGACAGACCGAAAGAGAGAGAGGATGATATATATAGAGATATATAACGATAGCAAGAGGGAGAGATAGTTGGAGGGAGAAAGAATGTAGGAAGAATTTTTGTTAGTCATCAAGATAAACGTCTCCCTCAACGGCGCAGTCTCTCTCTCCCTCTCTCTTTCTCTATCTCTTTCTCTCTTCCTCTCTCTCTCTTTCTCTATCTCTCGCTTTCTCTCTCTCCCTCTCTCTTTCTCTCTCTCTTTCTTTCTCTCTCTCTCTTTCTGTCTCCGTTATTCCGAGCGTCGTCATCCCCTTCCCACACCTACTAACCTCATTCACATCAAGCCCCCAGTCTCTTCTTTCCTCGTCATCATTCCCTTCGTAATCATCATCACCATCCACATGCGATCACTTAACCCGTTTTTTTTTCATCAGCCTAACAATCATCATCATCATCATCATCATCATCATCATCATCATCATCATCATCATCATCATCATCATCATCATCATCATCATCATCATCATCTCTTAATTTCCCTTGAAAAAATGTTATCATTTCAATTTATTTTTTCTTTAATTCCAATTTTTTTTCTTAAGGTTTGATCGCTTTCGCGTTTTCTTCGATTTGTTCTTTTAGTTTTGATTTCATAATAATCGGATTCGCCTTTTGTCGGCTTTTTTTTTCTCTTTCATCTTTCCTTCGTGTTTTATTTCTTCCTCCCCCCTCCCCCAGCTTTCTTTCTTCTTCTTTCTTTTTGTTTGTTTCTGTTTTCTTTTTTCTTTATTTTTCACTTTCGTTTTTTTTTTCTTCTGTTATCTCGTTCTTTCTTTTTTCATTAAAATATTTTTCCTTTCATTTTTGTTTCTTTATTTCGACTTTTTCTTTTTTTTTCTTCCACATTTCTCCATTTTTATATCATCTTTCTTTCGTTTCTCTCATTTTCTTTCGTTTTTTTTTCAATTATGTTTCCACCTTTTTTAACTTATTTCATTTTTCTCTTTCTTTTCGTTTTTTTTTGTTTCATTCCATTTTTTATTTCTTTTTATTTCCGTTTTTCTTTTTTCTTTATTTTTCACTTTCGTTTTTTTTCTTCTGTTATCTCGTTCTTTCTTTTTTCATTAAAATATTTTTTCTTTCATTTTTGTTTCTTTCTTCTTTTCTTCGTCTTTCTTTCGTTTCTCTCATTTTTTTTCGTTTTTCTTTCTTCTTTATTTTTCCTTTTGTTTTTTCTTCTATGTTATCTACTTTTTTAATTAAAATATTTTTTCTTTCTTTTTTGCCTTTTCTTCCTCATTGCTCCATCTTTCTTTCGTCTTTCTTTTGTTTCTCTCATTTTCTTTCGTTTTACTTCAATTATGTTTCTATCTTTCTTTTGTTCTTTAATTTTTTCTTTCTTTTCTTTTTTTTCATTCATCTTTGATCCAATTATGTTTCCATCTTTCTTTCTTCTTTATTTTTCCTTTCGTTTTTTATTCTATGTTATTTCGTTCGTTCTTTTTTCATTAAAATCGTTTTTCTTTCTCATGTGTTTCTTTCTTTATTTGCTCCTTCATTTTGCTTTCGTTTTTCTTCGTTTTTATTTATTTTTCTTTCGTCTGTTTTTCTGATTATCTATTTTTTTTTTATCGTTTTCTTCTTTCGTTTGCTTTTTCGTATAGTTTGTTTCATTCTTTCTTTCATTTTGTGTTTTTATTTCTTCCCTGTTTCTTTTTGTATTGCTTTAGTTTCCATTATTCTTCTGTTTCTTTATTTTCATCGTTTTTTTCCTTTCCTTTCCTTGCTCTTTTTTCCTTTCATTTCCGTATATTTTCTTTATTTGTTACTTTATTTTTGTATTTCTATTTTTCGATTACTTTTTCTTATTAATCTTTTATTCTTTACTTTGTTATTTATTTCTAAGTTTTCATTTATTTTATCTTATTTTCGTTGTTTTTTCCATATTTTTTTTAATTTAATCGTTTTAAAATTTCATCTTTTTACGGTTTTACTTTATTTTCTTTTCTATTCTTTATTTTTCTGTCATCTTTTTAGTTTCCTGTGAAATAAATAAATAAAATATTATATTTATTTTGTTTTGGTCTCTCTTTTTGTTCTTCTTTTTTTTCATTAAATCTTTTTCTTTCCTTTTTTCTTTTCTTTTTATTTCTTTTTTCTTTTTATTTCTCTTTTCTTTTCCTTTTTCTTTCTATTCTTTTTTATTTATATTCATCTGTTATTTTTATGTTTTTCTTCTTCTTTATCTATTTCTTTTCGTTTTTATTTATATTCATCTGTTATTTGTATGTTTTTCTTTTTCTTTATCGCTTTCTTTTCTTTTTTCTTTTTCGTTTTCATTTCCTTTTTTCCATTCTTTTTTTTTCTTTCTTTTTTCTTACTTCATTCGTTGTTGTTTCTTTTCAATTAATTTTCTTTCCACATATTTCATATATGTTTTTTTTCGGTCTTTTTTTATATTCTTTTCTTGATTTTTAAAAAATTTCTTTTTTCCATATTTTTAATTTCTTTGTTTGTTCTTGTGTGTTACATTGTTGTTTATGTTGTCATGTTATTTTTTTCCATTGTATTTCTTTTTCATTCTCCTTTTCTTTCCTTTTATTTATTTTATGTATTGTTATTATCTTTTCTTCTCATTTTCTCCCTTTTATTTTTGCAAAATTCTATCTTTTAACACATTTTCTTCGTAAATGTTTCGTTTTTATTATTCTATTTTCTCTTTCTCTTTCTCCTCTTTTTCGTTTTTCGTCCCTCTTTACATTTCTTCCTCTTCGTTTCCTTCTAATTTGCATTCATCCTTTCATTTCCCCCATTCAACAGCTTCTTTTCTCCTTCTTTCATTTACCTGCTCTTCTCTTCTTTCTTCATCCCTTTTTCTTCTTTTGCTTCTTATTTTTCTACATTCTTTTTCTTCTTCCCCCATTCTTCTTGTCTTCTTCTTGTTTTTCGCTATCAAGAAATTTGCTCTACCATCAGTGTCTGATCGAAAGACAGTTCAAATGAGAATATAGGAAAATAGAAGAAATAGAAATAGAGAAAACAATTGCTTACTGGTGTTTGGTCAATAATGCACTCGTCACACACATGCTATCCTTAAATCATAATTAAACCACACACAAATCCGTAACAGTCAAATACTAGCACAGCACAGGAATTACACGCCTCATCAAATTCAGTCTCATCTCCCAAACAAAACGAATGCATAGAATAACGTCCTGGGTTCTTTCAAATATTTCCAGCTATCGCTAGAATATCCTAAACGAACAAAAACTCACTACAATTGATACAGGATGGCTTAACTCTAGTAACCCGTCTATTATTTCTGTCTCTTCCTTTTCTCGTTTTCTCGTTTCTCTTTTCTTTTTGTATCTGACATCGCTCTTCCCATTTACACTCGTTACGCGACGCTACCGTATATTACCAAAACAAACGCTTTACCTAATGAGTGACTATTCCGCTCTCCAACACTCATCACTGCTTACACACTCTGCTTCAATACTCTCCCCAATTTACCGTAGTTTTACTGCCTTTAGCACACTCTTAAAAAACCGATATCATAGGTAATCCAGACTATTATAATTAAAAATAATAAAACCAGAACATTTTATAAATTTCAGAGTTCGCAACTTGACAAAAAACACCGAAATATGAACGAATTTTTTATAAACGCTAGAAGCTGAGTATTTGCCACATCCTAAGCGGTCGCCCTTCTTTTAATAGGACGTGTGTAATTATTTATTTAAATTCATATATATATATATATATATTCATCAATTACTTTTTACGTACGGCGACTTGATGCAATATTCTTTGGCAGTGCGAAAATACTATAAAACAGCTATATTTCTATCGATAGTTAAACTAATAACCAAAAAACTACGTTACATAACGGCGATAAAAAATCGTACATATCTCGACAAGATGTTCGTGCTTTTGTGGTAACACGCCAGATTGCAAGCAGTAATATCGTAGGTTCGATCTTTGCCTAGATTAGCCACGCTGATGATCGCCGATAGCTTGAAAAACGTGTCCACGGATTTCTTTTTATATGTACGTAAAACTTAATATATATATATATATATATATATTATAATATAAAATGAAGTAATAAAATAAGGTGTCAATCAAATTTTATTAGAATTCAAAGTTCAAGCAAAGTATCCTTAAGTCCTTAGCTCATGAGTTTTCAAAGATAATTCTTCTCTTCACTCGACCCAGACAGGGAGCATCCAATCTGGGTGGGGTGGATGGCGGGGTTGTATGTTGCTTTCTTCGTTGAGTTCATCAAGCGGGCTTAAACAGGATGTAACACAGACATAATTTCCGATCTATTAAAGTCATTCAGAGATGTAGACAATTTAATATCGCCTTCTGTTCGTTAGGGATTTGTCATGTCTGGTTGAATCGCTGGGGAGAGAAGATTACTTATTTTTTCGCTCTGCTGGCAAGATGCGACCGGGATTCAGTCTTATTTTGCTCAATTCGGATTTAACGTGTTTTCTAATTGAACAACGAACTTTGACTTGATTTGGGTTGCGCATATCGGGATTTTGGAATTTTAATTGAACTTTCTATATTATTTGATTTATTTATCATTAACATTGAATATTGACACATTTCGCGACTGGATAACTTTGTCAGCTCCTTCAATTTCACGTATATGGACTGCTGTATATAACTTGGAGTAATGTCTTTCCTGATTATGTTTCTCAATTTGTATGACCTGAATGGACTGTATGGATTCAACAAAAAGTATGTTTTTGGGTTGATATGTTTGATGTTATGTATTTTTATGTATTTGTGTATATAATTTTATATATTTTCAAAGCGTAATTTTATTACCTGTAGTAGTATAACTGCGGTAATGGTCCTCTGAAGAGAAGAATTATCTTTGAAAACTCATGAGCTAAGGACTTAAGGATACTTTGCTTGAACTTTGAATTCTAACAAAATTTGATTGACACCTTATTTTATTACTTCATTTTATATTATAATATTAATGCTCTATCCAGTATATTGAGCTTCAGTTTTTATCCGGATGTTTAACTCATTATAAGATATTAGTTGACGCTTATATCTTTTGTTGGATTGCTTCATATATATATATATATATATATATATATATATATATATATATATATATATATATATATATATATATATATTACACGCCATATGCAAAAGGGGGACTTGATGAAATGTTCTTTACCGCTTAGGAAATAGAAAATACTAAGAAAACAACTATGTTTCTATCGCCAGTAAAGACAATAACAAATACTATATATATATATATATATATATATATATATATATATATATATATATATATATGTATATATATATATATATATATAGTATTTGCTATTATATTATATTATTTTATCATTTCTTCAATTACTTTTTATGCTAATGAGATCCAGAGATGTTACCTTCTGTACTCGAAACCATTGGTCCATATGTCGTATTAAATTTCTGTATTAATAAATAAATATTAAGCTCTTAATTCTGATTCCCTTAATTAATTGAGCACTCTGCTGGGATTTACCGACTATTTCACAAAGAATTTATATATATATATATATATATATATATATATATATATATATATATATATATATATATATATATCTTGTTTTCATTTTACTACAGTAGATAAGTTCTCAAAAAGCAAACCCCCCTTTTTGGGACTAACCCTTGATTTCTATATAGGATACAAAGATATCCGAGTGCGCAATCAAGATTATCCCCTAACTCTCCAACTTTGAGTTAGTAAAACTAATTTTCCTCTGCCCAATTGACCACTTAATTATTTTTATAGTTTATCTTAATGAATTTTGCTGGATTCCAAGTCAAGAATTCATCTGGTCTGGTGGAGTATCGAGCTAAGTGCCTTTACTTGAGGCAACATAACTAAGAGAAGGTTTAACATTATTCGTATGAGCCAGTGTATAGCAGTGTCGAGGGGATCTTGTTTAGGCTTCGAATTGTGGGTAATTAAAGAGGCCTCGCCTCAACAATGTATTGCAGTCGCACGCTATATCGTATTCTAACATACTTGAAATTGCATTCAGATATATACCGACCTATGATATAAGAATGCACTTCTGTCGATCGGGTGTACCAGGAAAAGTAAAGTGTGAAACTAAGCTTCTTTTTATGATTTATTAATTTTATAAAGCTCTATTTGATAGGATATTGAGATCAGCTCTCTTCTGAGACCGAGAAAGTTATTTTTATGTATATATATATATATATATATATATATATATATATATATATATATATATATATATATATATATATATATATATATAGAGAGAGAGAGAGAGAGAGAGAGAGAGAGAGAGAGAGGGGGGGAGAGAGGGGGGAGAGATATATATGAGAAAGAGAGTAAGATGATACTCTAAATATATAAATAATATCTTTAAACAGTAGACTATCAAGATAAAAACATAGCTCAATATATTAAGTGTATAGAGCAATACTATTATTAGATTTAATGACATAATAAAATGAGAAATACTGAGTGATACTGCGTCCTTAACTCATGAGTTTTCAATGAAAATCTTCTCCTCTGAGGACCATTACCGCAATGACATTACTGCGGGCAATAAAAATCAAGCTTTGAAAATATATCAAATGTATATAAAACATCAAATATATTGGCCCAAAACACATTGTTTTTTAAAAACTTATACAGTTGATCCAAGTCAGAAAGTTTAAAACAATTTCAAGAAAATGTCAAAAACGTCAATTAAAAAACAATCCAGGTTATGAATGTTAATCCAAAAAAACGAAAAGGTTATCCTGGCAGGAAATTTGCTTGCTATCGATGCAGTAGATGACAATGAAGAGTGTATTCAGGGTGTGTGTAAATTAATAACAAAACCATAGAAAAAGCAAAACCCTACAAAAAGTTCAGAAGACTCACTCGGTGTTGAATATCATAATGTCCAATTAAAGGTTGTTAGGAACTGATAGTAGGAATGTTGCACACCATAACTTCCTGATGTGTCGTATATAGAGAAAATTATGGCGTAGAAATACGCAGTAAGATCACATCAATATATATATATATATATATATATATATATATATATATATATATATATATATATATATATATATATATATATATATACCATCGTAAATGTAAAGATGATTATTTATACAAGTCGCAAGACTCGAACCCCGCAACACGAGTCATGTTTATTACTCAAATTCCAACGCGTTAGCCCAAACGGCCACTATTAACAACCTGTTAAATCAGCAAGAGATTAACTATTAAAGGCTGAATTATTTGGTCATTGGAATTTAAATAATCACAATATATGTATATATATATATATATATATATATATATATATATATATATATATATATATATATATATATAGTAATTATTTAAATTCCAATGCACAAATAATTAAGTCTTTACTCATATAATTTATTTTTGCAATAGCAAAATTGACGATGGTCTTAAAATTGTTTTGCCACCAGCAAAATAGCAAAATGCAGCCATTAAACGCAATTACTCGCTATTCTTCAGAAACCACAATGAGAGGCATCAATACTATGTTACATCTAGCACAATGTCCATGGAGAAAAACAAACTAACAACAGAAAGCAGACAACACTTACATGTAATCCCTTGTCCCGGCAATAGGATGACAGAATTCCAATCAGAAATCCAATAAACAAGTAGAATACAAATCCCAGGACAGAGATAAGCAATAAATATCGAATTAGTTTTCAATTAAAATAATTTTTTTTCCTTTTGGGGTATGGTACTGTTTCTAAATGATGAGGTTTACAAAAAAATGATGTGTAGCCGTCAATCACCCTGTTGCCTAGAATACACACTAAGCACATACATATTTTTGACGCTCACGCGCGCACACCATTCCTTTCAGAATGTATCGCTTATTATATAATGTATTACTTAATATAACTCAAAATTTGATGTAGAGCAATTCTTTTCTCGATTAAATTTTTTGTATCAAACTTATTTAAATAGTCTTTTTTAGTAAGGGTGCGAGTTAATGTGGACCCACCCCTAAAATTGTGAAGTTTACGATAAAAATAATGCGCCCATTTTGCTCACCGTATTGCCGAGTATATATATTCGAAAAATTCGTTCAATAGTTTTGGAGTTTATCCGGTATAACGAAATATTTATATATAAACATATACACTTCCCTCACTTGATATATATGCACCCCCTAAATGTAAACATCTACAAAACAAATAAAGTGCCCATACAATTCACTGTGTTTCCTAGAATATATATTAAAAAACTCATAATGATCTGTTCATTAGTTTAGGAAATTATGCTGTACATATATATATATATATATATATATATATATATATATAATATATATATATATATGTATATATATATGTTATATATATATATATATATATATATATATATATATATATATATATATAATTAATGACAGGATATGTATTAACATATACTATCAGTGCCTTTTTTACCTTGCAGTCTATTTAAAAGATTCAGCTTGATAATTGTCAGTCAGTAACAACGGAGCAGGTTCATTTTATATCCAAATAACCATGTTTTTATTTATTTATTTATTTTTTTCACATTTCCAAAAAAACATGAATTGTCTTGAAAAAAACCTCCACTATACAGTTGGTCATTTTGGGGCGAAAACAAATTATTTTTTAAATTTATTTTCGCCCAAAAATAACCCACTGTAGGTTTTATTTCCAGAAATGTTAACCCAATAACTTTGTAGATTTTGCAGAGACGATGTTGACATAACAAAATGTTGTTTGGCTCACGGCAAATGAACGAACCGTAAAAATAGATATCACAGAACTGTTATGTTTTTTGAAATATGAAAATAAAACTCCCCAAAAACATGGTTATTGGAATATAAGATTAATCTGACTTTATATATATATATATATATATATATATATATATATATATATATATATATATATATATATATATATATTCTTATTTTTAAAAACCTAATCCTGAAAACGACTAAGAAAGTCAAAAGCGTTCGGGAAAAATAGCCGAAATAAGAACAATCGGGGAAATACTCTGCGGACTGCCACCTGAAACCAGATAGATAGCTCGACGGTTTGAGAACCTCACGAAGAAGATTTACAACCGAGAAAGTTCCGTGACGTTCAACAACGCTTTCTTGGATATATATATATATATATATATATATATATATATATATATATATATATATGTGTGTGTGTGCAGATTAGTCGTCCGAGGCTATAGCAATGCGGTGTAGTTGCCGTAAGGTGGAAAAGTGAAAAGAAATAAACGAAGAGAGAAAGTGAAACTCAAAACGATTTATTAATAATTTCACGGAAAACTGATTAAATACCAAATAGTAAATACTGTCTGGTAAGTAACAGTTCGGCAAAGGGTAATCTTAAATTTTCGAAAGAAAAACTTTCATTTTCAGAAGACAATAATAAAAGACCGAGTGGGTCGAAAAAACGGGAAAAGACGGTGTCAAAACATCGAAATACAGCAGCAGACAATTGGAAGTAGGAACGCAGAAAATGTCAAAACTCCATTAAGCAATCATACAACTAAAGTTAAAATATTATAAACATTTGCTTATTAATATACTAATTATTATAATTTTATTATATTTTATTTTATATGATTTATTAACTAATTTTTCTCTTTTTCTTTATTCAATTCAAATTTAAATTTACGTGTGGGCTGTTATTATTGTAATATGCGTCATCAAAGGGGGATAACTTATGGAAAAAATATATTTATAAATGAGATTTGAAATTTGAGAAAGAATTTGAATTGTGGAATGGATCAATGCCAAGGAGGTAGGAAGGAACCGTTGGAACAGGGGAAGGGGGGGAAATAGAAAGAGAAGTTGGGGAAGGGGGGGGGGGAACTAGGGATAATAAAAACAAAAAAAAACAAATAAACAAATAAATAAAAAAAAAAAAAATATATATATATATATATATACATACCCCCCACACACACACACATATATATATATATATATATATATATATATATATATATATATATATATATATATTGATTTTATTCCATTAGTTGCGACAAAACAAGTTTTGTTTCATTGGTGCGAATAGCCACCAACACATCGGGCCGGCGAAAGGAATTCAAATGGCATAAAATTTCAACTTCACTCTAACGGGAGATTGAAAATTGAAAATACATTGGAGGGGGAGGGGGATAGAGTTAGGGCTTTGTCTATAACGGCGACATGGGACATGAGAGGGAAGGGGGGAGGACCCCAACAAGTCGTGTTTCAAATTATTACGTGGGAGGTTTTCCACGTGTCAGTGCTGTGACGATCTCAATCTCGGCCGGGGTGGGAGGAGGGAGATGGGGCGACGGCCAGAGTGAGTTAAATTTAAAATGAGAATAAAATTATGATTACAACCGTCATTCTTATTTTATTTTAATTCTAATAAGTAATTATCATGTGGATAAAAATGTTTGATCATTTTAATTTAGCGTATTAATTGCTACTTTTGCATTTTATTTATTTTATTTTAATGTTTTGTTTATTATTTGTAGTGAATTTTGTTGTGATTATATTTTTTTAAATTGTGATTATATTATACCGAGATCAATACTAGTGGAATCATTTTATAAGAGAAGTTTTCTGGTGTTACCAGTCTTATCATTAACAAAACCGATTATGACAATGGTAACGCCTGCCAATCATACCTACGATAGTCGCAGTGATAACGGCCTTATATAAAAGCCTTAATAAAAATAAAAATAAAGATAAATATAAATAAAATTAGAATAAAAATAGAAATAGAAATAACAAGTTTGTAAGAATATTAATGATAATAACAATAATAATAATAATAATAATAGTATTAAAAAAAAAAAAAAATAATAATAATAATAATAATAATAATAATACTAATAATAATACTGATAAATATCACCATCATTACCATCTTGCTACTTGTGAAGTCATTGGGCGAAATAAGTCGACAAGTGATGGTAGGCTTTTTTTAATTCCACTACCAATGACAAGGACTAAGTACCAGTTAATAATTAAGTGTTCAAGGTAGTGATCGAGGGGTTAAGTAATTGAGATTAGATTAGTCTAAGTGATATCAGTGTTGATAGCTGTCCCAGTTATGGGTTTATGTTAGAATTGGTAGTATGGCTGAGAGGTTATTGAGGCTGTGCATTATAGGTAGTACGTAGAGATTTGATATTATTGGTAGTTTAGAGGGGTGGTTATATATTTATAGATTCATCATGACTTGTTGGTGTGGGATTGGGTTGTAAATTTGGGTGGGTGGGTAGGGGGTTATAGTGTGTTTTGGGGTAGTGTATAGTGGGGGTTTAATGTTATCATTCATTTTTGTAAAAAAACTGTTAATTTTATTTTGAAGTTAAGTAGGGTTAGTGTGGGGTTAAGGTGGGGTATGTTGGTTGCTAAGGAGGTAGAGTCTACTATGTTTACAGTTGATAGATGTCTCTTGTTTTCTATTTAAGAGTTTGTTTTTGTCCTTAAAGCGGATAATTTCCAGTTTTTCATTTAAGCATAATCTACATGGAGAGTTTATTGATTTGCAGGTGCTGGATTTTTTCAAGATTTTCCACTTTATTATGGGAGTTTCTTTTTTGGTTTTTATTTTGTGGTAGTGTAGTGAAAGTCCGGTTTGGCCAGGATGGTCTGGGTTGTTGAAGGAGAGTTTATGGTTGTAGAATCTTTCCTTGAAGTTGTTGCCTGCCAGACCAATATAATAGTTAGTCTGGGATGGGTTTTTAGTTGAGGAGATGGATGCCTCATAGACCACTTGGGTTGATAGGCACTTTTGATTTAGGGGGCAGTTTGATTTGTTATTACAGTTGCATGTTCTTTTAGAATTTGAGGTTACTGGGGTGTTTAGTATTTTCATGTTGTGCTTTTTTATGATTTTTTCTAAGTTGTCACCACAACAATAGCTGAGTTTTAGTGTATTCTTATTGAAAATTTTATGGAGTATGCTGTTATTGGGGAAATGAGTGTTTATTAAGTTCAGGAATTTATTCCCTATTTTGGTTTTAGTTGGGTTGTTAAATGGAGGTGTATACCAGATAATTTTCCTATTTCTATTTTTGTTCCTATTAGGGTTATTTTGTGTAGTTGGAATATACTCTATTTTGGTATTTTTGTATCCACTCTCCTTTAGTGCTTTATTATAAAAGTTCTTATGTTTATTGAAGATATCTATATTGGAGGAGTTGTTGCTAATCCTTCTACTAAATTAAAATTATCAAACATTTTTATCCACATGATAATTACTTATTAGAATTAAAATAAAATAAGAATGACGGTTGTAATCATAATTTTATTCTCATTTTAAATTTAACTCACTCTGGCCGTCGCCCCATCTCCCTCCTCCCACCCCGGCCGAGATTGAGATCGTCACAGCACTGACACGTGAAAAACCTCCCACGTAATAATTTGAAACACGACTTGTTGGGGTCCTCCCCCCTTCCCTCTCATGTCCCATGTCGCCGTTATAGACAAAGCCCCAACTCTATCCCCCTCCCCCTCCAATGTATTTTCAATTTTCAATCTCCCGTTAGAGTGAAGTTGAAATTTTATGCCATTTGAATTCCTTTCGCCGGCCCGATGTGTTGGTGGCTATTCGCACCAATGAAACAAAACTTGTTTTGTCGCAACTAATGGAATAAAATAAAAAAATATATATTTTGCTCTGAATTTTCATTGAGCACTCTCATAAACCCGGTTTCAACTTCCTTCGGATTCATACCCCCCTGGATATTTGTAACAAGTTAATTATATATATATATATATATATATATATATATATATATATATATATATATATATATATATATATATTGGTAGATTCTCTACACAGACGGAATATTTCCTTTTGTGTTTATTATTTTTGACAAAGAGAAGTTTTTCCCAAAATATTAAATAAATGATTTTTAATCATCATCCGGACAACACACACACACACAAACAGCCAACACCACACTGGATGTTATATAAGATTTTAAGAAAAAATAAATAGTAAGTTCCATTTCGATTTATTATTTTTGTTCCTTCCAGCTTACAACATACCCGGCACTTTGCATTGCCCTCAGCCTTTTTAAAAAATACTACTACTATTCCCAGCAATGCTTCAAGCAAACTACCATTCTCTATTATATATATATATATATATATATATATATATATATATATATATATATATATATATATATATATATATATATATACGTCATACGTAGATAACATATTAAAAATATTAAAAAATATAGTTTAATATAAGAAGCCCCTGTCAAGTACAATTGAAAGTAGAGCACTATCGGAGAGATGAAAAATAGGCATTCATCTGAGGTTCCAGTGCAATACTCCGACTCTGTCGTTGAGTTCTATCGTGTGTTTAGATATTTATACTCGCCGCTTTCAGTGTTGAGATCACTTAATTACTCCATAATCACGTGATAATCGTAAACGCTTACAGATTCAGTGTGTCTCTGTGAACCGGGTTCGCGCCCTGGGACCGTCTGAGATTGTTATTTACCTGCGCTGATGAGTGCCGTAAGCTCGAAACGACGTCGTACGTAGGTAAAATATAATTTAATATAATTTAATATAATATAATATAATTCAATATAATATATACGGGGGAGCCGCAATAGAAGGAGGTCAGTAATCTGGTTTTCCCCTACCCTATTCCACCAATACCAATACAAAGGTAGGCCACCTTTTCCTCAACTTACTCGACAAATATTCCCCCTCTCCCACACACAACCTGCACAAACCTTTTAACAGAAATTCTATTAATGTTAGCTACTCCACTGCCCCATCTATAAGACACATCATTTCTGCGGAGCCCAAAGCAATTTCAAACGCAGGCTGTTCATGCCAGGACAAAAACAACTGCCCCCTAGAGGGGAATTGCAAAATCGATTCCCTCGTATATGAAGCCACCGTCACAAAAACAGACTACCTGTAGAGCAGAAAAATACATTGGCATGACGCAGGTAAGCTTCAAGCAAAGATTATACGCACACAGAAACACCTTCAGATACAAAAACAAGGCAAACACGACACTCGCGACCCGGATATGACAACTTAAAGATGAAAATACACCCGTTAGCATCAAATGGAAAGTAATTGAGAGAAAACCATCCTTCCCTCCAGCCATAAATAGATTTCCCTTTGTCTGACGCTGGAAAATACCATATATTAAGGGCCATCATTGACCCAAATACACTATGTTTGAATATTCGAGATGCCATCTTTAAAGGATGCATCCACAGGAGACAAGCACTACTCATAAACTGGACTTACCGATACACATTAAAGCCTAGCTACTCCCTCCTCTGCCAAATACATAACCCCATAATTGCCCCATTAAATACCGACTTCCACTCCAGGAAATTTTCCCAACTATCACCCCCCCCATAAATATAAATAAAACTAAAAAATACGAACAAATACCTTAATCAACCCATATCCACACTACTTTTCAAGAGCAATAATTTAAACTTTCCCCAAAATATTTATCGAGTCATTAAGAGAGTAACACCCTAATTTCACAACATTATTATTAATCCCATAAGTTCCCACCATTTCTCGGTCATAATGCTAATCTCCCATATCTCCCCAAAAGATCCAATCTTATCGACCCAATCCTTACTCTTATCTCTAAACCAGTCTTAATCAGCATACCAATTTCATCAACTCCCGAATTTATTTTAACGGTTTCAAACAATTCAAAAACCCTACAGAGTTACTGCCCTTAGATCGCCCGGATGATACCTTTATTTAAGTTCCTTCGAGATTGAGTTAAAGTCCTTTAATCCAAGAATTAAACACGAATTTAATTAATGTTGTTCCTTTTAACCTCTTTAATCCTCAAACCCATTTTCTCTCCCTAATTCTTTTGGAAGACACATCATTAAACCCCAAAACAGTAACGGCCAAATATACGATACTCATAATATTGACTCACGGAAATTATATAGAATTTTTTTAAATTTTAAATTTAAATTTTTTTTATATCTCTTTAAATCTCCTCCGGTTTAAATCTCAACTGTTATTCCCCCCCCCCCCTTTTAAAAAACCTTATTAAACTTTTCTTACACTAAATTTAAACAAACACAACACTCAAAGCAAATAACGCGTCCAAACGAGAGTGACACGTGACAGAAGCTGAAGAAAGCCGGATGGCTAACTCCTTCCGTGCTTGAAACCGACGGTACGAATGTTGTACTAATTTTTCTGTACCAAAATAAATGAATATATATATATATATATATATATATATATATATATATATATATATATATATATGTATTATTATTATTATTATTATGATTATTATTATTATTTCATGTATCACCATATAATATTATAAGGGGATATAATATATATCGATTTCTGGTATTTACTTCAACAATGCTCAATACGTGAGTAGATCTAGGTATTAAGTTATGAAAATATATTTATGGCAATCAAGCTACACAGAGGCGTCCGCGTTTCTTTAGCCTGACGATTCCCTACAGGGATGAAACGTGGACGCCTATGTGTAGTTTAATTGCCATAAACATATTTTTTATAATTTAAACTGATGTTTTTCGTATGTGTGCAGGTGTGTCGAGGCATCGCACTTCAACGCTTGATCAAATAGCGAAATTAAACCGAGATTTTGTCATCTGTGCTTTTGACGCAATCTCCTCATCAATCTCCTTTGAACTCTTTAAAAACTTATTCAAAATTAAAAGTACGTAAAAACAAATATTCCGCCATTTTTAGCGTTTTTTTTTTCCCGACCGACCGAACAACACACTTACGTACAATAATCTGCATCTTTCCATTAACAGAATATTGACAGAATGTTTTCCAGAGGAGGGGGTCCTCTGGAAAACATTCGCAGCAAGAACTTGTCTAGTGGCAACAACTGTCAATAATTCCCCTTTCTCCCTCTCTGTGTCCAAAACTAAACGAAACTTCTATGAGCAAAGTTTATTTCCTAGAACTGACCGTCTGTGGAACTCAATACCGCAAGGCTGCTTCCCGGCTGAATAAAACATTGTCGTTTTAAAGTCTAATGTAAACAAATTCTTGTTTAATTCTTGTCCTAAATTATCAAATTCTGCCAAAATCCCACCATCATTAAAAATCACTTATTAACAATAATCCTCGAAGAGCCTTTGGACCTTGATAAGTGGTGACTGTTTAGTAAAAAATAAAAAAATAAATAAATATATACAAATAAGTAAAGATTGTTATTTTTAGTAAAATCAGTGTATGTAGTTGATATCCTAACTTTTAATTATGTTTATTTATTTATTTTATTTGAACTATTTTAGTAGGTTAAAAAGACAAACTATTTTCGTTAGATCGGTGGCTGTCTTCGCCTTCAGTTAAATTAATGACATCTCTCAGGATTTCTATCTGGACAATCTTTTTTTTTTCTATAGCCTTTTAGTTATTTCATAGCAGATATAGATAATCATCATAAAACTGATATATATATATATATATATATATATATATATAT
>OY744543.1:11144038-11151538 GCA_963556195.1 Sepiola atlantica
ATATACATACATACATACATATATATATATATATATATATATATATGTATGGTAAGTCAATGAAAATTGATTAGACCTGCAAATGGAAGCAAATCAATATCTCTAAAAGTTTACCTTTTAGTTATAATTTTCATATATATATATATATATACATATATATATATATATATATATATATATATATATATATATATATATATATATATATATATATATATATATAAACGGTTGTGAAATAGAATATATTATGTAAATCATCCTTATTTAATATGTATTAAATAAGGTATACATTTCATTTGAAATTGGACCTATTTGAATTTTCCGTGGACCTATCGTTTAAATTTCAGTGTGTGTGGGGGGGGGCGTAGCTAATGGCCTTGGAAACCCTCTTAATATTTTTAAAATTTGCTGAAATCTTTGGAATAGACATCATTTTTTGGTCATTAACCTGTGCTTTAAATTTAATTCGAATCTAAGCGAAAACAGTTTTCAGTGTGGGTTGGTAGGTGGGGGGTAGTGCCGCCCGGGGACCTCACATAGTTGAAGCGATATATTTCTTATATAGCCTATGACCTCCACTGAGAGGTCAGTAGTCTACATGATAATTTTCAAGCAATTCTGTCCAGCGGTTTGGGTGAACATAAGACACAAAGATCAGGCGGACACACACACACAAGGTTACTATTTTATATATATATATATATATATATATATATATATATATATATAGTTATATTTATTTTTTATTTTATCTTATACATACATAAAAGTAATCCATGGATTACTTTGATGTACGTATAAAATAAATAAAAAAATATATATTAACGAAAAATACGCCCTATAAAGTTAAGGGCGACGAATAATGCAATTTTTTGCATCTTAATCACTTAGGAAGTGAGACAATCGAAATAATAGTATGCAAAAAAGAAACAACGAACGCTGCAATCACCAATAAAAATAATTACATAAAAATACAGTATATATATATATACATATATATATATATATATATATATATATATATATATATATATATATATATATATATATATAAAATCAGTTACGCGCACACCGAAATCACAAGCATACAGGACAAATGCTCATCCACTACCGACAAAACAACACACACCAAAGCCTTCCACCAGACCCTATTAACCAACGGTTTCCCCCTCACTACCATATCCAGCCTCAATAACACCAAAAGACGTAGACACCACACTCTCACCAACACTTGCTTCCTTAAGCTCCCCTTCTTTAGCGACCGTATCACTTCCGCTATCCGCAATGCCATATGTAGTGAGAACCTTAACATACCGCTCTCTCACACAGGCACTTCCTTCCGACAACATTTGTCCTCAAAAAAGCCACTACACTCCGGACCCCTGCTCTCTGGCTAATTGCCCCATCCCCAACTCTGGCCTCTGCTTCCGCACTTATACGGTGTACAACCTACAATGCGCTAAGTGTCAGAAGTTCTCTGACGGTAACACCGTTAGGCCTCTGCACCAACGCATTAAAGAACATCTTAACACCCACATTTCTTCCTTCCACAAACACTTAATATCATGTGGCAACACACATCGCTCTATTAGTGTCCGCATTCTCAACTCTGTCCGCAATGTCGGTCAGCTTCGAATTTCGGAAGCTATTCTAATCTCAACTTTGAATAACAGATATGAGTTGTCTTCCCCTTCATCCTCTGATTCTTAGATTCTTACACTCCCACCCCAACCTCCTTGCATTTGTCTCTTCCATTTATTTGCCCAGCACATTCCACCCCACACCTCAATGCCTTTTATCCTGTTTTTAAAATTTTTACATAGTTACATATTAATAAGTAAAACATTATAATAATAGACTTAAATATAAACAAGAATGGTGTAATATACACTTTATGTATATGTATGTAGGCCCTGTATATATATATATATATATATATATATATATATATATATATATATATATATGTATGTGTGTATGTATATGTGTGTGTATATGCATGGACGGTGGCACCGGGGAGGCAGAGGGGCTCCCCCACTTTACGGTCATCAATGATGAAGTTGTGTGTGCATGTGTTTAACCGGGCCCCCCACTTTTTACGAGAGACCCCCCCACACACACTTTTATAACTGTCCCACCGGTCCTGAATGTATGTGTATATATTTATAATCCCTAAATTAAAGTTTAAAATTTAATAAAAAAAAAATAATAATAAAAAATTAAATAAATAAATAAATAAATAATAATAACAAAAAAAATAAATAAATAAAATAAATTTAAATAAATTTAAATAAATTAATTCTAAGAATATTATACCTTTAAAATAAATATGTATTTAGAAATTTACACTTTATATGTACATATGTGTGTATATTTTTTATATTTTTTAAAAATCTATTAACCCCCCATCCCTTTCCAACGGTTTCTTCCTACTTTCATGATGTTAATTCCTTCCACAATCGATTTCAATTTTTCAAGTTTTAATTCTAACCATTCTAACCATTTTCTGTTTTCAAAGTTACCTCCCTTTGACCGTTTATATTCTCATAACGGCCCAAATTTAAAATTAGAATTGAATAAATAAAGAAAAAAGTTAATAAATCAAATAAAATAAAAAATAATAAAATTATAATAATTAGTATATAAATAAACAAATATTAATAAGATGATAACTTTAGCTGTATAATTATATAATTAAATTATGATAAGAATAATTAACATTTTCTGCGTACCTACTCTTTATTCTCTGCGGTATTTTGTCAACAACAGTTGATTCCAGTTGATTCCATCAGTGCATCTCGTTCGTTCGTTTTTTCGACCACTCGGTCTTTAATTTTTGGTCTTTTGATAATGAAAATTTTTCTTTCGAAAATTTAAGACTACCTTATTCCGGAACTTTTATTTGCCTGACAGTAACCTCTTTTTATTTAATGTTCCGGTATTTAATCTGTTTTACGTGAAATATTAATAAATTGATTTGAGATTCCATTCTTGTTTTCTCTTCTCGTTTGTTTTTGTTCACCTTCTCCACCTTCCGGTACCTATATCACATTGCTCCAGCCTCGGATTACAAACCTATACTTATATTAGTAGTAGTATGTTTAAGAAGGCTGAGGGCAATGCAGAGTGCCGGGTAGTTTGTACGCTGGAAGGAACAAACATAATGAATCGAAGTGGGACTTACTTTTTATTTTTTCTTTAAATCTTACATAACAGCATATGTCGTGTTGGCTGTTTGTGTGTTTTCCGGATGATTATTAAAAATCATTTATTTAATATTTCCTTTGTCAAAAATATTAAACACCAAAGGAAAAATCCGTCTGTGTAGAAAATTCAGCAGAATGGATGTCACTTCGATTTATTATTTTTGTTCCTTCAAGCTTACAACCTACCCGGCACTCTGCCTTGCCCTCAGCCTTCTTAAACATACTACGACTATTCCCAGTAATGCTTCAAGCAAACTATAATTCTCTCTCTCTCTCTCTCTCTCTCTCTCTCTCTCTCTCTCTCTCTATATATATATATATATATATATATATATATATATATATATATATATATATATATATAATAATCCAGGTAAAACATCCACAGGGTAGTAATCCAAAGAATTTCCACCGGGTTTATAAAAAAGTGCTCAATATCAAATAGAGCTTTTCTATGAAATTATTTTTATTTACACAGACATGTACAAAATCTGCGACACTGGCATGTCGATGTTATCGATCAACAGCTATTATAAACTGAGATCTCATCAGGCATAGCTAGATCCGATCTTAACCTTAGACCCTTTTTTCTCAATTTCATTCTCTCCAAATATGATCTAAGGTTAAGATCGGATTCTAACTCTGTCTGATGAGATCTCAGTTTATAATAGCTGTTGATCGATAACATCGACATGCCAGTGTCGCAGATTTTGTACATGTCTGTGTAATTAAAAGTAATCATATATATATATATATATATATATATATATATATATATATATATATATATATATATATATATATTGTTATTCTAATTGAGAATTGGCTCTATCAACGTCATTAATCTTATACTATGCAGATGTCCTCTATCGTAGACCGATTGTATATATATATATATATATATATATATATATATATATATATATATGTATATATATATATGTATATATATATATGTATATATATGTATATATATATATATATATATATATATATATATATATATAATCGGTCTGCGATAAAATAAAATAAAAATTACAAAATAATCTATGAATATATAAGTATGAATATATATTACAAATTGTGTTTGCTGGTATAGACACAATTTGAACTGTTTGGCTTGTTTTGATCGGGATCTAGAACCTTCTAATCCTGCGTTAGATGTATATATATATATATATATATATATATATATATATATATATATATATACATACATATACATACATATACATATATATATATACATATATATATATATGTATATATATATATATATATATATATATATATATATAGAGAGAGAGAGAGAGAGAGAGAGAGAGTGAGAGAGAGATATTTTTATTTATACAAACATTATTGGTTTCATATGTGCATACATGTTTCGGTTGTACTCTTCACAGAGAGTCAACCTCTTCAGACCAAAGAAGACATCTTCTTTGGTCTGAAACATGTATGCGCATATGTAACCAATAATGTTTGTATGAATAAAAATTTACTTGTTATTGAGCACTTTTTATAAACACCTGAGTTTCAACGGATTTACACATACAGAAACTAATACAATACGTGTACTATATATATATATATATATATATATATATATATATATATATATATATATATATATGTAAGCTAGTATGTATACACCCTATATGTAAAAATGAATATGTATATAAGAGTTCCAATAGCATTAAAAACATTATACGTATGTCATGTCTCGTTTCCATCTGCATAACTAGTTTCTCTGACAATCTATATATTCCTATTGCCACACACACACACACACCCACACACACCCACACACACACACACACACCCACACACACACACACCCCACACACACCCATAAACACACACACCCATACCCCCCACACACCCATACACCCCCCCACACACACACACTAATCTGACACAACACTACACTTACCCTCATGCTTTTGCCTCCGATGATTTTGCCTGTAAAAAGACCCATTTCAACACCGTGAAATCCCCGAAATCCAACGCTCATATTAATATCCTCAAACCAGATAAAGTCGCGGGGGTGATTGCATTAGATCATCCAGACTACAGCAAAGAAAATGTAAGTCATCCTTTATGATCGTTCCAAATCTTGTGTAATCGGCTCCGTTGAGACATGTGAGAACACTTATAGGGATGAGATTAAATTGCAGAAGGGGTCATTATGCTTGCATAAAGGGGGGTCTCTTTACTGAAGAAACCTATGACTGAATTACACCCATCCGATTCGCAGCGACCGAGATGATATGGATTCCCCTCAACTACGTAAGAAGTAGGTCTCACTTAGACGAATATTGTCTTTGTTAAGTTCTGACAACATTTCTTGGTCCTAGAAGTTTTAAAAATTGCCCGTGATTGGCTTGTAATAGTCATTGTATTTCCGATTCTTTCCGGTTTCATGACCGTTTACGCGAGCTGAAGTCTGGTAAAGGGACTTCATTTATGCGCTCCTTGTTAGATATCAGTGCTTTCACGAACGTGCCTTTCGAAGCGCCGATTCGTATTTGTACCAATACATTATCTAGTGGCTCCGTGTTTACTTGGTTTTTCCAAGGGATATTTCGTTGAATAATTTTTTTTCTTCACAATGTCTTTTTTTTACCATAGTTCACCCCAAACAAGGCAGGCCGCCACTGTAGACGTAAAGGGGCTACTGAGAATTAGGGTGAAATTTAGGGGATCCTCCTAAATTGGGAACTGTGCAGATAGATGATTGTTGACATTAGTTTTAACTTTCTGCATGTCGGTACAGTCGGGGAAACAGGGAGCAGGGAGTGAGTTCCAAAGACTGGCTGCTCGACGAAAAGAAGCTATTGGAGTAGAAGCCTCTCCGGCATCTGGAGACTTCCACAGTGAATGGATGGGATTTTGCTGATTGTCGGGTTAGTCGAGTGTATTTACGTCGAGGGGAGGGGGCACCAGAGCACTGTCCGCTGAGTTTTGTTTCAATAACATTATGCACTGCTAAAATTAACGAATTCTCAATGTGGAGTCCTTTGGCCCCCGGCATAACTGATATTTTTCGACTATTAATAATAACGTATTATTTAATTCGGTACCTAAGCAAAGTGTGTTGCCAGAGATGCGATTTTCTCTAATCACAGTAAAGCAGCGATATATTTTAAAAGGCTTAATTAATTTTATAACGCTTTAAAGTTCGCTATGAAATGTGAAAAAGCGTACTATATCCCTTTTTTTAGATGTTCCATGCAGCGATCAAGTCGGGGCTTCCTAACTGGTATTTCCCGAAATAGCCTATGTTTACATATTTTAACCTGAATTCATATTTTTTTTCGCACCGAAGACTACAAAGTTAGATCTAATTCATACCCTGGTGCATAAGTCCCCCATAAATTGTTTTTTTCCCAACAAATTTGATCATGAATTTTACCAGATGAGAAAAAATCGATAATTCCGATGATTTAATTTCGTGCTACATCAGCAAAACGTTGTAGATTTTAAGTCTCCGATATCTTTTGGCATTTGGAGATCTCCAATTTACCTGTAGTTGACGTGGATGGGTAATATTAATTGTTAAATACACAACTGGATATTTATTTTCTGTTATTTCCGTTCGTTGTTTTGAGTGATGTGTCTGTTTGTCCGTCGTACGTTAAAGACAGCTGGCGCTATATAAAAAATATCAATGAGCCTTATCAATTTAGAAGCCAATCCAATGCTGGTTATATTGGACGGACTATTCTACACTTGGAGATCCGGATGCATAAGCATGCCCCGTCTAATGTGCCACTCTTCTTTTCGGTCTTGACATCATCTATTGGTCAACAGCATTGAGCACATAATGCGGGTTGTGCGAATAATTATAAAAAAGTGTGGTTTAAGATCATAAATATATTAATAATTAATTAATTTATTCTATATTAATTAGTATTAATTAGTATTAGTATATTAGTATATTAGTATCAGTATTAGTATCATATATAGTTATATTTATACATAAATATTTTCCGATATTTATTTTATAAATATTTATTTATTTTATTTATAAATATATAATATATAAATATATTTGTATATAAATGTATATGATGTATATAAATGTAACATTTATATAAATGTATGTGATCTATATATGTATATAAATGTTTATAAATGTATATATATATATGTATATTTGTATATATTTGTATATATTGTATATAAAATATATTTATATATAAATATATAAATATTTATTTATTTTTTACAATATTTATTATACAATATTTATATTTCACAATATTTATACATAAATAGTATTAGTAATAGTATT
>OY744543.1:11156538-11159038 GCA_963556195.1 Sepiola atlantica
GCAGAATATTACTTAAGAGATATTAATAATCCACGATTATCGCTCAACAGTTATTCGTTTACATTAACCTCGAGTATGACCATTCTGTAGTCGGTTGATAAGTAGACTCGTGGTATCTTGTTCCACAGATTGGATGTTCTCGGAAAGAAACTTTGTTCATGGAAGTTTCGTTTGGTATTTGGTAAAGAGAGGAAGAAAGGAAAGTTTTTACTGTGGTTGTAGCTAGACGAGTTCTTGCTGTGAATGTTTAGCAAGGGGAGAGAAGGGATTGTAGCTGAGTAGTGCACCAACCATGAGCAACACGATGGAGTAGAGAGAGACTAGCAACATTCCTTCTGTGTGAAAGAGATCATCCCTACTAGATGTCGAAGTCAGTTTTGGACTCTGTCAAGACAAGAAGGGGTGCTCCAAGCTGCACATATTCCATCTTATGATGTATCTGGCTCTCATACAGAATTGTTATAGAGGATTGACTCAGGAGTGCGGGTACTTTCTGGAGCGGTAGAATGATCCAACAATTTTGCTCGCAACCTTAGCAACATATTTCATCTAAGTCTTCCATTTCAGGTCCGGGGTGAAGGTCCGTCCTAGAATCTTAATTTACAATCATCGAAATTGCCACTACCTAAAAAATTAACTGGCTTCGCCAACTCACTGTTTCGTTGTCCCAACAATCTAACCCGAACTCAATGGGTGACGCAACGGGTCTCATCCTTTCTACCAACCACGAATACAAACTTTTGGTGGATTTTGACGCAAATCTTGTGATGCAAACTCTAAGCATTGTAAAACAAGCACAGGAATTCAACTCCGTGGCGATGCGACAGAGGTTGGAGCTTGGCAGATAGTGCGGGGCCTATTAGGTTAGACATTCTTTTTGCATCCTGTCCAAGTGTTACATACCTATTCACCTTTTCCCGTCAATACTCAGGACGGCTGTGATGGTTGATTTCGCCGTGCTGTGTTAATTATTCGGCCGTTCGTCGGGTTGGCTGTGGGCTGTACCGTGTTGAGCTGTTAATTTACACACGTGACACAAGAGAGAACTGGACTCTGGATTTGGCTTTAAAATCTCTTCATTTCGGAAACAGATATACTTCGACAGGACACATGGCGTGTGTGTGAGGGGGGAGAGACAGTTCGTTAGGTCAATTTCGGGCTACTGGCCCCCTCCCACCCAGCGGCTCACTCGTTTGACTTTCAGCAACCAAGGGACTTATCAACGGAAGTGACGTTGTTTTCACTTCCGCTCTTAGCCCCCCCCCCACTCTCTAGAGCTATCTCCTATCCTCTGCGTATCTGCTGGGGCCTCCCTCTCCAGCCCTCCACCGCTATACAACACAAAAGAGAGAGAGAGAGAGAGAGAGGCTAGTAGTTGACGCATGATCCCATATGTGATAATAATATCCCATGCACGAGCTAATGGTGGCTTGATTTATAGAGGTACATAATACTAACAAGTTTTAGAAGTTTTCTAGCCCGGTAAAGGGAGCCTACCTTCTTTATAGCAGGCTTGGCAGCATCTTTCATGCACTTGTATTCCACTATATGATGTCAGCAAATGTCAGGCCTACGAGTTGAAACGTTTGACTCTGGGGAATGGATGATATCGGCCATGACAATAAGTGGTCAGAACAGTTTTTTTTATAGTTGTTAAAAGAAAAGGTAGCATTAAATGTAACTATCCATTTTTGTCCCCATTCTACTACAGACTGGGCTCCTAGGAACCTCCTATTACTCTTTCATTGTTCCAATTGGCAATGAAGCTAGACTGATTTCCGTAGACTTCCAATGCTAAGAACCAATTGGCTAATAAACTGCTGACCATTTAAAATACGGACTTCTCTCCTGACACGTGACCCTGCTCGACTACTCAGAGGCTTTGCTTGAGTTTTCAGCCAAAAAGAGGCAGAAAATAACCGACTTGTGTCATCGACTTACGCTCTGAAATCACCTATGACCTTAAGGTGTCGCTCAAACCTCTCCATACAAACACTCATTCATGCAAAATTTATAATCTATTCCATAAACCACGACGGTATCCATAAGGTCGGGTACATAAAACTGGTCACGTTGGTATGTGTGTGTTGGTATGAGGTCCGCGTGTAACTAATTGAAGTCGCCTAATAAAAATCAATGCAGAACATTTTGTTACTAAAAATAAGAAACAAAATATTAACACGAATTATGTAGTTGCATTCATTTAATAGAATACTAAAGCTGTTTTCTCATATTGTTCTATTTTCACTTACAGATGGATGTGTACACCCTTCTTGTCGTTGTTTACCCAGATTGTCAATCATGTGTAGATAAAACACTCGGACGCCGATGTTAGTTTATAAGAAGGGTTAACTCGAACTATTCATGGACCCAAAGTAGGGGTGATGCCAAGACATTAACATGCGGACTTCCACGTCAGAGAGAGAGAGAGAGAGAGAGAGAGAGAGAGAGAGAGCGCGTAGGTAGATAGATAGATAGATCGCTTGTCTCGTTAAAACTA
>OY744543.1:11161538-11166538 GCA_963556195.1 Sepiola atlantica
CTGGACAGAATTGCTTGTAAGTTGGCATGTGGACTACTGACCCCTCGGTGAAGCTCATATGCCTTATGAGAAATATATCACTTCAACGCTGGGGGTCCCCGGGCAGCAACTTCCCTCCCCCCACTTTTGTCTTTTTCACGTACACTTACACACGGGGAATCCTTGAAATATTTTAGTGTATGTTTCGTTTGGGCTCTGACTCTTTTGTCTGAAATATGTATAGTTTGGTTCGATTGAAGGAAGCCATCCTCTACAGCTTTGGCACCTTTGAGAGAAGTTTATTTTATTTTTGGTCGCCTATTTCCTGATTCAAACAATCCAACGCAAGGTCAATGAGTGACCCAACGGATGACGTTTTTTTATTTCTAGCGTTTTCTTTCTAGCGTTTTTTTCTAGCGTTTTTTCTAGCGTTTTTTCTAGCGTTTTATCTAGCGTTTTTTTCTAGCGTTTTCTTTCCAGCGTTTTCTTTCTAGCGTTTTCTAGCGTTTTTTTCTAGCGTTTTTTCTAGCGTATTTTCTAGCGTTTTTTTCTAGCGTTTTTTTCTAGCGTTTTATCTAGCGTTTTTTTTTTCTAGCGTTTTCTTTCCAGCGTTTTTTTCTAGCGTTTTGTTTCTAGCTTCTTTTTTTCTAGCGTGTTTTTCTAGCATTTTTTTTCTAGCATTTAAAAAAAAATTCAATCCCAAAAATCTATAGTTGTAAATAGCTTCTTAAACGTTTAAATATGTTTAACTTTTTATGAGAGTGTTGAGGTTGTATTTGCAAACAACATGGGCGCGTTGGGGATATTATCAGGTTACAGTTAGGGTTAGGGTTAGGGTTTTTTTCGAGGGGGGTAGGAGCAAAAACGGCAACGCAAATTTACTTTTGCTTTAGATGTTAATTCAAGATAGAAACTACTTTTTAATTGACAGTTTAAAGTCTTCAAAAGCATTTTCTAATTTCGGGCCATTTGGAATCATTCCCGAATGGGGAAATATTTTTATTTTTTTTTTACCATTCCAAAATAGCACTTTGTGCAAGTCAAAGAAGATTGAAAGAAATAAAATCCGTGTCCTTTTTCGAATATCTGCGATGAATGTCGTTTTGTATATATTTCTTTTGTTTTAATTAATGGGTTCGCTGAACGATTAAAGTTCATTTGTAAAGAAATCCATTGTTTTGAGGCGTCATCGGAGGAGACGATCGAAAAAAATCGACGGAAGAATGCATGTCTATTTTCGTTGATGTAAAAATGGAAACGGTTAAAATAAAATGGAGAAAAAAAAAATGTCGCTTTTTATAGTTTTAATTTGTGGCGCTGGTTAAAATACACTGAAAAGAACAACGCTTCGTATATTTTTGGTTTTGTTTTGGTTTTGTTTTAAATTAAGAGTTCGTCGTCGCACTCTTAGGGTTCATTTGTTACGAAATCTATCGTTTGCAGCTGGAAAAACGAAAAGCGAAAAACGAAAAACGAAAAACGAAAAACAACAGAAGAATCCATGCCCTGTTTCTATTGACGTAAAAAATAGAAATAGTTAAAAATGAGAATAAAATGAAAAGAATGGCGATTTGTATGTTTTAATTTTGATTAATAAGTTCGTAAGTGGCTCTGGGTAAAATAAACTGAAAAGAATATCGATTTTTATAATATTGTTTGTTTTAATTAATAACTTCGTTGACGCGTTAGGATTATTTTTTCGGTACTTTTATTGCTGACGTGCCAGATTTCCGTGACTTCGCGGAAGCGCCTGAGAACTGGCGAAACGAGACGAGATGAAAACGAGGTTGAAACTGCCAAGCGCTTAATGGAAGACTTTCAAAGCAAAACATGCATAGTTTAAAAGAGATAAAAAAACGAACAAACCGTAGCTGAAGAACTGTAAATAAATATATTTTTATTTTTTGGTGGGCCAAATGAACCAATCAAATGTGTAGATGTAAATGTTTTGATTTGTTTGTGAAAATAATGTTTTTATAGGGAAGGGTAAAATTTTGTCAATGTTTATTTAAACATAAAACAAAGAAAGAAATGAAAATGCTATGCTTTTGAATTAGTCCTTCCGGAGATTCGACGACCTGACAAAGCTGATAATAATTCATTGATGTTGCAATAGAACGCGATTATTGTTTTCTTCCAAATATTGTCGGCTGCTTGCTATAGCCGGCTTGGTGAATGAATGCTGCAACCTGATTGGTTAATACTTCGTCAGCTCTTGGGCGCTTCTGAAACCTGTCACGGAAACCTGTCGCGTCAGTTATACGAGTACTATTTTTTCCATTATGTGTAGGGTCATCACAGAAGACGATCGAAATGAAAAAAAAAACCCAAACCCTAACCCTAATCCTAATCCGTCTCGTTCATTTATTGATGTTATATTGTTTATATGTCTTCCCTATAAAATTCCAAGAAAAACATTACGTTATTTCAAATATTTTTATAATTGGATTTCGAATGACTTTATCTGACTTACTGATTGATAACAAGCCGCGCGTGCGTGCCCCCCCCTGTATGTGACTCGATGTGGCGAGTGTAAAATGCAATAAATTTGGGCAATTTGGGGCATTTGTACCCCCCTTTGACCCCCTGGGGGCGCGAACCAGAATTTTTCTGAGGTCAAGGATGCTCATTTTATATCCAGAACAATTGCCTCTACATTTTGGCCAAGTTTCAGAATGGATGGATCAAACGTTATGGGAGAAAAGGGTCATTTTTGCCATTTTGGGGGCTTTCGACTTCCTGGGGCGCCAATCAGATTTTTTCCAAGGTCAGCGATAGGTATTTTCTATTAGGAATAATTGCCTCAACATTTTGGCCAAGTTTCAGAGAAATTGAATGGATGGATGAAAAGTTATGGGGCAAAAAATGTCATTTTTTGCCATTTCGGGGCCTTTTGACCCCCTGGGGGGCTAACCAAATCATTTTACAAAGATCGGAGAATGTCACCTTCTAACCTGACCCAAGTTACAACTTCATGCAAAATTTCAGAGAAATTCAATGGATGGTTGCGGAGAAAAATCCGGACGGACGGACGGACGGACGGACGGACATGCCTCAAAACATAAGTCCCCCGATTTTATAAATCGGGGGACCAATAATCAAATGAATTAACTGTACAAGATTGAGGCTAACAGAAGTGATGAATGTCCATGCTTTCGACGTCTATATTACGACATGTATGTAAAGAAATTATAATATTATATTTATTAAAAGTCAATAATGATGACAATCTATGAATGTTTTGTAATTTTTTAAAAGTCGATACCGTTTCATGCTGTCAGACACTGGGGCTTACAAAGTATATCTCTTCAAAAATAAAATATCTATAGAATTAAATATTGGAATCGGTAAAATCGATCGAAGGTAAAAAAAAATGCTAAATAGTTAAATAATTATTACCGTTATGTGTAGGTGAGTGTATGTTTTGATAAGTTGATGGTGAAATCTTCGTTGCCAAACTTTGTTAACTAGTATGTCTCTATACTGAGAAGGGGGCAGTCATGTTTTTAGGTGTTTTTTTTTTTTTAGATCTCTGACATTAGCTCCATTTGCCAACACCTAAAAGAACATGGCTGCCACCCTTCACAATATAGACACATACTAGTTAATACTAAAATAATAATAAAGGGAGGGCCCGTGGACGAGTGGTTATAGCACTTGTCTTTGGGCTCGATCCCACTCACGGCATGCGAATTTTCGGGTCTGAAAACTCCCTCTGTCCACCCAGCAGTAAATGGGTACCTGACTAAAACTCAGGGAAGGTTCAAGGCAGCGGAAGGAGAGGGATGGGCTCCGCCTTCCATATGCTGTGCCCTAGACACGGTGATTCTTAACAAATCACCGCCGCTACGGCCATGGGCAGTGTGCGATATCGGCAACGACACTCGTGCGCGTCCAGGCTATGCGACCTTTACTTTACTTTTTACTAAAATAATACACCACGATAACAACACTAAAAGATTTAAAAAATCTTGAAGCCCTCTACATAAAAACTAAACATCCTACAATCAATAATGTTAAATACGAAACTAGTCACAATATTTTAAAATGTTGCCAAATTCTTAGCCATTAAGCAATTATAGGATTGAATCTTGAACACGCTCAGAACGTAATCAAATCCTTCACGGTGAACCTTTGAACTTTTGTTGATTTCACGGCGATCCAGAAAATAATGTTTCATTACAAGACCTTCTCGCCACATTCTGTGCTCTCCATGCCTTTCTCCAATAAACCCACGCCTCCGTGCACATGTGCATCGGCCTTCCACATAGCATCTACTACTTCTCCAACCCAGAAGTGCATATTGACATAATATTACCTGAATACTCCCCTCCCTGATGCTTACAGGTTTAAGGCTAACACTCTCCCACGTTTTCAGTAGATGGACACTCCCGAAATACTGGACATGTCAACTTATGATATTGTTGATTTCATGACGATCCAGAAAATAATGTTTCATTACAAGACCTGCTCTCCACATTCTCTGCTCTTCACATTCTCTGCCTCCTTGCTCTCCTTTCAACAAGCGAAGCGACTACTCTCCTTTCTGTTTCGCAGAATCTACTTATAGTCTGTACAATTATTTATCTATGAAAATTAGATTTTATAGTTACGGATGGTCAAAATAATCCATAATTTGCTCTCCATCTTTCCTAAATACAAGCCTAGTGTAATAATAATAACAATAATAATAATAATAATAATAATAATAATAATAATAATAATAATAATGATGATGATGATGATGATGATGATGATGATGATGATGATGATCATCATCATCATCATCATCTATATATTAATACGATAGCGTGTGTGTTCGGGTGTCACGCTTACATCAAAAGATCTGCGCATGCGTGCCGCACCTAGATTTGGAAAAGCATTCAAGTCACCTAATTTTCGTAATTTTTCAAGTATTCCCCTTTGGCGCAACGGTTGATTTTTGACGTCGGCCCGACCGGTTTATAGTTCGATCCCAACCAACCTCTAAAAAAATGTTCTACATCGAAGGGGGGGGGGGA
>OY744543.1:11171538-11199038 GCA_963556195.1 Sepiola atlantica
CTCTCATCAGATATATACATCCATTTGAAGAAATGTTTTTCGATTTGAAAGAGTGTTCTTTCATACCCTTAACAAACCATTTTGATTTAGTTCTAATATATATATATATATATATATATATATATATATATATATATATATATATATATATATATATATATATATATAAGAGAGAGAGGGAGGGAGAGAGAGAGAGAGTTATACACATATACTCAAATACATAGATAAGATTCATTGACTGGGAAATTTTATATAAATTTGCATTGATCGATCGATAGCTTGACAAATTGAAACGAAATAAGTTATTGATAAATATACGGTGACGTGCGTCTCAATTGAATGAGTCGGAAATTTCCTCCTTCTTTTCAGCATCTCCCTCCCGTTCCCCCTGCTCTCCCCCGCCTTGGCCCCATCGTCCGTATTACCTTCTATCACCAGTTAATCTCCTCATCAATCGACAGAACCGCAATCTTTCAAAATGAAAGAATGAATCATAAAAGAAAAGATTAATCTCGCATATGGAGTTGGCGCCTCAGAGAATGCACAAACCATTTCTCTTCTAAACAGACCTATTAACTATATAATACCGCACTAAGGCATTTCATATTCGTACGTACGTTATCACCTTTCACACACATTTTAAATCTATATAATACCGCACTAAGGCATTTCATATTCGTACGTACGTTATCACCTTTCACACACATTTAAAATCTATGTAATAATACGCTGAGGCATTTCATATTCGTACGTACGTTATCACCTTTCACACACATTTTAAATCTATATAATAACATGCTAAGGCATTTCATGTTTGTACGTACGTTATCACCTTTCACGCACATTTTATATCTTTCTAATAATATGCTAGCCATTTCATATTCGTATGTACGTTATCACCTTTCACACACATTTAAAATCTATATAATAATACGCTGAGGTATTTCATATTCGTACGTACGTTATCACCTTTCACACACATTTTAAATCTTTCTAATAATACGCTAAGACATTTAATGTTCGTACGTACGTTATCACCTTTCACGCACATTTTATATCTTTCTAATACTATGCTAGGCATTTCATATTCCTACGTACGTTATCACCTTTTAACACATTTAAAATCTATATAATAATACGCTGAGGCATTTCACATTCGTACGTACGTTATCACCTTTCACACACATTTAAAATCTATATAATAATATGCTAAGGCATTTCATGTTTGTACGTACGTTATCACCCTTCACACACAAGTAAAAATATGTTATCGTCCGGTAAACAAAGCTGGAGATTAGTGATTAGTCTGATGTCGCTAAGGTAAAAATTCTTTTTATTATTGACGTGTTTTGTAAGAAACTGAAATTCTTTTTTTTTTAATAAATCACGAAAGAAGAAAAAGTCATTTTAATAGTATTTTCATTGATAGACATTTATTATTTTTAAAGGGTATACTATTATTGACAGTAAATTATACTGATTGCTTGTAGCAAACACCGTGGAATTTGCACTATTATAATTAAATGTAATATGGGAACCAATGATGAGAAATAGTAGATGAGAAAATCACTAATATACGCCACATAGTAACACAAGGTGTACTCGAACACCGTTAGGAACGCTTTCACCCTTCTATCGTCACAAATAACCCTAACCCTAACCCTATCCCTACTATCGTCTCAAGTAACCCAACCCTAATCCTAACCCTAACCCTATCCCTACTATCGTCACAAATAACCCAACCCTAATCCTAACCCTAACCCTATCCCTACTATCATCTCAAGTAACCCAACCCTAATCCTAACCCTAACCCTATCCCTACTATCGTCACAAATAACCCAACCCTAATTTTAACCCTAACCCTATCCCTACTATCGTCACAAATAACCCAACCCTAATCCTAACCCTAACCCTATCCCTACTATCGTCACAAATAACCCAACCCTAATCCTAACCCTAACCCTATCCCTACTATCGTCACAAATAACCCAACCCTAATTTTACCCTAACCCTATCCCTACTATCGTCACAAATAACCCAACCCTAATCCTAACCCTAACCCTATCCCTACTATCGTCACAAATAACCCAACCCTAATCCTAACCCTAACCCTATCCCTACTATCGTCACAAATAACCCAACCCTAATTTTAACCCTAACCCTATCCCTACTATCGTCACAAATAACCCAACCCTAATTTTAACCCTAACCCTATCCCTACTATCGTCACAAATAACCCAACCCTAACCCTAACCCTAACCCTAACCCTACTATCGTCTCAAGTAACCCTAACCCTAACCGAATGCATCGTTTATTATATTTCAACATTAAATACTCGAACCATTGTGGATTGATTTCGAGATCTAGTGGGGGCCCCCTTTTCTCTTCCTTGCAGCCTATTTATCACAGAAGAGACGTTGCTAGTCTTTTTCTACTCGATCGTCATTTTGAATAGTAGGGGCTCCAGGCCGGCCTGTAAAACATCCACAGCAAAATCTCGTCCAACTACAACCACTGTAAACAATTTCCCTTTCTTCCTCCGTGTATCTGGAACTACACGGAACTTCCATGTGCAGAGTTTCTTTCTAAGAACGACCAGCTTCAAGTCCAATGTTAACAAATTCTTGTTGAGTCTTCTTCCTAAATAATCAAATTCTGGCCAGTTTCAGCCATCGTCTCCAATTGTGAAGGTGTTGTCTCACCGTTAAGCTGACACACTCATTAGTTCTTATCCTCGAGTGACTTTTGGGCCTTGATAAGCGGTAGATCATCAGTACAAGAAAATCCTGGAGTGTTTCTTTAGGGTATTCGAGGGAAGACATATGAAAGTTTTTAAAAAAACATCGAACCTCAGTGAAGTTTACCTGGAGGGAAGAAACTGATTTAGTTTCTGTACGTTTCTAATTTAGCGTGTTAGTTTACTTATAACCTGGGTGAAATTACAAATTTAATACCCTTCCCAATGAGTATTAGTGTGCGACAAACCAGAAAGACACCGCCACGTGTTTTACCCGTTTCTACTTGCTCACTATAACTGTCTGTGTCTCTCTTTCTCTCTTTCTCTCTTTCTCTCTTTCTCTCTCTCTCTCTCTATATATATATATCTCCTTCTTTATATATATTCATATATGTATATGTATATATTTCTATATATCTATTCCCAAATACAATCTGAGAGAAGGATCAAATTCTAATTCTGCCTGATGAGATCTCAGCTTTTATCAGCTGTAAATCGATAACATCGACATGCCAGTGTCGCAGATTTTGTACGCTTGAATAAAAACGATCATATATATATATATATATATATATATATATATATATATATATATATATATATATATATATATATATATGAAGACAAAATCAAAAATTAGTTGCTCCCTGCTTGCTATAACTCTGACTCTGTGTGTGTGTGTCTCTCTCTCTCTCTCTCTCTCTCTCTCTCTCTCTCTCTCTATATATATATATATATATATATATATATATATATATATATATATATATATATATATTTCTTTTTCTCTAGGCTAAGGGGTAAATATTTGTACTACTTGTGGTATTGTTCTCTTTTGTTTATAGAAGACTATTCCAATAGTTTGTCTTACCTTTCTTCATTACATTCAACTGTTAATAGACACAGAGAGAGAGAGAGAGAGAGAGAGAGAGAGATAGGGGAAGAGAGAGGGAGTGACAGAGAGAGAAACAGAGAGACAGACAGACAGACGGAAGTGCCAGTGATAAAAACGGCCTAAAATAAGTGCGAAGTGTTTTTTTTTCTTTTGGGGGGCGGGTAAACAAAGTACAATGAGAGAGGAATAGATTGATAAAGACAAACTTAGTAAGAGTCGCTTAGTGAGTTAATTGCAAATTACGGCTAATTAGAAAAAAAACAATTGCATTTTTTCAAACATAAATAAATCTCCAAAACTAATGAATATTTTAGTATGTATTTTGTGTGATAAAACACATAGGAAACTAACGCCTTAGAGAAATAAACGTTGATTAACTCAGCTGTAGTAGAATAATAACAATTAGATGTCCACATTTTCTATCAAAAAATTCCCACTTTCTGGGGAAATGTTCACATTGCGAAAAACGATTCTTACTTTCTTGCACGTTTTACAAACGTTTATAATATTTGTTTGGATGCTCTCATCCGGTTTTCATAAGACGCATCTCCAAGTTTATTAAATTTCAATCTATATTCCTTATTCCCGATACGTATTTCGGTTGTGAAGTCCCACGTAATTCAGTTCATTTACAAAAACAAATATTGCGAATAGAAAACGATTCAATACTTTTGCTAATTTCATCTTTACGTTCAACGTCATTGGATCGAAAAAAAAACGCCTTTCAATATCAGTACTGAAGATTTGGCATCCGTCTGTCGGAAACCGAACCATACTATCACTTCTATTAATTATACTATTGTACTATACTATTTCAGACGAATATACTATCTTTCAATGCTCAAGTTGGGTGAGATGGGGTAGGGTAATACCATCTACAAAGACATTACCTCTTCCTTTGGGATTAGTATAGTATGTGTTCTGTTGTCATAATACAATACTCCGAGACATTACCGCCTTCTTTTGGGGGTAGTGTAGTATCTGTTCTGTTATCATAATACCAGGTCAATATAGCTGATCAATATTGGCTAGAAAAAAAAACTTGAACACTATAAAAAAAATGATTGTATAGTGTGAGATTCGAACCTACGATGGCGTAACATTTTGGAACTCGAGGGGGGGAGCGTATACACACACAATCTAACGAAAGCATTTTTAATAAGTTTTGCGCGCATATATCAAAATTAGTTCGATTATATCAAATAAATAAAGAAACGTAAATAAACATAAAAATAACATTTTTATAATTCTTATTAAAGTCAAAATATTTTTGTGGACATTTATCAAATATATTTTATTCATTTTTTTATGTAAAAAAGATAAATGTTTCCTATTGAAATGTCGGAACATTTGTTTCTAAAGTTATTCTTACGCACTCTTACTTTTAACTCGAGACTTATAAAAAAGGTTCAAGAACTTCTGACATTGATAAAGAAAATCGAATCGAAGGTGCTGATTCCAAATCTATGGTTAATTTGGCTCTAAGATGAATTGTTAACTGTGATGCCACGACACACATTTGTTTTTTTTTTATATGTATAGAAGTCTATCTATTTTTGTCGCATGATAACTGTTTAAAATGAAAAATTACTCGACCTTTGCAGACGCTATTAATATTCCTTCATAATCACATTCGCCCTGCATCTAAAAACATATTTCAAAGCGCCATTTTTTCTTTTTCTTTTTCTATTATTGTCACGTGTGCCTGCAGTTTGCGCTACGACATGAATTGTTGTTGTTGTTGTTCTTCTTCTTCTTCTTCTTCTTCTTCTTCTTCTAAAATAAAACCCTTTCTAATTAATTCGCCTGCGTTCTGTTTTGTTTTGATTTTTCGACTTTTCTCATTATTTAAAGATTGTTAATTATTCGACGGAATTAATCTGAGCAACAAGCGCCGGCGGAGAGCCGAGCAAAGATGGTTTCTTTTTTGAGAATCCATTTTCTTTCTTTTTGTATTTTTGGCGGGAAATGTGGAGAGATTATTTTAGATGATTTAACAAATGTCTCATCTCATAAATTAGCATTTTTAGTTCTTAAGTATTTATAAAAAGTGTTAAAGCAATTATATATGATCTATCTATCTATCTATCTATCTATCTATCTATCTATCTATCTATCTATCTATCTATCTATCTATCTATCTATCTATCTGTCCGTCTATCTATCTATCTATCTATCTATCTATCTATCTATCTATCTATCTATCTATCTATCTATCTATCTATCTATCTATCTATCTCTCTCTCTCTCTCTCTCTCTCTCTATATATATATATATATATATATATATATATATATATATATATATCTGTCTATCTATCTATCTATCTATCTATATATATATATATATATATATATATATATATATATATATATATATATGTCTGTCTATCTATCTATCTATCTATCTATCTATCTATCTATCTATCTAATTCTGTCTGCCTGTAGGCCTATCTCTTTCTCTCTCTCTCTCTCTCCCACACAGACATATATATATATATATATATATATATATATATATATATATATATATATATATATGTGTGTGTGTGTGTGTGTGTGTGTGTGTGTGTGTGCAGAACACCGCTCCCGGCGTTGCCCGGGGAAAATATAAAATAATAATTTGATTATATATATATATATATATATATATATATATACATGCATATATATATACATATATATACATATATATGCATATACATACATATATGTGTATATATACATATATATACATATATATACATATATATACATACATATATATATACATATATATATATATAAATATATATATATATATATATATATAAATATATATATATATATATATATATATATATATATATATATATATATATATATATATATATAAATATATATATATATATATATATTCGGAGAAGTTGACGCACCACAGAATATAAAAAACTAAATTTAAAAACATATCACTAAAGAAATATTTAATTTCTTTGATAGAAACTTTTACACGTAAATAGAGATTATATTCTTTATATATTTTTACAGAAGATTAATACGTGAAGTTGGAAAGAGAAAAAAAGGTTGATATATATGTGGAGTATTAAGGAAGACGGGAAGAAGGTTGGGTATGGGGAAAGAGTAGTTGGTGGCCACATAATATTTGCTGATTGATCTTTATTTTAGAACTGGGTGATCGTATCACCCTGGAAGAGGAAAATGTGAGGTCAGTCAGAAGGACATAAAGTCAGCGAAAAAAAGATTGAATATTTACATCCGGAAGGGAGGGACTATATCAATTCTTATTCTATTTCGTTTAAAGTATGCAGGAGGAGCGAAAACAAACAAAAAAAGCCATGAAAATATTGCCCAGTGTCCTACCAAATGTTGTCTGTGATGATTTTTTTTCTGCTAAAACTTGTATAATTTGAAAAAAATCTTATTTTCTGTCTGACTTTGTGCTTGGAATCTGCGAATATTGCTGTGTTAACGAATCATCTGCAATTTAGGTTCTGACTATTTTTGTAATCATCGTAGGCACTGAGAAATTAAATTCGTTGTTGAAATCAACCATATCAGGAAAAAGCGCGTTTTTATTATTTTTAAGTGTAACAGCTCTCTTGTGTTTATATACATTTTCTTCCAGTGTTCAGTGTAATTTTTTGTTACATATGTTGCATGGAATAGCATAAATACCAGCTTGTGTAATCAATGTTTATAATTTTACTAATAACGTTTTTGATGGGTTGTGGAGGTTTATCATACAGTACGGTATCGACATTTGGATAATATATCATAGCTGTGTACGTTGTGTTTGTTTATATGAAGGTGATGAGTCTATTTCTAAGTGTAATTCCTGGGTTTAGTGTTATTATATATGTTTACGAGTTTCATTTGAACCTTTTCGTGCATGATTGTTTACAGAAATTCTACGCACCTGATCTAACTTGTTCTTGAACCGCGTACCTTCAAGTGGAGCTGACTTCCGAAAAGGCCCTTAATTACTAATGATGGAGGCAAAACGTATTTCTCGATGCCTTTGACTCTTACAAACACAAATATAATTGCTTGAATCAAAATTTATGATAATTCATGTCAACTTTTGTATGTGTTATTCTGGAACAAAAGTATACATGAAACGGTTTAAGATTCACGTGAAATCTCATTTTTTTCAACTTCATTAGATATGTATTAAGTTTTGCATATGCTGAAGGCGCGTAAATAGGGAACTATTATTACATCTGTTTTAATTTTAGTGTTATGGCGAAAGGAACTTTTATTATATTCCATATAAATAAATAAATGAATGTAACCGTAGTCAAAGGCGAGCAAAAAGGTTCATTTTCCTTGGCTACTTCACCGAGATATACGGTAGAGTGCTACTCTTTTCCAAGGATTATTCCACTTACTTTTGCTCTTCAATAGTGTTGGGACGATTGATCAGAATCGGAATCGGGAATCTGAAAAATCGGAAGTTTTTTGGATATCGGAAGAATTTGTGTCTATTTTCCGATGCTAAAAACGATTCTATTAATTTTCTTTTTTTTGTTTAAAACTGAAGTTTCCATAACCTGTAGTAATGATAAATTGATAAATATTTATTGATTTTAAACTACCAGTAAAACTAAAAAAATATAGATAAGGCCCACAAGTGTATTTTAAGTTTTCGAAAATATATGCCCATAACACATGGGCTTTTATGGTAATCCGAAAATTTAGAACAGAATCGGTAATTGTATCGGAATCGGGAAAAACATTGTAATCGTCTCATCACTAATTTTCACTGAGTGTTTAACCAATTATCGTTTTTTTTTAATCCTAGACACCATATGCCGTTTTATGCTCAGCTAATAACATCAAGTTATTATTATTATTATTATTATTATTATTATTATTATTATTATTATTATTATTATTATTATTATTATTATTATTATTATTATTATTATTTTACGTTTTATACTATTCATGTACTCTGCGTTCATTGGGTCGGCGGGATGAAAGTAAAAAAGACATTTATTGAAATACATTTCAGTAGTCGAGGCACACCCGGCGTTTTTCGGGAATCACTACAGACACGTATGCACACCTGCTACTAAAACCCTGAACCCCATATGACAATTCTATTCCTATTTACTTGCCTCTCCAAGAGAGCAAAGTTAGACACAAGGTCGACTTTTTATGTGAGAGATCTTTAACTACCCAAAAAGGTCACATTTCTATTCGTCTATTAAATTTTTTTTTTTTTTAATAATTTTCAAGTAATAAGTACAAAAATAAATAAATAAAAATTACGTAATACGTTGTATTATTTTCATGGGTGTCAAGAACGGATGAAGACCCGACTATAATGTATCCTGTTTGATAAAAATTAAATATTCTTATCCAAATACCCTAGGTAATGTCGTTTCAGAATATACATAGTTATGTCAGTAAATCTCCAAAAATCATAGACTTAATAGACTTCAAGAATGGCCTATGCTGGAAATCTCATTTCTTTGATCAATCATAACTAAAAAACCAATAAACCAAATTAGTTAAAACTTTGCACAAAATTCTTATTTGATAGGTTCTATAAGTGTGTAAAATTTCAACATCATTAGTCAAGGAAACCCAGAGATCCAGAAAGTTCAGTCATTAAATCATGTTATCTGTGTGTACGTACGTACGTACGTACGTACGTATGTGCCACCCTGTATCTCATCAACTATTTGATGGATTCAGCTGATTTTTGGCAGAGATAGAGGTTCTAGGGTCTAGGCATTTTTATTTCAGTTTAACATATACCTTAGTTTTCCAGAAAATTCCAAAAAACCTTAAAATTGACCATTGTATTGAGGAATAGCCTTTACAAAAGGAGTGACATTCCATGAAAAATGCCAGTATACTGGAATAATATGCCCTTAATAGGGTTAAGATGAAAATTCATATACACTAAATGTACAAAAGCAAGGAAATTCCAAAAATTTTACACTTTTATTGTCATTAAGGGTATGCGAGCACAACAGGGCTATGTATTTTACTGGTAGGAATTTTTCTTCAGCGCACCTCACACACTTCATCCACTCATGCATAGAGATTTATACTGTAGTGATGTGATAATGAAATGGTTTGGCTGATATGTAGTCATACCCTTAATGACAATAAAAGTGTAAAACATTGGGAATTTCCTTGCTTTTGTACATTTAGTGTATATGAATCTTAACCCTATTAAAGGCATATGATTTCAGTATACTGGCATTTTTCATGGAATTTAAAACAGACAGTGACTACAGCTTTATATATAGACTACAAAAATGTGACCAGTTGAGTCACCCATTGAGCTCGCGTTGAATTATTTGAATCAGGAAAAAGTTAAATCTTCAAAACATAAAAAGACAAAAGACAAAATTAACTTCACTCTGCTAGCTATAACCCCCCCTCATTCTCTCTCTTTTATGATTAAATAGTATTGATACCTGTGATGCTATTTCCTGTTTATAATAGACTATTCCAATTTTCTGTTTATGGTATGTTGTATTACCTTTGACTGTTAATATATATATATATATATATATATATATATATATATATATATATATATATATAGGGAGAGATACAGAAGCGAGAGTAGTAGTATTAATAATATTAATAGTATTAATACTTGTGACAATATTTCCTATTGTTTATAATAGACTATTCAAATTTTATAGTTAGTTTTATAACTTTTGACTGTTAATATATATATATATATATATATATATATATATATATAGAGAGAGAGAGAGAGAGAGAGAGAGAGAGAGAGAAAGAGAGAGAAAGAGAGAGATACGGAAGCGAGAGTGGTAGTATTAATAATATTAATAGTATTAATACTTGTGACGATATTTCCTATTGTTTATAATAGACTATTCCAATTTATTGTTTTATAGTTAGTTTTATTACTTTTGACTGTTAATAGAGAGAGATACGGAAACAAGAGGAGTAGTATTAATAGTATTAATACTTGTGACGATATTTCCTATTGTTTATAATAGACTATTCCCATTTTCTTATTACTTTTTATTGTTAATATATATATATATATATATATATATATATATATATATATATATATATATATATAGAGAGAGAGAGAGAGAGAGAGAGAGAGAGAGAGAAAGAGTGAGAGAGGGGGAGGGAGAGAGATACGGAAGCGAGAGTAGTAGATACTATATGAGCCGGGCTTTCAAACAACATGGAGTAATAGACATAAACTTAGCAAGAGATTGCAAATCACTGCTAATAAGAACAATTAAAATGGATGTATAAAAACATAACTAAATCCCAATACAAACGTATATTCTAATATGTATTTTGTATGCTTAACTTATATAGAAAAAAAAGCTTGGAACTTTGATTAACTCAGATTTAGTATAATAATAGATATTGCATAGGCAACTAGACTGGGTTAATGTTTTTATTGTAATTATTTCTTTTGTTCGTAGCGATATTAGTAACACGATTTGATGCTAGACACATGAGAGAGAGGGAGGGGGATAGGGGGAGGGAGAGGGGGAGAGAGGGGAGAGGGGAGAGGGGTGAGGAAGATTGAGAGGGGTGAGGGAGAATAAGAGAGCGAAAGAGAGAATGGCATTTTGTCTGGAGATTCTTCGGTTTCGGTGCAGCGTTTGCCGGCAGCTCTACGCAGACGTCTAGACGGATTCTTCGGCAGAACGAGACAGCGAGACGAACAGACAGACGAGACTGCGCTAAAGAGAACCCAGCGAGCAGACAGAGTGAGAGAGCGCCGAAGATACCAGGCACAGACGAATACAGAAAACGAAAAAAAAAGGGAGGCTTCTTATCGCAGACGTGCTCCCTTTCTTGTTTGCGTCAAGACGTGCACACGGATACAAAGGAAAGCGAGCGTTAACACTTTCAGTGGCGCTAAGCCGGCCAGACAGCAGACTGCTGTTAGACTAGACAAGAAGCATCGAACCAGACGACTAGACAAACTGGTGGACAGACGGTGCGTGGTTTTATGCAATGTGGCGGGTTTGGGCCGGGTTTGGAGGGAGTGGACGTCGGTTACGAGAAGGGGGAAAAGTCATAATGTGCACTCCAGACGCGTTCCAGACAGACGCGAGACGTTTTCAAGCGTTCATCGTCTTGCACAGTGCCTTTTCCCCTCTGTGTACGTGTGCGCGCGTGCGCTGCGACGCCGGCGTGCGAGGATCGTGCACGCACACACGCACGCACACACGCACATGCGCAGACGGTTATCCAGACATTCGCATGGCGCGCAGACAGACGGCGGCCGATGTGGGAAGAGAGGAAAAAAAATTTAAAAAAAAAAAAAAATGGTTGGCCGGTTGGTAGCTCGTCTAGTAAACACGTTGTACTCATGTCTGTTCTATTCGTCATGGACAAATTTTGTTTTCTGCATTTAAATAAATAAACAACTTTTCGTCTATTAAAACGTAATAAAACAGATTATTTGGATTATTAGGACTACTATTCGCATCTTGGTTGTTATATTCACAACGTTTCGACCGATGTAAACACCGACCTTCCACAGATAAATCTTTTCCAACTGGGAAAACTACCTAGTCGAACTTGGAAATCTTTTTGTCAAGCAATGGAACTTGTATTTTATTTCGAACTGGATTCTTTATTTTATCCACAGTAAATTAATAAGCCTCACCGGAATTCCACTATTGGTCGTTCCCTTTAAATAAGGTTTTGATGATGTTCAGCCTCCTCTGTCTTTCCATCCTCCCCGATCCTTCATGAATATGTTTGTGACACCAACCAATGTCACAGCATTCTTGTATTTTTTTTCGTGACGGTACGGGGATGGCAGATTATGTTGTTGTTGTTGTTGTTATTATTATTATTATTATTATTATTATTATCATCATCATCATCATCATCATCATCATCATCATCATCATCATCATCATCATCATCATTATCATCATCATCATCATCATCATAATAGTTTCAGTTGCTTTGGTTTCGTGCAATATTCCTTCTGTGTTTTTAATTGTGTTTACCCACTGTTATTCTATTTAAATTCATCTATGGTTGATCGGTGTTATCTTTTTATGTGAGCTGGTTTCCACGCTCGAAGACTTTTCTTAATATCTCAATTGCGTTCAACGATGTCGTGTTTTGTATGATGTCAATCCTCCCTTTGATTCCAATTCATTATCCTTTCCACGTTTTTCGAAACTGTTCCTAGTGATCCTACTATCATCGGTATTACAGTGCTATTACATTCACTGCATATTTTTGGCTTGGTTTTTAGACCGCACTGATCTTCTTGTTGATAATTATCACGTCCGGTTTTCTGGTGGAAATAAGCTTATCCGTTTGCATTTTCATGTCCAATAGGATTTCATGTCTTCCATTTTCCAATAATGGTTCCGGTTCATGATTGTACCATTTATCTGGTTGTTCAAATGCATTCGTTTGCGTAGTTCCTAGTTGATCATCTTCCCAACCTTGTCATGTTTGTTGTTTATGTTATTTACTCACTAGACGGAAGCTGGATTATCGTTGCATAGATGACACGTAGCAACAGTTCGTTCCCTCTTAATTTCTTTTTCGTTGTTGTTACAGCGTGTTATTCTTTCTTCAAACGGAAGAATAACAATTTAAACTATTCTAATTAAACTATTTATATGATTGGAACTGTAGTAGTAGTAGTAGCAGTAGTAGTAGTAGTAGTAGCAGCAGTAGTAGTAGTAGTACTACTACTACTACTACTAGTAGTAGTAGTAGTAGTAGTACGGGAAATCAATTCTTCGACCCCAGCAGATTATCTGGTCGGCAGCTCAATCACATAAACTGCTGGAGTCCGTTGCGTAGATGACACGTAGTAGAAGTTCGTTTTTCCCGTTGTGTTTCCGTCATGTTTCCTGTAGATTAATAGCAGCGGTTGTAAATAATGACAACACAAAATCATTTGTTGTATACTATATACATACATAAAACTCTCAACCACTCCCCCATGAGGGAATAGTAGCAGCTACCCAGAAGAACGATCATACTCTCTTGCAGCCGAGACAAAAAAGAAAGACTCATCAGCTTAACCGCTACGCGCCACGACCGACTTCCTTTTATGACGCGATACTACTCTAACTCTAGTTTGACACCATTAAAAACTTTTATTTGCCCCAAACGAGGATGCAACATTGCGGAGATGTGGCAGGGGTTGGAGCTTGGTGGATATACCTCTAACTCTAGTTTGACATTTAACACTTCTATTTACCCCTAAACAAGGCAGATTGCCATTGGCGCGTATGGAGTTACTGTGATAGGGGCCAGATTTAAAGGGGCAACCTGAGTGGGGAGTTGGGCGGCAAGAGGTTTGTTCACACTACATTTAAATTTATGCATGTTGGTAGTCGGGGAATCAAAGAGCAGGGAGGGAATTCCAAAGGCAATTGATCCAAGAATAAAAAAGCTAGCAGAGTAGAAAATATTCCGGCATCTATGGGCCTCAATAGTGAAGGGGTGTGATTTTGCTGCTGTTAGGTAATGCCCCTATGGGAATGGACGTATCTGTTGGGAATCGTGATTTGTCTTGCGCGAATGAACGCGGGGCAGTCGAGTGCAAAACAGGGCTTGTTCTCACAGTCGGAGCTGGCAGACGTGACACGGTTACCGGTGACGAGATCCCAGATCAAGGGTCAGTCTACACCTGCGAGAGGCTTTGTGACTTCGCGGGCCTTGCGTGGGAAACAAAGGGATCTGTGACGTCACTCGTTCTCGTGAGAAACGAGTTTTTATTCAGTCTGTTTCAGAAAGCGAACTGAGAGGACGTGCGATTCACAATGTAAAGATACGGAATATTTCCCTTCAGGGAAGACAAGTGCGAGAATCCTCCCCCCTTTCTAGGAATAGTTAAGAAAACATTAATAACTAACTACGATGACGTGGGATTTGCTCTCTTAGTCTCTCTCGGCGTGGCGAATTTCCCCCAGATGAAATAACAACGCTTGAATAAAATGAATTAAATTTAAAAGCAGAGTTTGTCTTCGGGGGCGACATGGCTTTTATTGCAGTCAACAGACGACGGCAGAGAAGAAAGAATTCATCCACTAGACGACCACTCACTGGACGACACAACGAACCCTCTACCCGACGAGTATACGAAACTGCTAGTCGGGTGGATCGGAGTATTTATGTTGGGTATAGTAAGTTTGCCAGAGCACCCCATAGACTGGTATTGTCTTGGCCTTCGGGGGCTTGATTTACGCCAGTCTATGGGTCTGTCCTGTGCAGTTCTAGGAAGTCCACCCTCCCAGGCTTTGCTTCCCATCTTTGGGGAGGAGTAAGTTTATTGCTTACTGCCTGAGGCGCCCTTACCCGGGAATGCCGACGGGGCTGCCCAGGCAATTTTTAATGGCTAGAGTGCTCACCTTCTCAGGCGCTGGCTTTTCAAGCCCCACTTTCCGACCCGACCTTTGGTCACATCTTACCTTGTGGGAGTAAGATAAAAATGGCCTTGTGCCTAACCTCCTGAAGAGGAGGTAAATAATACTCATCCCTTCGGGGTACAAAATCGACTTCGCAATCTTTTTTGTATGGAAATCGCTCCAGACAAGCCATGAAGCCACTTGATATAAGGAAATACAAACAATCTCACTTTAAGGTAAAAAAAAACAAACTACCAACGATAAGTGTTATAGGGATAGATTCCGGTCTAGAAAACAGCAATTCTCCCCCCTTTGTCAGAAACATCACTCATCGAAAGTGAGGCCTAAAAGGACGAAATAAGTGAAGCGAGAGTTACAAGGGTGCCGAAAGTAGACCCAAGTTAGTCACTTTCTACTCTTAGTGGGAATGATCTCTTCTCTTCTATACAGTCTCTTTCTCACAGAAGAAACGTTGCTAGTCTCTCTCTATCGATCGTTATTTTGACGGTAGGTGCTCGACTGACCCCCAATCACTGACCCTAACCCTAACCCTAACCCTAACCCTACCCCCTACCCTGTAAAATATTCATAGCAAAACTCGTCCAGCTACGACCACTGCAAATAACTTTCATGTTACCCCTGTGTAGCTAAAAGAAAACGGAACGTTCATGAACATTTTATTTATTTTGGAAAACAATACTACAGGACTGCTTCCCAGCTGACTACCGCATTGTTATTTTCAATCCTCTCATAGTATTGTTGATCATATAACTAAAAATCTCATTACCTATTATCTTCGAGTGGCTTTTGGCCTTGTTAAGTGGCGCTTATTATATAAAAAAGATATATTTTCGATAATACAATGTCTCTTTCACAGATAATACGAATAGGTTAAATAGTTTTGGATTTTTCTTCCAATTTATCTAACATATAAAGTTATCTTGTCGGTTTTTTTTAAGTCAGACCCCAACAGTATTTTAGCTAACCAATCATTCTTTGCATCTAACTAGCAATTTTTTTTTATTTGTTATTGTTGTATCGTGTTATTCACAATATGATAACGTACTTCGCTATACTTTATTTGAAAAATCACATAGTCTGGCACGACTGCTAATAATCACCTAAAAATAAGTAAGACGGATAACTCATTTTAAATTGAAGAATATAATAGAAGTTATCTAACTCGTTCAAAAATGTGAAAGGAAAAATTAAATATATATATTTGGTTTACAACCGACGGCACTGATATTGTTCTGATGTTCTGTAATATATATATATATATATATATATATATATATATATATATATATATATATATATATATATATATATATATATTTCATGTATGCACATAACATTTTATAAGGAGATATAATTTTTTATGTATAAATTTTCAGTATTTACTTCAACGGTGCTCAATACGTGAGTAGAGCTAGGTAGTAATCTATGAAAATATATTTATAGCAATCATTTTAGCCTGAAGATTCCCCCCGGGGATGAAACGCGGGAGCCTCTGTGTAGCTTGATTGCCATAAATATATTTTCATAGATTACTATATATATATACACACACACACACACACACATATATATATATATATATACATATATATATACATACATATATATATATACATATATACATATATATATATATATATATAACATAATAGATATGTATATATATGTAAAACATGATATATATGCATATATATGTAAAACATAATATATATGTATATATATGTAAAACATGATATATATGTATATATATGTAAAACATAATATATATGTATAGATATGTAAAACATAATATATATGTATATATATGTAAAACATGATATATATGTATATATATGTAAAACATGATATATATGTATATATGTGTAAAACATAATATATATGTATATATATGTAAAACATAATATATATGTATATATATGTAAAACATGATATATATGTATATATATGCAAACATGATATATATGTATATATATGTAAAACAAAATATATATGTATATATATGTAAAACATAATATATGTATATATATGTAAAACATAATATATATCTATGTATATGTAACACGTAATATATATATATATATGTAAATATGCAGAAATTAATATATATATGTTTATATATATATGTTTATATATATGTTTATATATATATATGTGACATAATATATATATATGAATATATATGTAGAAGATACTATGTATGTGTTCTATAGACTAATATATGTTAATCATATTCGATATGTCAAATGAAATTCTTATTTTTGTAATCATGTTGACATTAGTCGACCGTGAAGTGCCTGCTTCGTGGTCACTCAGTGCAAATATATTTTAACCCTACTCCGCTCGACACATACCAAACACACACACACACACATATATATACATATATATATATATATACATATATATATATATATATATATATATATATATATATATGTATATATATATATATATATATATATATATATATATATATATATATATATATATATATATAATAATAATAATAATGGTAATAATCCAGGTGAAAAATATCCACAGGGTGGTAATCCAGAGAATTATAACCGGGTTTATAAAAAGTGCTCAATATCAAAATAGAGCTTTATATATGATAATTTTATTTACACAGACATGTACAAAATCTGCGACACTGGCATGTCGATGTTATCGATCAACAGTTACAATAAACTGAGATCTCATCAGGCAGAGTTAGAATCCGATCTTAACCTCAGATCATATTCGGAGAGAATATATATATATATATATATATATATATATATATGTATATATATATATATATATATATATATATATATATATATATATAGAGAGAGAGAGAGAGAGATAGATGGATAGATAGATAGATAGATAGATAGATAGATAGATAGATAGATAGATATTTTATGGACAAAAAAAATACACGAGTAAAATTAATTCCTTGAAGAGAACTGTTTACAACCACTTTCATCTCTCCTTACAAAGATTAAAAACAAGATTTAATGATACTAAACCTTATGTCTAGAATTCTTATTCTAATTTTGATCAAAATCCATTACGCGATATTTATTCTAGAAAATGTCTCAAATAAAAGGCTTAAGATTAAGGGGTCTCATAACGAAATCGCAATTCATGAAATCTTATTAATTAATGTCTAATAACTACGGATCAAATTCAATGAAAATCTGATATATTTTAATTTTCAGATTTGGGGTTGTGCCCACATTATGCCCCTCCCCCTAACACTTTTTAAATTACTCTAAATAAACTAAAATTTAAGAAATATTTATTAATTTATGACTAATACATAGAGATTAACATTTTTTTAAAATCTGAGATATCTGAATTTCCTCGAATAACTTCCGCCCCTTTTTACTCTCTTTTGCCTGAAACTAAATTAAACTTAATATAGCTCACATTTGTACCCCTTACGCCTAGAAGATTTGTTCCAAAATTCATAATGATCGGACATACTGAACTTCGTATATATATATATATATATATATATATATATATATATATATATATATATATATATATATATATAATTAACTTGTTACAAATATCCAGGGGGTATGAATCCGAAGGAAGTTGAAACCGGGTTTATGAGAGTGCTCAATGAAAATTCAGAGCAAAATATATATTTTTTGATTTTATTCCATTAGTTGCGACAAAACAAGTTTTGTTTCATTGGTGCAAATAGCGACCAACTCATCGGGCTGGCGATGGAATTCAAATGGCATAAGTTTTAACTTCACCTTAATATGAATATCTCGGCAGCATCTTCTCTTTCAGGCAAGTATTGTTTAATATAATAGACAAATCGTGTCTAGATATTCTTTGGTAGATCCTTTCAATAGTCCGACTTAGGATCTTAGTTTCGGATGGGAATTTGCTGATGAATTTGCCATAATTTGCATCTGTCTTCCAAGTACTTTCGGACTTATCAAATTATGGCAAATTCATTCCCAGATTCTTTGTTTGTTTGTCTCTTAAGCGTGCCTCCAGATTGTCTGGTCGTACATGTTAACCTGGAATATTGCAGATTTTTACCCTCGAAACCAAGAGTTATATACGAAGGACTGCCGTAAAACTAACGTATCTAATTTCTACTTTATAGATTTACGGTTTCGAGAGTATTCTTGTCACGCACAGAGGCAGAGACAGCTAGAGGACGACGTATTCTGATGCTGACTTTTACTAGATTTTCAGGAGGGGGCCCAGGGATTGGAGCTCAGTCGAGCACTTACCATGAAAATAACGATATAATAGAGAGAGAGAGAGAGGTCAGTAACATTCCTTATATGTGAAAGAGGCTGCAGGGTAGCGAAGATTCCCCATTTGGTTGCAAAGTCAGGTTTGTACTATATCAATGCAATAGAGAGTGCCCCGAAGGGCTCCTCCTTAGGTATGACAGCAGTACTCCATCTTAGGACGTCTCTAGCTCTTATAGAGGTAGACGATTGCGCCCGTCTGGATTGGGGTACTTTCTAGAGCTGTAGAAAGATCAAACCATTTTTGTCCATTGGCTATTTCGATAGCCGGGTTCCGGCGCTAATGCCGCTTGGCACTAGACCTGTCCTCTATGGATTGCTCTGTCAGGAACCGAAGTTTCAAACAGCAAAACTCTGAGACTCCCACGTTGCCACCGCCCCTACCACGGTTAAGAAATGTTGGAATTTAGGGGTCTGTCTGCTACTGAAAGTTATAATAGACGGGAAGAACAAAGTAAATTGTTTTAAATCTTTGTAAATTCTTTAAATACGATTAAACTTTTATGCTACGAAAATTTGTTGCCTCGTGCTTGAACTTTATACTACGAGTTGTATGAAAAAAAAGGGCGAAGTAGTGTTTTTTTTTAAACTATGTTTTCAATTCTTAGGGTGTTCAAGATTAACCAAGGTACTTGTATAAGTATATTTAATTTTGATCAAAGAGAATACAGGAGTACTGTTCTGTCTCCTTTCACGTAGGATGTGTATGAAAATATTTAACAAACTACTCCAATGAATACGTTTTAGATTATGTAACAGAAAATATTACCTAGGAAATATTTTTTTGTTTTAATCCCGAGACTAAAAAAAAGATGTGACTGTCTACCATTTCAAATTACACATGTTACATTTAGCTCTGATGGTTTTTGTGATACTCATCTTTCTTGGCCTTTTGGCTAAGATCAAAGTGTAGTATCTGTTCCGATGGATACTGCACCCCATAGACTGGTATTGTCTTGGCCTTCGGGGCTTGATTTACGCCGGTCTATGGGTCTGTCCTGTGCAGTTCTAGGATGTACACCCTCCCAGGCTTCGCCTCCCCTCTTTAAGGAGGAGTAAGTTTATTGCTTACTGCCTGAGGCGCCCCTACCGGGGAATGCCGACGGGGCTGCCCAGGCAATTTTTAAACCCCACTTTCCCGACCCGACCTTGGGTCACATCTTACTTGTGGGAGTAAGATAAAAACTGGCCTTGTGCCTAACTCCTGGAGAGGAGTAAATCGATACTCATCTTTTTTTGCCTTTTGGCTAAGATCAAAGTGTAGTATCTGTTCCGATGGATACTACACCCTATAGACCGGTATTGTCTTGGCCTTAGATAAATAAACATATATATAGTTAAATAAAATTGACCAGAATGCTTAGATTTTATTTCAATAGATTAAAGTAATATTGTAGAGTTGGGAGGACGCGCATAAAAATTAGATATTTCGCATATACCTCATACGCTTTTGCTAAGCCTAGACCCCCATAACGATATATATATATATATATATATAAAGAGGTGTACTAAAAGCGAACTTTTAGGAGAGGTAAAACCTATTGTGAAGAGTATACAGCTCAATATCCTGGCTTAAGGAAAATTTAACTTGAATACAATGCCTTTTTGCGGAATATACCTTGCTCTGAGCATTTGAATTGAATTTTTATTTGCTTCTCTAATTCCTTTCCATTCTTCTTCATATATATATATATATATATATATATATATATATATATATATATATATATATATATATATATATATATATATATATATGCTTAAACTACATTACTCACGTTACTGATAAATACGTTGAGGATTTATAATAATATTGAGAGGTCTACGTTCGCACCGGACCTTATTTATTTGTAATCATATTTTTAACCCATTCAATTTTAGGAGAGGGGCTCAAGGATATACTCATCATTGATTGGGTGTGAAAGGTGAGAACAGTTAGATATTATTGCTAACGTTTTTTACTAATAAAATAACGAAAAGCTAGCAAAATCTATTTTGTTAGAAAATAGGTGTAAGAAACCAGTGATATCACCACCCACTAGATTGCAAAGTCGATTTTGTGACGGCAATACTCCATCTCAAGAAGGAAACTGACAAACTGACTCTCACTTGCATCAGAAGTTTTTAATTAATATTTATTTATATAATATTATTATTATTTTATATATATATATATAGTCATCACATACAGACTGTTTCGCTGTATCACAGCTCTTCAGTGCGGCTAGCTCAGTTAGTGCCTCAAGCCAGGATTGAAACTCAACCGACGAGCTGACAGTCGGCGCTCCTACCCATGCGCTATCACACGACACTGACTGAATGTAAGTAATATCTCAATGTAAACATTGTCAAGTGCAGGGAGCTCGGATTAGTTTTACCTAATAAGCTATATTAATCACACGAAATACATGTTAAAACATGTTTAATTCTTGGCGTCGACTTTTCTTTCAAACAAAAACCTACAATTCTTATTGTTCCAATCCGGCGAAATTTACCAAGTCAAGTTAACGATCTCTTAATAACTTTTTATGTATCACTCTCTTCCTCTCTTCCAGTATATTGTTTGTGCCCCTGTCAAACTATATATATATATATATATATATATATATATATATATATATATATAGAGAGAGAGAGAGAGAGAGACACAGAGAGAGAGAGAGAGGGGGGGAGAGAAAGTTATGAAATATATTTATGCCAACCAAGCTACACAGGGAATCGTCAGGTTACGGGTATGAAACGCGGCAGCCTCTGTGTAGCTTAATTGCCATACATATATTTTCATAAATTACAACCTAGCTCTACTCACGTATTGAGCACTATTGAAGTGAAATAAAATCGATACATAATATATCATATCTCCTTATAGCATTTTATGTGAATACCTGGAATGATCTCTCTCTCTCTCTCTCTCTCTCTCTCTCTCTATATATATATATATATATATATATATATATATATATATATATATATATAGAGAGAGAGAGAGAGAGAGAGAGAGAAATAAACGCCCTAGATTTGTCGACCTCGAACCCGCGTGCCTTCTCTCTCTCTCCAACGTCATGCCTCACTCTCTATTTTCTGTGCCCATTTCGTAAGCCATGACTCAACATGGCCGCCCCCTAATGCATTCCACGTGGGCCGGCGTCGACGATGCGCATGCGCCAGCGACTACTCTGCGGCGGAAGCCGAACCACAACAACGATCGATAGTCACACTAAGAAGCGAAACGCGCCGGGAGACGTTGAAACAATAACAGTAAATAAATAAGTACACTTATCTCCTTGCGTTATGGATAATCGAACACTTTTTTTTTGTTCGCTTTTTCTTTCTTTCCTCCACTTTCTTTTTTCATTCGATAAAAATAGGGCAAGCAATGACACAGAATTAAACAACAATGATATTAAAAAAAAAATAAAAAGGAAATTTTCGGAGAAAAAAAATGGACGATTTGGGATAATGTGCCGGTTACGGGGCGCCGTTAATTCATAAACAAATACCATGCTTATTAGTCATAAACAGATCATAGAACTCCAGACGCTGAATATTTAGTTGCGACTTTCATAGACAGGTTCATCAGGAAGGTCTTGTCAATAAATCGTATATATATATATATATATATATATATATATATATATATATATATATATATATATATATATATATATATATATATATGTATATATATATATATGTATATATATATATGTATATATATATATATATATATATATATGTATATATATATATGTATATATATATATGTGTCTGTATGTATATATATATATACATATATATATATATGTGTGTGTGTGTATGTATATACATGTATGTATATATATATGTGTGTGTGTGTATGTAAATATATATATGTGTATGCATATATATATATGTGTGTGCCTGTATGCATATATATATATATATATATATATATGTATGTGTATATATATGTGTCTGTGTGTCTGCATGTATATATATATATATATATATATATATATATATATATATATATATATATATATATATATATAATCCAGGTAAAACAACCACTGGGTAGTAATCCAAAGAATTTCAACCGGGTTTATAAAAAGTGCTCAATATCAAATAGAGCTTTTATATATGATTATTTTTATTTACACAGACATGTACAAAATCTGCGACACTGGCATGTCGATGTTATCGATCAACAGCTATTATAAACTGAGATCTTATCATGCAGAGTTAGAATCCGATCTAAACCTTAGATCATATTTGGAAAGAAACCTTTCCAAATATTATCTAAGGTTGAGATTGGATTCTAACTCTTGTTCCTTACAACTTGCATCTTACCCGGAATTTGCATTGCCCACAGCCTTTCAAAAACTTATACTACTATACCCAGCAATGCTTCAAGCAAACTACCATTCTCTACTATATAAATATTTGTTATTGTTTATTATCTATGTACGTATACGTTTCGTCCTTTTTTAAAAATCGGGACTCATCAGCATAAAGATATGACTATTCACTACCGGTCATGCGATTCGAAACCCCGCACTACAAGTATTTTTCAACTCGAATCCGACGTCTTTAACCGCTCGGCCGATTGTAAACAGCGAATAAACGATGATAATTTTAACGTCTAAGCATTCTACTTCTTTTTTAAGGGAAGGAACGATGCATTATAAAGCAAGTGACGTCATGCTGTGTTAGTACTACCATTACAGTGCTCTACTTTTTCGAGGAGCAACAAATAATAAATATTTGCTATTGTTTATTATATATATATATATATATATATATATATATATATATATATATATTATATTTAAGTTCAAATATATTTACATAATGAACACAAAACCAATATTTTTTAAAGTGCTCAATATAAAGTAGAGCTTTATACAATTAAATAAACAGTGGTGACAGACAACACGAATTAATTCGTGTTTCAACTGAGCCTAACAGTAAAACTCCTTTTAGACAAGTCTTGAGAAGACGCGGATGTGTTGAAACACATATTAATTAGCGTTGTTGGTCACCAATGTCAATATATATATATATATATATATATATATATATATATATATATATATATATAATTATTCATAAAAATATTATTTTTCAAAATAAACCCATATACACATGTGTTTCATGCCAAACCTGCAATCGTCAGTATGGGAGGAGACAATCCTCTCCGATCACACGGTTCGAACCCTGATACGAAAGTCATGTTAGACTCAGTAGCCGATGCGCGTGCCACTGCTCAAACGCGCATTGTCTAGTAATGGGAAGTAAGTTTCCATTTAAATAGAAAACACAGTTGCTATCCAACAAGCAGTCGATTGTAAAACTTGAATGACGTCCTGTCACTGCTGCAACTCCATCTGTACAGACGCCGACACAATTTCGAAAACCTTGTAGTCGTTCAAATCCTGTATCATTTCTTTATTAGACGGTTGGTGGTAATAGAGCAGAGCACAGAAAGAGAGAGAGAGAGAGAGAAAGAGATAGAGACAGATAGAAAGATAGAGAGAGAGAAAGAGAGAGAAAGAAAGAGAAAGAAAGCGAGGAAGAAAGAGAGAGAGATGAAGAGAGAGAGAAAGAGAAAGAAAGAGAGGGAGAAAGAGAGAGAAAGAGAGAGAAAGAGAGGGAGAAAGAGAGAGAAAGAGAGAGAAAGAGAGGGATAGAAAGAGAGAAAGAGAGAGAGGGGGACAGAGAGGCAGAGAAAAAGAGAGAAGAAGAGAGAGAGAAAGAGAGAGAGAAAAAGAAAGAAAGAGAGAGAGAAAGAGAGAGAGAGAAAGAGAGAGAGAGAGAGGGTCAGAGAGGCAGAGAGAAAAGGAGAGAAAGAGAGAGAGAGAAAGAGAGAGAAAGAGACAGAGAGAGTGATAAAGAGAGAGAAAGAGAGAGAGAGAGAGAAAGAGAGAGAAAGAGAGAGAAAGAGAGAGAAAGAGAGAGAGAAAAAGAGAGAGAAAGAGAAGGAGAAAGATAGAGATACAGAGAGGGACAGAGAGACAGAGAGAAAGAGAGAGAGAGAGTGAGAGAGATAAAGAGATAGATAAGTTAATAGATAGTTAGAGAGAGAGAGAGAGATAGAGAGAGAGAGAGTACTTCCCCTTCAAGTCACCTTTGTATTCGCAACAAAACAAAAAAAAAACGTTAAACTGGTCTTCAGTGCAATCTAAGACCTGTCGTCAAGCCACAAGAAATAGTGCTTAAAAGACTAACATTGTGTGATGAGTTATTTTTTCACATGTTCTGCTAAATTGTGGACTCGACGTGTTAGTGTGTCGTTTGCTAGTAGAAACTTCTACTAGAAAATGCTATTTTCCTTGATAATAATAAAGAACTCGTATCTGTATCAATTTTGACATAAACATGAAAATGATTCGTTGATGAAGACAATTTTACTGTAGACACCAATCGAAACCATACATCTTTTGACACTTTTACTGTAGACACCAATCGCAACCATACATCTTTTCACACTTTTACTGTAGACACCAATCGCAACCATACATCTTTTCACACTTTTACTGAAGACACCAATCGCAACCATACATCTTTTCACACTTTTACTGTAGAAACCAATCGCAACCATACATCTTTTCACACTTTTACTGTAGACACCAATCGCAACCATACACCTTTTCGCACTTTTACTGTAGACACCAATCGACACAATAAATCTTTTCACACTTTTACTGTAGACACCAATCGCAACCATACATCTTTTCACACTTTTACTGTAGACACCAATCGCAACCATACATTTTTTCACACATTTACTGTAGACACCAATCGCAACTATACATCTTTTCACACTTTTACTGTAAGCACCAATCGCTACAATACATCTTTTCACACTTTTACTGTAGACACCAATTGCAACCATACATCTTTTCACACTTTTACTGTAGACACCAATCGCAACCATACATCTTTTCACACATTTACTGTAGACACCAATCGCAACCATACATCTTTTCACACTTTTACTGTAGACACCAATCGAAACCATACACCTTTTCACACTTTTACTGTAGACACCAATCGCAACCATACATCTTTTCACCCTTTTTACTGTAGAAACCAATCGCAACCATACATCTTTTCACACTTTTACTGTAGACACCAATCGCAACCATACATCTTTTCACACTTTTACTGTAGACACCAATCGCAACCATACATCTTTTCACACTTTTACTGTAGACACCAATCGCAACCATACATCTTTTCACACTTTTACTGTAGACACCAATCGCAACCATACATCTTTTCACACATTTACTGTAGACACCAATCGCAACCATACATCTTTTCACACTTTTACTGTAGACACCAATCGCAATGATACACCTTTTCACACTTTTACTGTAGACACCAATCGCAACCATACATCTTTTCACACATTTACTGTAGACACCAATCGCAACTATACATCTTTTCAAACTTTTACTGTAGGCACCAATCGCAACCATACATCTTTTCACACTTTTACTGTAGACACCAATCGCAACCATACATCTTTTCACACTTTTACTGTAGACACCAATCCCAATGATACACCTTTTCACACTTTTACTGTAGACACCAATCGCAACGATACACCTTTTCACACTTTTACTGTAGACACCAATCGCAACCATACATCTTTTCACACTTTTACTGAAGACACCAATCGCAACTATACATCTTTTCACACTTTTACTGGAGACACCAATTGCAACCATACATCTTTTCACACTTTTACTGGAGACACCAATCGCAACCATACACCTTTTCACACTTTTACTGTAGACACCAATCGTAACCATACATCTTTTCACACTTTTACTGGAGACACCAATTGCAACCATACATCTTTTCACACTTTTACTGGAGACACCAATCGCAACCATACACCTTTTCACACTTTTACTGTAGACACCAATCGTAACCATACATCTTTTCACACATTTACTGTAGAAACCAATCGCAACCATACATCTTTTAACACTTTAACTGTAGACACCAATCGCAACCATACATCTTTTCACACTTTTACTGTAGACACCAATCGCAACCATACATCTTTTCACACTTTTACTGTAGACACCAATCGCAACCATACATCTTTTCACACTTTTACTGTAGACACCAATCGCAACCATACATCTTTTCACACTTTTACTGTAGACACCAATCGCAACCATACAATTTTTCACACTTTTACTGCAGACACCAATC
>OY744543.1:11204038-11206538 GCA_963556195.1 Sepiola atlantica
TGTCCACGGGCCGGGCGGTAATAATAAAGCATAGCAGGGTGGCGGGCCGGACGCTAAGCCTTCGCGGCCGGATGTGGCCCGCGGGCCGGATATGGCCCGCGGGCCGGAGGTTGGCCGTCCCATCTCTAAGCAGACGTGCTATAAGCGGTGCTATAAGCGGTGCTATAAGCGGTTCCCCTTTGGTTAGGCAAAGGTGTCGACTTTATAGTAACCTGACGAATCCATCCTGTCACTATGGGTAAATCCGGATCAGTCCACAACACGTGGCAACATATTTTTCTCGTTTCAACAAACTTACTTAACGTTGTTAGTTTCTATTTTTGTTTTTAAAAAAGATTTTTGTAAATATTTTCAAAATCAGTCCGTACAACATACTTTTTATTTTTAAATTTTAATTCACCCCAAGCAAGGCACACGAGACGTAAAGGACTACTGTGAATCAGGGGCCAGATTTATAGGGGCCACCTTAAGTGGGGAGTTGAGCAGCGAGATGTTTTTTTTTTCTTTCTATACATTTAATGTCGGGACAGTCAGGGAAACAGGGAGCAGGAAGAGAATTCCAAAGTAACCAGATGTATGGGGGGGCATCCTAAGTGGGAGTTGAGCAACGAGATATATGTTTACGTTAAATTTAATGTCGGTGAAACAGGGAGCAGGAAGAGAACTCCAAAAGCTAGCGGTTCGTAGAATAAAAATATAACAGTAGAAAGTAATCCGCCATCTGGAGACCTCAACAGTAAATAGATGTAATTTAGCTGATTGTCGTGTTTGTCGGGTGTATTTACGCTGAGAGGGGGCACCAGGGTAGCAAGTTGGTCGGAGCACATTCCATTGAAGTACTTGTGAAACAAGCAGAGAGATGCAACATTGCGGCTATGTTACAGGGGCTGGTAGAAAGTGTGGGGCCTATCAGATTAGAGCCCCTTTTTTCACCCTGTCTAGATGGGAGAGACTAGTCGATAACGCACCAGCCAAAATGTGGCAACGATACTCCATGCATGGGCGGATGGTGGCCTTGTAGAGATATAGGATACTGTCATGTGCGAGAAGTTTTCTAGCACGGTAGAGGGAGCCCGACTGTCAGCTCGACGGTTGAGTTTCAATCCCGGCTTGAGGACTAACTGGTCTAGCCGACCTGAAGAGCTTTGATACAGCGAAACAGTCTGTGTGTGGATGACTATATAAATCTCCCTTTTTAGGGTAGAACTTATTTGTAAGGATATCGCCAACTGGAATTAGCTTTTAGGCATAGCTCATTGAGTAAAATTATTTCAAGCTCCCGGCACTTGACAATGTTTACGTTGAGATATCACTTACATTCAGTCAGTGTGGTATGATAGCGCAAGGGTAGAGGCGCCGACTGTCAGCTTGACGGTTGAGTTTCAATCCCAGCTTGAGGCACTAACTAACAGCGAAACAGTCTGTATGTGGATGACTATATAAAGCTCCCTTTCTTGGGTAGAGCTTATTTGTAAGGATATCTCATTAGCTTTTAGACACTTGACAATGTTTACGTTGAGATATCACTTACATTCAGTCAGTGTCGTATGATAGCGCCGACTGACGGTTGAGTTTCAATCCCAAGCGTGAGAAAATATCTTTTCAGTTGATTATGAAAATTAAATATCCATTTAAAAAAAAATTCAAGTTGATTTTCGATGAAATTAAGTTAATTTAATTTTTAAAAAATATTTTAATTAACTTCCTTTCACTTTTTAAACAACTTAAAAGAGAAAAAATAGGTGGTCGACCAAACGAAATCGATTTAATCCAATTGAAGACAGCTGTTGCAACACACTTTTTTTTATTATGATTTCAGAAATCTGTGGTAATTTTCGTCTTATCTATTAGAATGTCTAAAAGGAAGTTATAAGGACTGGAAATACAATTTTCAAAAATATAATCAGAATAGTTGCTTAATGAGAGAGAGAGAGAGAGAGAGAGAGAGAGAGAGAGAGAGAGAGAGAGAGAAAAAGAGAGAGAGAGAAAGAGAGAGAAAGAGAGAGAGAGAGAAAGAGAGAGAGAAAGAGAGAGAGAGAGAGAAAGAGAGAAAGAGAGAGAGAGAAAGAGAGAGAGAGAGAGAAAGAGAGAGAGAAATAGAGAGAGAGAGAGAGAGAAAGGGAGAAAGAGAGAGAGAGAGAAAGGGAGAAAGAGAGAGAGAGAGAAAGAGAGAGAGAGAAAGAGAAAGAGGGAGACAGAAAGAGAGAAATAGAGAGAGAGAGAAAGAGAGAGAGAGAAAGAGAGAAATAGAGAGAGAGAGAGTAAAAGAGCTAGAGAAAGAGAGAGAGAAAGAGAGAGAGAGAGAGAGAAAGAGAGAGAGAGAGAGAGAGTTGGGTACAAATAAAAATATTCTTTCCTGGGTACATACGAGGATTTCAAGTGTTTACAATCTTTTATGTTTTATTGCATAACTTTTTTGGACATTGTTGATGATATTTTTTTTTACTGGGGACTTTTGTTCTGAAAACAATTCAGTGTTTAAAAAAATTGTGGTTCAAAA
>OY744543.1:11211538-11216538 GCA_963556195.1 Sepiola atlantica
TCCTTTAAATAACCACCATTTTCGGCCTCACAAAGACGGGCTCTAGTTAGGGCATTTTCCATTACACTCCTTAGAATAACTGGCTCTAGTTCTTGGATTTCATGCCTGATATTGTTTTTAAGCTCTTGAATCGTTGTAGGCTTGTTCACATATACCCTTTCCTGAAGATAACCCCAAAGGGAAAAGTGAGGGGCTGTTAACTCCGGTGAACGTGAAGACCAGTAAAAATAAGAAAATCTGCGAATTAAGCGCTCACCAAACATTCCCGCAAAAGTCACGCATTAGTTCGAATCAGTTGTTACTGATTCGAACGAGTGCGTAACTTTTGCGCTACCCTGTATATATATATATATATATATATATATATATATATATATATATATATATATATATATATATATATATATATATATATATACTCATAAGAATTAAGCTACACAAAAACAAATCCAATTAGAAAGATCAGAACTAAGGCCGCCCAAAAGAATATAGTCAAGTCCTAATAATAGTCCTAATTAGTTCAAACGAAAGCGAATTAATAAAATTTAACATATTTGAAATATAGACAGAAACATGAAAGAATAACAATCATTACGTAAATAACAACTTCACCCTCCGATAAAAAGAGGTGCAGTTCTTATCATGAAGACAGAACACTACAACAACAGAATATGGCATTGTAAGAAGATTACAATCCAGAGTCCCCCCAACAATCCCTAGAAAATAACACTATCACTTTAATATATATATATATATATATATATATATATATATATATATATATATATATATATAGAGAGAGAGAGAGAGAGAGAGAGAGAGAGAGAGAGAGAGAAAGAGAGAGAGAGAGAGGAGAAAAAAGAGTGATTAAATACCAAGATAGTAAATACTGTCAGGTAAATAAAAAGTTTCAGCCAAGGTAATCTAAAATTATACCTCACAGTATATACTATCTTGGTATTAAATCTGTTTTTACGTGAACTATTAATAAATTGATTTGAGATTCCATTCTCGTTTTCTCTTCTCGTTTGTTTCTGTTCACCCTTTCCACCTTCCGGTACCTACATCGCATTGCTACAGCCTCGGATTACAAACCCGCACTTATATTTACCAGCAATGCTTCAAGCAAACTACAATCTCCTTTTATATGTATATATATATATATATATATATATATATATATATATATATATATATATATATAAGATTTACGTGTTTTTTTCTTTATGTTCTCTCAATCGTTTTCTCCAACTGAAACAATTTTTCATCTATAACAGCACCAATAAATATATTGGAGACGTGTTTGTTTGTAAAATGTATTAGAAAAAAATGTTTTTTTTTATAAAACATTATAATCCTATATATATATATATATATATATATATATATATATATATATATATATATATATATATATATATATATATGAAATTATAACTAAAAGGTAACCTTTAGAGAATTGGACCTATTGTGAGGTGAGGAAAGCTCAATATACTGGATAGAGCAAAAATATGATGAGTCAATGAAAAATAATTAGACCTGCAAATGGAAGCAAATCAATATCTTCAGTTGGTCAGAACAAGGAGCATTTAGTGAATTAAAAATATTTCTTCTTTTCAATCGTAATATTCTTGTACATGACCAATAACTGCTGTAAATATTTTTCCTTTCTTTCATCTGTATACGTAAAACGTACACCGAACTTCCATGAATATTAGTTTCTTACCAAGAACTTCCATGGATATTAGTTTCTTACCAAGAACTTCCATGAATATTAGTTTCTTACCAAGAACTTCCATGAATATTAGTTTCTTACCAAGAACTTCCATGAATATTAGTTTCTTACCAATAACTTCCATGGATATTAGTTTCTTACCAAGAACTTCCCTGAATATTAGTTTCTTACCAAGAACTTCCATGAATATTAGTTTCTTACCAAGAACTTCCATGAATATTAGTTTCTTACCAAGAACTTCCATGAATATTAGTTTCTTACCAAGAACTTCCATGAATATTAGTTTCTTACCAAGAACTTCCATGAATATTAGTTTCTTACCAAGAACTTCCATGGATATTAGTTTCTTACCAAGAACTTTCATGGATATTAGTTTCTTACCAAGAACTTCCATGGATATTAGTTTCTTACTAAGAACTTCCATGAATATTAGTTTCTTACCAAGAACTTCCATGGATATTAGTTTCTTACTAAGAACTTCCATGGATATTAGTTTCTTACCAAGAACTTCCATGAATATTAGTTTCTTACCAAGAACTTCCATGAATATTAGTTTCTTACCAAGAACTTCCATGAATATTAGTTTCTTACCAAGAACTTCCATGAATATTAGTTTCTTACCAAGAACTTCCATGGATATTAGTTTCTTACCAAGAACTTCCATGAATATTAGTTTCTTACCAAGAACTTCCATGAATATTAGTTTCTTACCAAGAACTTCCATGAATATTAGTTTCTTACCAAGAACTTCCATGGATATTAGTTTCTTACCAAGAACTTCCATGAATATTAGTTTCTTACCAAGAACTTCCATGAATATTAGTTTCTTACCAAGAACTTCCATGAATATTAGTTTCTTACCAAGAACTTCCATGAATATTAGTTTCTTACCAAGAACTTCCATGAATATTAGTTTCTTACCAAGAACTTCCATGAATATTAGTTTCTTACCAAGAACTTCCATGAATATTAGTTTCTTACCAAGAACTTCCATGAATATTAGTTTCTTACCAAGAACTTCCATGGATATTAGTTTCTTACCAAGAACTTCCATGAATATTTGTTTCTTACCAAGAACTTCCATGAATATTAGTTTCTTACCAAGAACTTCCATGAATATTAGTTTCTTACCAAGAACTTCCATGAATATTAGTTTCTTACCAAGAACTTCCATGGATATTAGTTTCTTACCAAGAACTTCCATGAATATTAGTTTCTTACCAAGAACTTCCATGAATATTAGTTTCTTACCAAGAACTTCCATGAATATTAGTTTCTTACCAAGAACTTCCATGAATATTAGTTTCTTACCAAGAACTTCCATGAATATTAGTTTCTTACCAAGAACTTCCATGAATATTAGTTTCTTACCAAGAACTTCCATGAATATTAGTTTGCTTACCAAGAACTTCCATGAATATTAGTTTCTTACCAAGAACTTCCATGAATATTAGTTTCTTACCAAGAACTTCCATGAATATTAGTTTCTTACCAAGAACTTCCCGATTGTGGAATACGATACCACTGCGCTGCAACATTATCGTTTTCAAGTCCAATATTAACAAATTCTCGTCGAACTATCTTCTTAAATAATCAGATTCTGTCGATTTCGCCAATTGTTTCTAATGTTAACAAATTCATGTCGAGTCGTCCTCTTTACTAATCAAATTCGTGTCAGCTTCAACCATCGTATCCAATCCTCAAACTGTTTTCTCCCCGTCCACTTGACAAACTCATTAACCCTTATCCTCGAGTGGCTTTTGGGCCTTGATGAGCGTTGACTCATTAGTGCAAAAGACGCTTGTCCAAAGTGGAAGTAGTGTGACGCTTATCAGTGAGGATTAATGTCTTGGCATAACGGGTTCAAATCCCATCAAAGCTGCAAAACTACGTTCAATAATTCTGAATTATTAATTCGTCAGAGAGTGTCTGGTAAGGACAGATCAAAACGAACGAACCTGTACTGCTGTTGTATTTACAAGTTTCTATCGGTTCCGGCTGTCTCTAACGTTCACTAACGTGTACTAACACGCATGAGAACCTGTACTGCTGTTGTATTTACAGGTTTCTATCGGTTCCGGCTGTCTCTAACGTTCACTAACGTGCACTAACGTTCACTAACGTTAACTACGTGCACTAACGTTCACTAACGTTCACTAACGTGCACTAACGTTCACTAACGTTCACTAACGTGTACTAACGTGCACTAACGTTCACTAACGTTCACTAACGTGTACTAACGTTCACTAACGTTCACTAACGTGCACTAACGTTCACTAACGTGTACTAACGTGCACTAACGTTCACTAACGTTCACTAACGTGCACTAACGTTCACTAACGTTCACTAACGTGTACTAACGTGCACTAACGTTCACTAACGTTCACTAACGTGCACTAACGTTCACTAACGTTCACTAACGTGTACTAACGTGCACTAACGTTCACTAACGTTCACTAACGTGCACTAACGTTCACTAACGTTCACTAACGTGCACTAACGTTCACTAACGTTCACTAACGTGTACTAACGTGCACTAACGTTCACTAACGTTCACTAACGTTCACTAACGTGTACTAACGTGCACTAACGTTCACTAACGTGCACTAACGTTCACTAACGTTCACTAACGTGCACTAACGTTCACTAACGTGTACTAACGTGCACTAACGTTCACTAACGTTCACTAACGTGTACTAACGTTCACTAACGTTCACTAACGTGCACTAACGTTCACTAACGTTCACTAACGTGTACTAACGTGCACTAACGTTCACTAACGTTCACTAACGTGTACTAACGTTCACTAACGTGCACTAACACGCATGAGAACAATATGAATCCAACCTCTGTATTAAAATAGGTCAGATCTGTCTCTCACGCGTTGGTATAGCGACACGTTTAGAAGAAGCAAAATTCTGAAATATCTTCTTCGTTCGTAAGAGATGTATGGCTACCCAAAATGTTAGCTATTAACGATTACAGGCTCGTTAGATATGGGAACAGTCGACTGTAAAAGAAAACCGATTGACTGTTTGATCTAGTTTCAGTGTTGTTTTTGAAACAATTACCGCTAAAGTATTTTAAATAAATATTTTATTTACTCCCATGCACTAGTTGGGGCCCTGATTACCTAAAAAATGTACAATTTTTTTTTACCAAGGTCGTAGTCACACTGGATCTTATGTGGAAACAACCCCGATCTTAAAGCCACTCAGTCAATGGCGATTGACCACAAGAGTGGCGATGATATTAACGATTTAAT
>OY744543.1:11221538-11246538 GCA_963556195.1 Sepiola atlantica
ATGGCCACTCATGGGGGAACTATAAAGCCACGAGACTTTCACAAGAGAGTATCTAACACAAAATATACTTTTTGACGTTACTATTTTTTCTATACTTATTTTTTTTTATCGCCAACTCCTCACTGACCAATCATCATTATTTATTGCGACTTCAATTCAGTTCCCTGTCTCAATTAAGTTATGCTGGCATCGGCCATGATCGAAGAGTTATCTCCCCCTGCTCAATCTCCGAGTCTATTCCCATACACACGCTAAGAGTCAGTCATCACCCTAACCCTAACCCTAACCCTTACCTCATCGGAGACTCATCCATTTTACTTTTCTTTCCTGCGTAAAGCTTCGGTTCTGACTCAATGCTGCTTAATCTAATGAACATTGACAAGAATATATATATATATATATATATATATATATATATATATATATATATATATATATATATATATATATAGGATCAAATATAAACCAAAGTAAAACTTTTAGTAGATGGAACCTATTGTGAAGAGGATTAGCTCAATATACGAGATAGAGCAATTGTAGAGATAAGAGAAAAAAGAGTGATAAAAATGCGACGATTGTCCAAATTTATTTCAAATTTCAATTGTTCAATGCAAGGTGTATTCAGTAATAAACACTACATTTTTATCACTCTTTTTTCTTCTATCTCTCTCTCTCTCTATATATATATATATATATATAATATTTGTTATTGTTTATTATCTATGTACGTATACGTTTCGTCCCTTTTAAATCGAGACTCATCAGCATAGAGATGTGACTATTCACTTCGGGTCGTACGATTCGAAACCCTGGATTACAAGTATTTTCCAACTCAAATCCAACGTCGTTAACCGCGCGGCCAATATTTGAATAGCCGATAAACAATGATAATTTAACACATTTAAAAGCGGCACGATGTCCAGGCATTCTACTTCTATTAAAGAAGGAATGATGCATATAAAGCAAGTGACGTCATGCTGTGTTTGTACTACCAATAGAGTGCTCTACTTATTTTACGAGGAGCGACAAATATAAAATATTTTTTATTGTTTATTATCTATGTACGTATACGTTTCGTCCCTTTTCAATCGACACTCATCATATATATATATATATATATATATATATATATATATATATATATATATATATATATATATATATATATACATGGTAAGTTATGAAAGTATATTTATGGCAATTAAGCTAAACAGAGGCTCCCGCGTTTAATCCCCAGGGAATCTTCAGGCTAAAATGCCTGGAAATAGTTTTGTCGTGTGTTTTTTTTTATATACACGGCTTGTTAGTTAACCAATCAGATTCTTTGTTGTTCTTTTAGCCAATCGTTGGGCTTCTCACGAACAAAGGTCCGGTTAGTTTTACATCGTATTTCCTATTCTATTGTTCTGTTTTCTATAGAGTGGCCTATATCCTGTTTCTTTGTTGTGTTAATATAATGGGTGACCTTTTTAACACGTGGTTCCTTGTATTTCTATTTTAAATTTTAGTTTTTAAGTTTTTAGGTTTTAGTTTAGTTTAGTTTTTTACTTATTTGTTTGTTTATTTATTTATGTATTGTTAGCCTAAGGTAAATTTTATTCTCTGCAGGCAGCTGTTTGCTATCTCACTTTTACAGTTTAATATATTTTTGGGATCTTTAAAGTTTAGGATTTCAAATTTCTCATTCAGACATAATCTACACGGGTCGTCTAAATTTCTACATGTACTGGCCTGTCGTATTATTTTCAATTCAATTATTGGTGAGCGTCCATTTTCTTTGAGCTCCCAATAGTGGTTTGCTAGTGCTGTTTTAATTCGACGTTCTCTGTTTTTAAATGTGCTTTTGTGGTCATAATATCTGGTTTTAAAATCTAGGGCGGTCATACTCACGTATTATTTCTTGTTATTCGGTCTTTCCTTGGCAAATATTGTGGCTTGCTAAACAATACTTTTGGTTGGGCATTTATTTTGACAAAGTTTACGATTTATGAAGTTACATCTTTTCTCTTCATTGCTGACGTTTTCATTTCTATTCGGGTGATTACTATTATATATATATATATATATATATATATATATATATATATATTAAAAATAACCGAACATTTTTTAAGACCTGGAGTGAGATTTATAATTAATTATGGCGGGAAAATTTAAATATGAAACTATATTTATTAGGTAATACCTGTTTGTCATTATTCCACTTACGATGGACCCAGACGGGTCAGAAAGTACTCTGGGCCAACGTGTACATTACGGCAGTTTCATCAGCCAATTCTCTTCTGAGATTAAGATTTTAATCCGGAAAATTGAAGGGATCAATACTAAAAAAAAATTGTCGGTTATTTTTAATAATACGTGTCTTAAGGAAAAAATGCTGCCTCGATATGCATATATATATATATATATATATATATATATATATAATATTTTTATCTACAGTAAATCAATAACTATCCACTGCTCTCTTTGACTATCCTACCACCCGCTTAATATTTCTCTCGACCAGACCCCCTCAACTCTACCTGCACATACTTCCGCCTTTTCCCAATCCTGTCAAAGCTGACCCACACGTCTGACCGAACCCTCTCCCAACTGCCATGCTGCATAATTAGCGGAATAACCGAAAACAATCGGATGGATAATACCGATGGGTCATGGCTTATTTTGAGCCGGGAACAGATGATGGTCATTCGTTTAATGTTTTTGGCATGTGCATATGAGTTTGACCGGAAGAAAAAGAAATGCTGAGTCGAGTTCAACGATTTGTTTAGGACCATCTTTTATTATTCACGCACTCCTCAGTCATCTTTTGAATCCAGGACAAGCTATCTATATAAGATTAGGTGGGTATTATTTTGGATTGGATTGGATTGGATTGGTTGGTTTTGCGGCATATCACCCTATGTGGTCATTTAATGCCGGAGTTTTTTTTTTCTTTTTTATTGGGGGGGGGGAGACTTTTTTAGCCTTTCCTCCCTTTTTTTATAAGATCGAACTAAGAAATTAAATGTTGTATTTATACATGGATAAGTATATTTGGGTAACTTTAAATTTCCTTAAATTTTCTTATATATCCGTAAGCCGGATCTCACCATCGGATGTAGTTTAAGGCCATATCCAGGACCGGGAGTAGGGTAGGAAAAATAAAATAAAAAAGGGGAGGGAGAAAGGGAGAGGGGCTGTTGTTTTTGTTTTTGGTTTTGTAGAACATAATTAAGTTTTACAAAAAAAAAAACAAACAAAAAAAAAAAACAAAAAAAAAAAACGTCAATGTAGGTGAATTTCATCTCAGGGAGCCACAGAGCAGCCTGATCTGGTATCACCAGGGTATTATTTTGACTACTATTATCGGTTGCTATATTCACAACGTTTCGGCCGATGAAAACTCTAACCTTCTTCACATGTATTATCTTGAACTTAGGAATCTCTGTGTAAAATACACGAACCTATACGGAATTTCTAATTGACCCCTTTTTTAATCAACGTGATGGATTTTTTTTTTACTTCTGTCAGTAAAAGTAAATTTGTATGAATCAGAATGGTACGACTTTGTTGACCGGTTTGGTTGTATTGTTGGCATTCTTGCAGGACGGACCACGCAATGGTTGCCCAAATCCCTAAGTGAAAGTTGTATTGTGCATTATTTTGAACACAGCACACCCAGGTCGCCTAGGTGATAAAATTTCCCCCGTAACTAGCTGTAAAGGTAAAGGTAAAGGTCGCATAGCCTGGACGCGCACGAGTGTCGTTGCCGACATCGCACACTGCCCATGGCCGTAGCGGCGGTGATTTGTTAAGAATAACCGTGTCTAGGGCACAGCATATGGAAGGCGGAGCCCATCCCTCTCCTTCCGCTGCCTTGAACCTTCCCTGAGTTTTAGTCAGGTACCCATTTACTGCTAGGTGGACAGAGGGAGTTTTCAGACCCGAAAATTCGCATGCCGTGAGTGGCATCGAACCCGGGTCATCCAGCCCAAGGACAAGTGCTATAACCACTCGTCCACAGGCCCTCCCTAACTAGCTGTAAAAATATATAAAATAGTTAATAAATGTGTATTGAATTAAATTATATATTGAATTAGAAATGATAATTGGGTCACGTCATAATAAAATACTAAAGTAAAGTAAAGTAAAGTAAAGTAAAGTCAGAATATTACATCTTTGTTGACCGGTTTGATTCTGTTGTCGGCAGTCTTGGAGGAGGGACCACGTAATGGTTGCCAACATCCTTAACTGAAATTAGTATTATGGAATCGAACTTGGCACACCCAGCTCTTCAGTCTGTGTCGTTATCCACTTAACCACCGTCACCTCCCTTTCTGCTGTTAGTGAGAGACACTGATGTGGTAATCTGCGCACTGAGCCAATACTGAAGAAATGGCAGCGCAATAACTAACTGCACATCTGAACAGGAACTGCTTAAGTCCAGTTGCAAGGAGAACGACTAGAAACACTGCCGGGGTAATCAAAGAAAGACTAGTGCTCATTTCGGGGATTTTCTTTCTCTTAAACTAGTTGCACAATCAAGGCTTGTGGGTCTAGTGTATACTACTATTTAACCCATAGCTGGAGAGAGGACATATAGAGTTATATCTTTTCTAAAAATGTATTGGTGGAAGTGATGCAGTAACAACGACAGAACTCAAATTCGACACTCCGCTGATTATTATAATAAAGACAGATAAAGTTACTTCGAAAAGATAAACTAAACAATTGATAAAAGGAAGAAGATTTACACCGCTCGCCATTCCTGAGGCTGACGTGAGTGTGTTGCTTTACACTTTCAAGACAGCAGTGACCGAACCAACCACTAACATCTCTGGCCAACATCGTCCATAATCCTCGGGTCACAGTAGAAATCCTTGACCTCTGTGAGAAACGATGAACAAATAGCAAAGCCGACAGGGTCCAACAGTCGAAATCAATCAACTAAGAACCAAGAAAGGAATTAACAAAAAGCTAGAAAAGAACTGGATTGAGGAGCAGGGCCAATATATCGAAGACCACCGGAAGAAAAACGACAATACAAAAGTTAATCAGCCAATGAACTATTTCGGCAAGGCCAAAGCAAAAGTGAACCACTACCAGATAGGGCAAAAAATGTTAACATATCTGAGAGAAAAAAAAAACAACAGATTATACTGAAGAGATGGACAGGAAACTGCCCAGAGCTGTATAACCACATGAGAAGACCTAAATTTGGCAGATGCGAAGGACATGGAGGACCGCTGGCTTCCGGTGGAAAAAGCTTGAAGAAAGTGTGTACGGATGCCTGAAAGTGATACAACCATTTTTTTATTCATATTAATTTCAGACTTTCCTTTTTGTCATATTAATTTAAGACTATATATTTACAAAAAAAACATTAAATAAAAAAAACACACATTCCGTGGCTCAGAAACATTTCTTGAAAAAAAAATGATTATTCTATTTTGTTTATTTTCTTCAATGAAAATTTTTTTTAAGTTTTGAAAACAATCAAATAAATTATTTTTCAAATAGTCTGTATTATGTTAATTATTAGAATATGATGAAAGAAAAGTCTGTAAATTAATATGAATAAAAAATTAAAAAAATTGTATCACTTTCAGGCATCCGTACACACTTTCTTCGAGCTTTTTTCCACCGGAAGCCAGCGGTCCTCCATGTACTTCGCATCTGCCCCAAATTTAATGAACGTCTTACCAACAAAAATACGCTTAGCCACACTGATGAGTCGTGAAACGACAAAACAGCTATCTGTGGAGGATTATATTTCAAACATATACGAGGTGCACCCACAGGCTATGCCCAGAATACAGTGAGGTCATTTTAGTTTTTAATTTTACTTGTGTGTATATTTTTAAAACTTGTATCCCCCAAAATATACAATTTTAGTTGTAAGGGAGATAAATTGTTTTATATATTTAAAGAAAAAATATGAGTTATTCCCTTTGACTTTTTAGGTATTCCAGCTATAATTTGAAATAGTTCCATTTTCCTAGTTGTCAAGACAAGACTACATACCTTAAAAATAAATAAACCGTAGCGAAGTACGTTATTATAGTACAAATAACATGATATAACGATAACAAATGATAAAGTCTATTATCCTATCTTAAATTCTATTTAGGCACAATTTTTTTGAAATCCGACAATATAACTTTATATATATTAAAAAAGAAGCTTTTGGCAGTAGTTTTACACCCGGAAAAATAGACACACACACACACACACACACACACACACACACACACATATATATATATATATATATATATATATATATATATATATATATATATATATATATATATATATATATATATATATATATATAAATGAAGGAGAATGGAAAGGAATTAGAGAAAGCAAAAGCCAAATCAAAATTCAATTCAAAAGTTCAAAGCAAGGTATATTCCGCAAAAAGGCAATTTATTCAAGTTAAATTTTCCTTAAGCCAGGCTTTTCAAAGATCAAAATCTTATCATCAGAGGAAGTCGCTGGGATAGATAAGTTGGCAATGGCCAAGATTTAAAATTTGAAAAAATGAAATAAAAGTTGTAGGGAAAGAAACGCAGGGCAAAACTGTGCCAGGGTGCAAGCAAATGTCCGATTGCCAAAAAGTCCGGTGTCGAAGAGTCTATCCTGGATATTGAGCTGTATACTCTTCACAATAGGGTTTTACCTTTCCTAAAAGTTCGCTTTTAGTACACCATCTTATATATATATATATATATATATATATATATATATATATATATATATATATATATATATATATGCAAGTGTAATTAAAGACCACAGAGTTTTCTCTCTTCACGATCTTTCTTGTCAATTTCTCGACGCGGCGAGCGATTTGTCGGTTTTCTGGTGTTAATTGGTGGAGTATGGCACCTTACGTTGTCTCGTGAGTCATTCCTCTAGCGCTTTCGGTCTCTCGACCGTCTTCAGGAGGCTGTGTCTTATTGTTACTAAGAGCCGTATTTGTAGTTTTATGATTAGTTATATATCTATTAATTTACATTATATATATATATATATATATATATATATATATATATATATATATATATATATCAAGGGAGGCGCGATAGCGCTCTATCCCTTAATAGACTTCAAAAACGGCCTATGCTAGAAATCTCATTTCTTTGATCAGTCATAACTCAAAAACCAATAAACCAAATTATTTAAAACTTTGCACAAAATTTTCATTTAATAGGTTCTATAAATGTGTAGAATTTCAGCATCATTAGTCAAGGCAACCCAGAGATACAGAAAGGTCAGGAGTGATTTTGTGTTATCCGTGTGTACGTACGTACGTGTGTGCCACCCTGTATCTCATCAACTATTTGATGGATTCAGCTGATTTTTGGCAGAGATAGAGGTTCTAGGGTTTGGTTGATGGCATTTTAATTTCAGTTTACCATATACCTTAGTTTTTCAGAAAATTCAAAAAAACCTTTAAAATAACCATTGCCTTTACAAAAGTAGTGACATCCCATGATAAATGCCATTATACTGAAATCATGTGCCCTTAATAGGGTTAAGATGAAAATTCATATACACTAAATGTACAAAAGCAAGGAAATTCCCAAATTTTTACACTTTTATTGTCATTAAGGGTATGACTACATATCAACCAAACCATTTCATTATCACATCACTACAGTATAAATCTCTATGCATGAGTGGATGAAGTGTGTGAGGTGTGCTGAAGAAAAATTCCTACCAGTAAAATACATAGCCCTGTTGTGTTCGCATACCCTTAATGACAATAAAAGTGTTAAAATTTGGGAATTTCCTTGCTTTTGTACATTTAGTGTATATGAATTTTCATCTTAACCCTATTAAGGGCATATGATTTCAGTATACTGGCATTTATCATGGAATATATATATATATATATATATATATATATATATATATATATATATTTATTGAGAAATTGACAAGGAATATCGTGAAGAAAGAAAAAACTGCGGTCTTTAATGACGCTTGTGTTAACTTGTGAAATGGAGATATATTTTCTTTATGAAACTCCGAAATGAATCAAGGCGGACACTGTCTAGGATCCGTGTCTGATAAAAACAGGTGTTTTTTTATTCTAATTCATTTTTTCCTTATTTTTATTTTTATTTCGTCATATATATATATATATATATAATTTCATATAGTTCTTTTTCTTATATACGCTTTTCGGGGGGGGGGGGTGAGGAAACGGATCCTTTTTGTTCGAAATGTTTGACTCATAAATTTCAACTGGATGCCACTTATCTGGAACACTAAAGTCTGAATCGCAAAAAAAAAAAAGAAGTTATTAACACGATTTTATTCGAGCATAAATCAATCTAGGAAAAGTATAGGAAAATCTTGTCTCGATGTTGAATAAAAAAATTGCGCCATTTTATTTACGTATTTTTACTTTGTATTTGCAAGTGAAAATTGCGCTTTTATGTGTAACTAAACGTATCTCTTAATTTTGTCAAGTGGTGTAAATATGCGTTTAAGTGGTTTGATATAAATGTAATTGGATTGAAAAGTGTGAGAGTAGCTATGTTGAAGAGACTATTCAAAATGTGGTAGACATTTTAATGGAAATTCATGACTGTCAGTTTGTGTGTTGGTCGCCATCTTGTATTACGACTCTAATACAAAATGGCGAACAAATAATAAAGTTACAGCTATGTAATTCTGTTGGACTTTCTACCAGACATAAATGAACGACATGGATGAATGACATGTATGAATACCATGTTTTCAAATGAATTATTTCCAATTATTCCCCGGCCAAACGGCATGCTTTCAATAACGGGGTTCCATTTCGTTGTAATGTTTTAGTTTTTTGTTTTATTTTTATGGAAATCGCTCCAGACAAGGCATGAAGACACTTGATGTAAGGAGTTAAAGAAATTACTTCAAGGTTAAAAACTAACCAAGGATAAGTGTTAGATGGATAAATTCCGACCCAGAAACCAGCAATTATTTCCCCCTTGTCAGAAACATTGCTCATGGAATGTGAGGACGAAATGATAAAAAAGGGAAGCGAGAGTTATGAAACTGTCTTTAACAACTGAAGTACATGTTCAACTTGATGCAGATTCGACTAACTTCCCAAACTATCAGTGAAAATCTGCAACATAAATCAGATTATTAACAACATCAAGGTAACATATGAACAGTAACATGAGTATCGTCATTTATTCCACGGGGCTGGAAACATAGTAGATTCACGAAGAAGAGAGCCGTGCAAGATTCGAACCCATCCCTCCCTCTTTGTGGGCACAATTTTGAACACTGTACAGGTCTCATTTTTTGTTTGTGAATTTTCAATATTCGAAGCCCCGCTTAATAATTAATTCAAAAACGGTGTAACCTACACAAACACGAGTGTAAACCAAATAAAGCAGCGATATATACAGTATATTGTCGGAAACAAATCTATGTTGTTTAATTTATCATATATATATATATATATATATATATATATATATATAGAGAGAGAGAGAGAGAGAGATAGATAGATAGATAGATAGATAGATAGATAGATAGATAGAGAGAGCGATATATATATATATATATATATATATATATGTATTAATTAATTAATTTTTAATGACATATAAAAGAATTACTTGGACACGTGTATCTGGCTATCAGCCGTCATCAGCATCACAAACCTGGGCAAGGATTGAACCTACAATATTAGTTTTTGCAGTCTGGTGTTTTGCCACTAGACCACAAACACCTTGTCAAAATATGTATGATTTTTTATCGCCATAACGTTACGTAGTTTTTTGTTCTTCTTTTTACTGGTGATAGAAGCATAGCTTTTTTTCTAAGTACTATTCCACTTCTTTAGCAGTAAAGAACATTGCATTAAGTAATTCTATTTTATTTTACATATCTCTCTCTCTCTATATATATATATATATATTACTTTTTAATAGGATGTGTAATTCTATTTTATTGTATATATATATATATAATTATTTATTACTTTTTAATAGGATGTGTAATTCTATTTTATTGTATATATATATATATATATATATATATATATATATACTAGACCACCCGTGACCCGTTGGGTCAGTTTGTTATATTAGCTATGGAATTCATGTATGAGCGTGACACTTGTGGCATAAAGAAAATAGGTTTTTTTTACATAACAGAAGCATTTCTATGAAAGTATATTAAAATGAAAAAAGAATATAGATAGATTTCTATGAGTCGTTCTGTTTATTATAATTGTTTTTTTTTTAAATTACAGTTACTGAATTATAAGTGGTTGGCCATACTTATAGGTAAATATGCACTGAACAGGTACCATAATACTTATTATAGTTAAATTCAAATTTTGATATATCATCTTTTAAATGAAATTGTTAGTTGAAAGTACAGAATAATAAAAAAAACACTCTCCACATGTTAATAATGGCTTTTTAAATTGATTTGAAAAAGGAAGGGGGTACAGCAGGCTTTCTCGCGTACGTAACGAAAACAGAGGGAGTAGGAGTGGTGAAATCTATGAGAGGGAAAGTGGGAGGTGGTTTCGTTCACCGACCGCTAGTATGGCTGATATTAATAATGAGTGTTGTTTTTTTGTTTGTTTGTTTTTGTTTTTTTAAAAGGGAGGAGTTTTTTTGAAACTGCGACAGACTTTACGAAGTCCTCCCGTTGAATGTTTTAGCCGTGAAGAAAACAAAAAAACTATTTGATGAAATTAAATGAAATTGTTTATATTATAAGCGATATAAAAATTTCCAGAATGAAAAATTTCATGCGTTCGTTAATCATAATAGAGAATAACGGAATTGGAATAACAGATTGAAGACGATGCTATTTACGCATGCGCAACCGGATGTTGAAAACCGGAAAGCTGAAAGCTGATTGCAAACATACAAGATCAATAGACTTTTAGTATTATATATATATATATATATATATATATATATATATATATCAATTACTTTTTAATAGAATGTGTAATTCTATTTTATTGTATATATATATATATATATATATATACATATATATATTTATTAATTACTTTTTAATAGGATGTGTAATTATATTTTATTGTATATATATATATGTATATATATATATATATATATATATTTATTAATTAATTTTTAATAGGATGTGTAATTCTATTTAAAATGTTAGTATTTATTTATATTTTTTGTGATTTGGGATGAATATCTAAGTTGATGACAAACAATTTAAAAAATCTAACAAAGAGAAGTGCACATGGCGTGTGGATGTTGCGACTTGGGTCTGCGGGAGAGAACTGTTCCATTTGTATACAAAATAAATGAGTACGGATTGTAATCCAGGTCTGACCTGCCTGGAAATTTTCCTTATTTCTTTCTTTTATACGAGCACTGAAGATAGCCACCCAAGAAATAAATACATTGGATGCAGGAACATTTTATAAATATCTTGGTGGAAGGCCGAAACAATTGTATGCTTGTAATAAAAAAAGAGATTTTTAGTGAAATCGTGTGAATTTGTGCTTTCCTTCATTGGGTGTGGTTTAAATTCATATATATATATATATATATATATATATATATATATATATATATATATATATATATATATATATATTTATTTATTTATTTATATATTTTACAAATAAGACACAATGCCGCAGCCCACACAAACCAGGAAAGCCCTACACTCGAGTATTGCCCTACACTCGAGTATCGGATTTCGAATTGTGAGTTCAGTCATGTCCTACTGATGAGCCCAAGCTCATCAGTAGGACATATCCGAACTCACAATTCGAAATCCGAGTCCCTTGCTGCCACTGGAGTCATCACGCCACATACGATAAAGTTTACTTGTGAGACATCGGCCTGGGTTCTTTAGAGTTAAATGACGACACTCAAAGTTGAGAAGAGTAGGTACATCCCACAGTCGGCCTTCGCCGCGGTTTGGATGGTTTGTGTCAGTTAATAGCTTTCTTGTATGTGGCGTGATGTCTCAGGTGGTAGAGAACACGCTTCGCATACAAGTGACTCGGGTTTCGAATTCTGAGTTCACATGATGTGTACTACTAATGAGCCTATTGAGTCCAGGGCTCATTTGTAGCACAGTGAACCGGGTTCGCGTCCTATGACCGTCTGAGATTGTTGCTGATGAGAGCCATAAGCTCGAAACGACGTCGTACGTAGGTTAAAAAATAATTTAATATTATCATACTTTTAGACAGGCCTCATATATATATATATATATATATATATATATATATATATATATATATATTAAAAATAACCGACAACTCTTGTCTGGCTATTTTTGTATTGATCCCTTCAATTTTCCGGATTAAAGTCTTAATCCGGAAAATTGAAGGGATCAATACAAAAATAGCCAGACAAGAGTTGTCGGTTATTTTTAATATATAGATATATATATGTATAATTATATATATATATAAAGGAATTATGATTTAACCCGAGTTTTTTTAACCTTTTTATTTTTTCGAAAGTTTAATGCTTAAACCGATATTCTCTCCCCAGCATTTTCTAGACGACGCAAAGTTAACTCTTGAAACAGTAACGGCCAAATATACGCTCCTAATAAACATTGAATCACGGGACTTAGATAGAGATATTTTTATATTTTTAAAATTGTTTCCAATTTTAAATCTCAACTGTTACATTTCACCCCCCCCCTCTTTTTTTCAAACATTATTAAACTTTAACACTAATTTCAAACAAATATACATGACACTCTGAAGCAAATAACGCATCCAAACGAGAGTGACACGTGAATTCACATTTCTGAAGCAGGTGACAATATAAACTGAAGAGAGCCGGATGGTTAAGTTCTTCTGAGCTTGAAAGCGACGGTACTAATGTTTTCTGTACCCCCCCCCCAACAACAAAATATTACGCTCTTAATTTTGATTCTCTATTAATCGAGCACTCTGCTGAGATTTTCCCACTATATTACAAAAGAGAAAAAAGACAAACGAAAAAAAAAAAATTAAATACAGGAAAAAAATCATCAAAGAAAACTTTTTTCCTGTATTTAAAATGTTTTCCTGTATTTAAAATTTGTTTTTTTCCGTTTGTCTTTTTTCACACATCTTGTCTTTCACGGCAATTCATCATTTTTATGATATATCGTGCATTTTACCCTCATATATATATATATATATATATATATATATATATATATATATATATATATATTCATGGATGACGGTACCCGGGATCACGGGGGGGGGGGGCCTGCAGCCCCTCACTTTTTGACTTGCCCCCCCCCACCTTACGGTCATCAATAATTAAGTTGATATGCATGTGTTTAACCGCCCCCCCCCACTTTTTAGGAGACCCCCCACGTTTATAACTGTCCCGCCGGCCATATATATATATATATATATATATATATATATATATATATATATATATATATATATATATATATATATATATATCATATCTCATATCTCATTCGACTTTTAGTTTTTAATTTACCATTCTGACGTTTCCTCTCAGAGGGTCAGACGATAAGGCCTTAAGGTAATTTTAACAATTTTCCTCTTTTTTTCCACTCATCTGTTTCATTGATTATAATAATGCTTCCTCTAAAATTAATCCTACGATTCTGTTGTACACGAAATTTACTTATATATATATATATATATATATATATATATATATATATATATATATATATATATATATATATATATATATATATAGTCATCCACTAACAAAATGTTTCGTATCATCACATCTCTTTTTAGTGTGGCTAGACATTCGAGTTCTTCAGAATTATATTGAAAATCGACCGTTTTTATTTTTAACAGTCGACGCTATTATCAACTGCGCCATCATCACAGACGAGAAATGGAAATCTTACTGTTTATATATAAACAATATCACACACCCCCCACACCAACACACACACACATATATATATATATATATATATATATATATATATATATATATATATATATATATATATATATATATATATATATATATATATATATATGTATATACATGGTATCAAATTCAAATTATATATATATGTATCTTTATATGAAACCAGCGACATCTACAGAAAAGTAAGTTTACACCCCATCCAATCTCCATGTCCACGATGAACGCGTTCAAATATTTCCGTCTGTGCTTTTCAATTCATATTCCCTTGTGGTTTTGACGTTTCATTTAAGATTTTTACAAAAAAAAAAAAAAAAAGATGGCGGCAACATAAAGAAACGATTTCTACGATAATTCGTGCGTTAACATCTCAACATTAAAATGGCGTCCTCTCGATACGGAAACAACAAGGAGTCTGGGCTGAAATTGAGTTTGTCAGCACTTGCAATTTCACGTCTCGATATCTTGACGATTTGCACTCATCTTCTCTTTGTGAGCGCATAAATAAAAACCATTGAAAACGATTTTATCGACACATTCCTAACAAATGTGGTTTCATGCCTCTTTGGCTAGCATCGTATTTTGTGTGGCCGTTCCAAACTAATTGTCCAATATCTATCTAACACGTCTCAACTGATCTCATCGCAGTTGTTATTATTATTTGTACTCACTAGGAGTTCTCACACAGATCATCGTCAGTGATTGCTCACCGACAACAACCGGTGGTATTCCCTGGAGTCTGAGTGACAACAAGTCTCCACAAATTTCTTGTATTCTCCACCTCTTTTCGATAGCCACCGCAAATAACCTTGCAATATCGCAACAGCCGTTTACCATTGATTTCTCACTGGTAAGGGACAATTGATCTTCTCTGGGATTAGGGTAGCAATAAGCCTCCCTAAGGTCTCAGCACTCTCTGCACTTCCACTGAAAGTCTTGTTTGTGCTGTCCCTCCTCGGTCTTCTCATCATCCTTGACCCTATGCAAATATTTTGTGTGGTGTCAGACTAGGCTGATAGCACTATTTTTTTGTGGGGGGGGGGAGCTGGGGAGGAGAGCGAGGGACGAGAGCGGGGTGTTTCCTGCTATTTCTGTTTATTATTATTATTATTATTATTATTATTATTATTATTATTATTATTATTATTATTATTATTATTATTATTTACTCACTAGGAGATATCACACTGGTCATCGTCAGTGGTCACCCACTGCCGACAACCTGTGGTATTCCCTTGAGTCTGAGTGACAACAAGTCTCCTCAGACTTCCAGTATGCTCCACCTCTTTTCGTTCATCACCGCTGATGACATTGCGGTATCGCAACAGCCACCTACCACCGATTTCACGATGATAAGGGCCATTGGTCTCCTCTGGGGCCCGGGTGGCAACAAGCCTCCCCACGGTCCCAGAGCTGTCCGCGCTCTTCCAGTGGAGGTCTGGTTTGCGCTTTCCCTCCTCGACCCTCTGTCCATAATTTTCGTGGTGTCAGCCTATGCTTGCGCCTCTCTCTCGCGGTTGTATTTTCACCGGTTCTGTTATTATTATTATTATTATTATTATTATTATTATTATTATTATTATTATTATTATTATTATTGCTATATATTCACTAGGAGTTTTCACACAATTCATTATCATTGATTGTTCACTGATAATAAATAACTAGTGATGTTTCCCTGGAGTCTGAGGGACAACAAATCTAAGGTTGAATCTTTCTACCGCGCAAGAGTCAAAAACGCTCAGAGCATCGTGTCCTGCATTGAGTGAGTACAAAAGCGACTTCGAAATCTAGTGGGAGATGTCATCTTCCCTACAGAAAAGACGAAGCTAGTCTTTCTCTACTCTATCGTTTTTATCATGGTCGATGATCGACTGAGCTTTAGTTCATGGTTTTCCATGTAAAAAATTCACAGAAAAAAACCCGTCTAGCTAAAACCACTGCAGATAAAACTAAAATGCACTTCTATAAGCAAAGTTTTTTTCCCAAGAACTACCCGTCTGTGGAACACAATACCTCGGTGCTGCTTCCTGGCTGACTACAACTTGGTCATTTTCAAGTCAAATGTTAACAAATTCTTGTCCTCTTAAATAACCAAATTCTGCCGAGTTTCAACCATCGTTACCAATCATAACGGCGTTGTCTCACCGTCCACTTGACCTACATTGACCCTTATCCTCGAGTGACCTTTGGGCCTTGATAAGCGATGATTTGTCAGTACGTAAACACTATTATGTCATGCGTTCTTCAGAATTGTCTAATTTCACCGTTTGTTCCAGCTCGTTTTTTGACTCGTTTAGTTTTTAGGTCTTCATAAGTTCACTGTCCAGACACCTAGTTATAAAGCAGCTTCCTAATCCCGTAGCTTCTTTTCAAGAATTGCCAGCTTGTGGAACTCTCTTCCTGCTGACTGTTTTTCTCCTACCTATAGCCTTGGTCTTTTCAAGACTAAGATCAATAGGCATCTCCCGTCTTTGTAATTATCGTCTTTCTTTCTGTTTAGCTACACGAAAATTGAAAATACATGAAAATCAGAAAATACATGAAAATCAGAAAATACATGAAAATTAGAAAATACATGAAAATCAGAAAATACATAAAAATTAGAAAATACATGAAAATCAGAAAATATATAAAAAATGAGAAAATACCTCAAAATTAGAATAAAAATGAACATTATGATATACATGAAAATTAGAATATACATGAAAATTAAGAAATACATGAACATTAAAAAATACATGAAAATAAGAAAATACATGAAAATGAGAAAATACATGGAAATTATGATATACATGAAAATTAGTATATACATGAAAATTAGAATATACATAAAAATTAGAAAATACATGAAATTAGGATATACATAAAAATTAGAAAATACATTAAAATTAGAATATACATGAAAATTAGAATACACCCGAAAATTAGACAATACACGAAAATTTAGAATATACATGAAAATTAGTATATATACATGAAAATTAGAATATACATGAAAATTAGACAATTCACGAAAATTTACAATGTATATGAAAATTAGAATATACATGAAACTTAGAAAATACATGAAAATTAGAATATACATGAAAATTAGTATATACATGAAAATTAGAAAATACACGAAAATTTAGAATATTCATGAAAATTAGTATATATACATAAAAATTAAAATATACATGAAAATTAGAAAATACATAAAAAAAAGATAATACATGAAAATTAGAATATACATGAAAATTAGAAAATGCATGAAAATTAGAATGCACATGTAAATTAGAAAATACATGAAAATTAGAATATACATGAAAATTAGAAAATACATGAAAATTTGAAAATAACTTAAAATTATGATATACAGTAAAATTAGAAAATATATGAAAATTAGAAAATACATTAAAATTAGAAAATACATGAAAATTAGAAAATACATAAAAATTAAATAATATATTAAAACTAGAATATACATTAAAATTTAAAAATACATGAAAATTAGAAAATACATAAAAATTATGATATACATGAAAATTAGAAAATATATGAAAATTAGAAAATACATGAAAATTAGAAAATACATGAAAATAAGAAAATACATGAAAATAAGAATGTACATAAAAATTCAGAAAATACATGAAAATGAGAAAATGCATTGAAAACTAGTAAATACATGAAAATTAGAAAATACATGAAAATTATGAGATACATGAAAATTAGAAAGTACATTAAAATTAGAATATACATGAAAATTAGAATATACATGAAAATTAGAAAATACACGAAAATTCAGAAAATACATGAAAATTAGTATATATACATGAACATTAGAATATACATGAAAATTAGAAAATGCATGAAAATTTAGAATATATATGGAAATTAGAATATGCATGAAACTTAGAAAATACATGAAAATTAGAGTATACATTAAAATTAGTATATACATGAAAAATAGAAAATAAACGAAAATTTAGAATATACATGAAAATTAGTATATATACATGAAAGTCAGAATATACATGAAAATAAGAATATACAGAAAAATTAGCAAAAACATTAAAATTTGAATATACATGAAAATTAGAAAATACATGAAAATTAGAATACACATGAAAATTAGAAAATTCATGAAAATTAGAAAATATATGAAAAGTAGAAAATACATTAAAATTAGAAAATACATTAAAATTATGATATACATGAAAATTAGAATATACATGAAAATTAGAAAATACATGAAAATTAGAATATAATGAAAATTATGATGTCCATGAAAATTAAAAAATACATAAAAATTAGAAAATACATAAAAATAATGATATACATGAAAATTAGAAAATACATGAAAATTAGTACATACAGGAAAATTAGAAAATACATGAAAATTATGACATACATAAAAAATCGAAAATACATGAAAATAAGAATATACATGAAAATTCGAAAATAAATGAAAATTAGAAAATACATGAATATTAGAAGATTCATTAACATTAGAATGTACATGACAATGAGAAAATACACGAAAATTTAGAATATACATGAAAATTAATATATATACATGTTTTAATTAAATATTTTATGATCAATATTTTTAGTTTCAGGAAATATTTTTTAATCCTTTCTTTTAGTATTAATAAAATATTTTATAATCAATATTTTTAGTTTAATGAAATATTTTATAATCCTTTCTTTTAGTTTTAATAAAATATTTTATAATCAATATTTTTAGTTTGATGAAATATTTTATAATCCTTTGTTTTTGTTTTAATAAAATATTTTATAATCAATATTTTTAGTTTCATGAAATATTTTATAATCCTTTCTTTTAGTTTTAATAAAATATTTTATAATTAGTATTTTTAGTTTCATGAAATATTTTATAATCCTTTCTTTTAGTTTTAATAAAATATTTTATAATCAATATTTTTAGTTTCATGAAATATTTTATAATCCTTTCTTTTAGTTTTATTAAAATATTTTATAATCAATATTTTTAGTCTCATGAAATATTTTATAATCCTTTCTTTTAGTTTTAATAAAATATTTTATAATCAATATTTTTAGTCTCATGAAATATTTTATAATCCCTTCTTTTAGTTTTAATAAAATATTTTATAATCAATATTTTTAGTTTCATGAAATATTTTATAATCCTTTCTTTTAGTTTTATTAAAATATTTTATAATCAATATTTTTAGTCTCATGAAATATTTTATAATCCTTTCTTTTAGTTTTAATAAAATATTTTATAATCAATATTTTTAGTTTCATGAAATATTTTATAATCCTTTCTTTTAGTTTTATTAAAATATTTTATAATCAATATTTTTAGTTTTATGAAATATTTTATAATCCTTTCTTTTAGTTTTAATAAAATATTTTATAATTAGTATTTTTAGTTTAATGAAATATTTTATAATCCTTTCTTTTAGTTTTATTAAAATATTTTATAATCAATATTTTTAGTCTCATGAAATATTTTATAATCCTTTCTTTTAGTTTTAATAAAATATTTTATAATCAATATTTTTAGTCTCATGAAATATTTTATAATCCTTTCTTTTAGTTTTAATAAAATATTTTATAATCAATATTTTTAGTTTCATGAAATATTTTATAATCCTTCCTTTTAGTTTTAATAAAATATTTTATAATCAATATTTTTAGTTTCATGAAATATTTTATAATCCTTTCTTTTAGTTTTAATAAAATATTTTATAATCAATATTTTTAGTTTCATGAAATATTTTATAATCCTTTCTTTTAGTTTTAATGAAATATTTTATAATCAATATTTTTAGTTTTATGAAATATTTTATAATCCTCTCTTTTATTTTTAATAAAATATTTTATAATCAATATTTAAAGTTTCATGAAACATTTTATAATCCTTTATTTTAGTTTTAATAAAATATTTTATCATCAATATTTTTAGTCTCATGAAATATTTTATAATCCTTTATTTTAGTTTTAATAAAATATTTTATCATCAATATTTTTAGTTTCATGAAATATTTTATAATCCTTTCTTTTAGTTTTAATAACATGTTTTATAATTAATACTTTTATTTTCTCAAAATATTTATTATTTCTTTTAGTTTCAACAAAATATTTTATAAATCTTTCTTTTTGTTTTAAGAAAGTATTTTTAATCAATACTTTTACTTTCATTAACTGTTTTATAATCCGTTCTTTTGTTTTAATAAAATAATTTATAATCCATACCTTTAGTTTTATGAAATATTTTATAAGCCTTTCTTTAAGTTTTATAAAACATTTTATAATTTATACTTTCAGTTTTATGGAAACATCTACAATAATCTATAATGTTGAATACATATATAACATATTACTTACAGAAATATTGATTACAGAATTATAAACAGAATATGTATTATTCATACAATAATTAAAATCATACAATAATTGAAATCAGACAATAATTAAAATATACAATAATTAAAATCATAAAATAATTTAAATATACAATAATTAAAATCATAAAATAACAAAAATAATACTATAATTAAAATCGCATAACAATTAAAATAATACAATAATTTAACCATACAATAATTAAAATCATAACATTATAAAAATTGTACAATAATTAAAATAACACAATAATTTAAACCATACAATAAATAAAATCATAACATAATTAAAATAATATAATAACTTAATCAATACAATAATTAAAATCATAACATCATAAAATCCTACAATAATTTAAATAACACAATAATTTAAACCATACAATAAATAAAATCATAAAATAATTAAAATCATAAGATAATTAAAATCATACAATAATTAACATAATACAATAATTAAAATGAGACAACAATTAGAATGATACAATAATTTAAAACATACAATAATTAAAATAATACAATAATTTAAAACATACAATAATTAAAATAATACAACAATTAAAATTGTTGTATTATTTTAATTATTGTATGTTTGAAATCATTGTATTATTTAAATTATTGTATTATTTTAATTATTGTATGTTTTAAATTATTGTATTATTTTAATATTTGTATGTTTTAAAATGTTTTAAATCATTGTATTTTTCTAATTGTTGTATGATTTTAATTATTGTATTATTTTAATTATTAAACCATAGAATAATTAAAATCACAAGATAATTAAAACAATACAATAATTAAAATAATACAATAATTAAAATGATACAATGAGTAAAATCATATAATAATTAAAATAATATAAAAATTAAAATAAAACAATAATTTAAACTGCACAATAATTAAAATGATACAATAATTAAAATCATACAATAATTAAAATAATACAATAATTAAACAAAACAATAATTAAAACTGCACAAGAATTAAAATAATACAATAATTTAAATCATAAGATAATTAAAATAATACAATACTTAAAATAATACAATAATTAAAATCATAAAATAATTGAAATCATAAAATAATTAAAATAATACAATAATTAAAATCATAAAATAATTGAAATCATAAAATAATTAAAATAATACAATAATTAAAATCATACAATAATTAAAATCATACAATAATTAAAATAATACAATAATTAAAATAATACAATAATTAAAATAATACAATAATTAAAATCATAAAATAATTAAAATAATACAATAATTAAAATCATACAATGATTAAAATCATACAATAATTAAAATAATACAATAATTAAAATCATAAAATAATTAAAATCATAAGATAATTAAAATAATACAATAATTAAAATAATACAATAATTAAAATCATACAATAATTAAAATAATACAATAATTAAAATCATACAATAATTAAAATAATACAATTATTAAAATCATACAATAATTAAAATAATACATTAATTAAAATGATACAATAATTAAAATAATACAATAATTTAAACCATACAATAATTAAAATAATACAATAATTAAAATAATACAATAATTAAAATATAAACATTTGTCTGTCGATTGATTGAAATATTAATTTAAATTGCACAGACAGGCTACAGTTTGTAATCTTTAGTTAAAATTCTGAAGTCAAATATTTTATGTTTTAGTACTGATATTAGATCTAAAAAATGAATATTGAAGAAGTAAAATAAAAATATAACATTTTGGTTAATAGCAATTAGTATTTGAACTCACTAGGAGTTCTCCCACGAGTTGTTACAAGTAGTTGCTCACTGGCAACAACATTTTGTGCTCTCTGGAGTCTGAGAGAAAAAAACAATCTCCCCAGATTTCCTGCACTCTTCGCTTTTTTCGGTAACCAATTAAAATCATTATCCCTTTTCACAACTACCGTTAGTCATAAAATTCTAGCTAATAGTGGTCGTTCATTTCTTCAGGAAACTTAGTGGCAATAAACTTCCACAGGATTCCAATACTCCCCATGCCCTTCCAGTAGAGATATGGATCGTGCTCTTCCTCCTCAGTCTTTCCGTCCTCCTTGACCCTTCACAGCTATTTCCTGTGGTATCAGCCGAGACTGATGCCCTTTCTTTTATAAGATTTCTTGAAATGTCAGTTCACTTGGCTACATGCAGTGTTACTTATTATTGTTGTTATTATTGTTGTTGTTATTGTTATTGTTGCTATTGTTGTTATTATTGTTGTTATTATTCTTGTTGTTGTTATTGTTGTTATTGTTCTTGTTGTTATTGTTATTGTTGCATTACCCGTTCTTTCAGGGTACCCGGTAAGATCCAACTGTTACATCATCAATGAAAATTATCGCCACGAAAAGTCTCTTATACACGCTTCTCGAACTACGAAAGTTTAGAAGCGTTTTCAAACTTTTTCGTTAAGGCATTTTTAACACTAATTTTCCATTACTTTTTTAGAAATTATTTTCTTCTTTCCTTCTTATCTCAGTAAATCTCGGTTCGTTTCAAATGTTCATTCTTAAACAACTGGTCATTCTTAAACAACTGGTCATTCTTAAACAACTGGTCATTTTTTACACCAACAAGGAATATGTTGTATAGTCTTTGATTTCTCATACCTTTTCTTCTTTTTCGTGGAGGGGGTGCTGTCTCGATGTCGTCTAGTGGTTGAGTTTCTTTCTTCGTTTCTGTACTGCCGTGAACATCGCCGTCCGCCGTGTCTGCAACAAAAACCTCCCCAACAAAATTCACGAGGCAACAATCTTTTACTTTGATTTTGTTTTATTCAGGCGTCAGTTACCGTCGATCTTAGAGATGTTGCACCAACGTTGAGGGAGAGACCAAATTACTACTCTATCGTAGTCAATTCCTAACTTAAGTCCTTAGCCATTCGAGGAGAGAGGAAGAAGGAATCTCATGCCTGTATTCTCTTAGATAATTTAATTCCCCCTAATCATTTGAAGACTACATAGAGAAATCGTCCGTTCGGCTTGCTCCCAAAACCCAGACTGGCAAAACTCTGTTTCCCACACAAAAGCCCGTGATGTCACAGAACCCCTATGCGCAGATGTACCTTGATCCTTGACCTGGGGTCTCGTCAATATGGTGGCCCTGTCAACGCGTGTGAGTTCCGACTGTGAGAACAGCTTTATCTTGCACTCGGTTGTACGGGCCAAACAAAATGATCTCCCACACATACGTCCGGCATCACAGGCCCATTATCCAACACAACAAGAATGACAAAGAACAAAACGAATATGGAAAAACTTTGGTTTTCTTTATTTCCCATCACCGGATGGTTTACGCCGGCTACGCATACACATATAAAAATCTTTTGACATACTTTTGTCTCATGAAAGTCTTTTTCTACTGAGGTCACAGACTTGGTTTCCGCTAGAAACTCGCTCATATATACATCCGATTGGAAAGCAATTTGATCTGCATTGTCTATCCGAGCGTGAACTGAAGCAATTGTTCCACACGCACTTCCAATTGTCTGTTTGGTGAAGTACAAGTCAGGGGATTCCTTCACCGTAACAACTTGCTTATCAGCCGCATTTTTAGTCAGCGGACACAAAAGTCTAACAACAAGACGGGCTTGGGTACCATAGCCAATAAAGCTTCATCGGTGCCATAAACATCGGTAAACTCCCATTCTTCAGGTACTTCGATACTCCGATCACCAGGCGTTTCGGTTCTTCGCGTTTTTGAAACCGCCGTCTTTCGAGTCTCCTTGCACTGCGGAAACCTTCTCCATTTTAGAAGTTATCAAGCCGCCTTTTTTTTCTGTCTCGACGTCCCACCCACAATGGACTCGTCCACGATTCATTTTTGCCACTCTTCATTATCTTACATTATTATTGTTGTTATTGTTGTTGACATTGTTGTTATTGTTGTTGTCATTGTTGTTGTTATTGTTGTTGTTGTTATTGTTGTTGTTGTTATTGTTGTTATTTTTGTTGTTATTATTGTTGTAGTTGTTATTATTGTTGTTGTTATTGTTGTTATTTTTGTTGTTGTTATTGTTGGAGTTGTTATTATTGTTGTTGTTATTGTTGTTATTTTTGTTGTTATTATTGTTGTTATTATTGTTGTTATCATTGTTGTTATTATTGTTGTTCTTGTTCTTGTTCTTGTTGTTATTGTTGTTGTTATTAATGTTGTTATTATTATTGTTATTGTTGTTGTTTACTTACTAGGAGTTTTCACACAGGTCAACATCGGTGATTGCTCACTGACAATAAATAGTGATGTGACAACAAGTTTCTCCAGATTTTCGGCAATGTTCGCTTCTTTCGAAAACCGTTGAAAACCACTTCGCGTCATCGCAACAGCCGTTTACCATTAGTTTATCGTTGAAAACGGCCGTGGCTTTCTCGAGAATTTTTAGTGACAATAAGCCTCCACAGGGTACAAGTATTCTATGCGACTTCCAGCGGAGGTCTGTCGATGATCTACTTTATCCGGTCTTTCAATTGTCCTTGACCCTTCACGACCAGTTGGTGTTGGGCCAGCCGAAACTGGTGCCGATATATTTGTGTGCGTTTTGATGCATCGGATTTATGGCAGTTTCAGTTCCCCCGTTATTATTATTATTATTATTATTATTATTATTATTATTATTATTATTAGTAGTAGTAGTAGTAGTAGTAGTAGTAGTAGTAGTAGTAGAAGTAGTAGTATTCAATCCCGAAGGACGCCTAACATAAATAATT
>OY744543.1:11251538-11256538 GCA_963556195.1 Sepiola atlantica
ATGGGAAAATGAAAAAGGAAAACCAAAAAATGAATTTTTCTCCCCACTCATTCTTTTCTACATTCATTTCTATTTCTCCAACAAATACGGACGTCAACCCAGTAGTTGGCCACTATTTCATTCTATTTTTCCCAATATGTCTACCCTACATGTATCTGTGCTTGCATTACATTCTTTCTCTATTTTATCATCCTGATGAAGTCTTATAAATAAGACAAAACGTTGATGTACACATAAAAAACATCCATTTTTTGATTTTTCCTTTTTCATTTTCCCATCACGTCGGATTACTTTCATCCTTCTCTTCCCATATATATATATATATATATATATATATATATATATATATATATATATATACACATACACATACATATATATATATATATATATATATATATATATATACACATACATATATATATATATATATATATATATATATATATATATATATATATATATGATAATTTTATTTACACAGACATGTACAAAATCTGCGACACTGGCATGTCGATGTTATCGATCAACAGTTACTATAAACTGAGATCTCATCAGGCAGGGTTAGAATCCGATCTTAACCTCAGATCATATTTGAAGAGAATGAAGTGGAGGGATAGAGAAAGAGAAGAAGAAGGAAAGAAATTTAACATTTCAAAAATTAAGGCCGTTAAAAAATTAAAAATTAAAAATTAATTTTTGAAATGTTAAATTTCTTTCCTTCTTCTTCTCTTTCTCTATCCCTCCACTTCATTCTCTCCAAATATGATCTGAGGTTAAGATCGGATTCTAACTCTGCCTGATGAGATCTCAGTTTATAGTAACTGTTGATCGATAACATCGACATGCCAGTGTCGCAGATTTTGTACATGTCTGTGTAAATAAAATTATCATATATAAAGCTCTATTTTGATATTGAGCACTTTTTATAAACCCGGTTAAAATTCTCTGGATTACCACCCTGTGGATATTTTTCACCTGGATTATTACCATTATTATATATATATATATATATATATATATATATATATATATATATATATATATATATATATATATATATATATATTCAGGTGCATGCAGGGCTTTTGGTTTAACAATCAGTTTAAAGAAGACTGAGGTGGTCCATCAACCATGCCCTACCCCTAAACAAGTTCAAGGAGTGAAACAAAATCAGCCTGTCCATGAATTTCCATTAGAAAAACTCAAAGTGGATGGCAGACCAATGAACTATGTCAAAAACTTTACCTACCTAGGTAGCAAAGTTAATTCTGCTGCTTCACTTGATGATGAAATCGTAAACCGAATTGCAAAAGCGGCAAATGCCTTCGGAAAGCTGAAACATCGTCTTTGGAGTAGCAGAGGCATTAAGTTGAAGACAAAAATCAATGTGTCTAGGGCTGTAATATTGACAGGTCTTCTCTATGGATGTGAGGCGTGGACGCCTTACCCGCCATCACATTCGCCAATTGGATGTGTTCCACAGGAGCTGCCTTAGGACCATATGCGGACTTAGTTTGAAGGACAAAGTCGCTAACACCGATCTTTACAACAGATGCCATATTGGTGGAATTGAAAGTTTCATGTTGCAGTCTCAATTGCGATGGGCTGGTCATGTAGCAAGAATGGACGAAGGGAGGATACCTAAAGCACTGATGTACAGTCAGTTAGCTTGTGGTAACAGGAATGTTGGTCGGCCCTTGCTGAGGTACAAAGATAAATTGAAAGATGCGCTGACGGCAATTGGAGTACCCCCCCCCCCAAAAAAAAAAATACTTTGAAGACTGTACAAAAGACAGGAAGACATGGCGAGCAGCTTGTTGCATTGGACTGGAAAGATTCAACGAGACCTATGTGGATAATATGAGAACTGCCAGAATTAGGCGAAAAGCTAGAGAGAGTGCTCCACACCTGGCATCCGATTACTCACACTCTTGCACTGTCTGCGGCTTTCCTTGCAGGTCTCTTGCCGGACTCAGGTGTCATGAACGATCTAGACACAAATTGGAACCTCATACATCGCAATCGACGGGAGAGTCCATCATATATATATATATATATATATATATATATATATATATATATATACAATACTAATAATAATAATCCAGGTAAAACATCCACAGGGTAGTAATCCAAAGGATTTCAATTGGGTTTATAAAAAGTGCTCAATATCAAATAGAGCTTTTATATATGATTATTTTTATTAACACAGACATGTACAAAATCTGCGACACTGGCATTTTATCGATCAACAGATATTATAAACTGAGATCTCATCAGGGAGAGTTAGAATCTGATCTTAACCTTAGATCATATTTGGAAAGAATTAAATGGAGAAAAAAGAAAAGAAATAAAAAATTTAATTTTGGAAAGTCACGTGAGTTGGACCGTTAAGAATCAAAATTAATATATATATATATATATATATATATAGAGAGAGAGAGATATATATAGATATATATATATATAGAGAGAGAGAGACTGTCAGTCAATCCTACAGACATGTATTTTCATCCTCAAAATGGTATTTTTAATGAAACAAATTACCTACCACCATGTTTTATTTATTCTATCAAACAAAAGTCTTCCTGAGCCACATTAAATACAAAGTAACCCCCCCCCCCCCCGCAAAAAAACGCACAACGAAACTTTTAAAACTTTTGATCTATCAAAATACCCCGCCCACCCATTTGGTCGCTATCATGGATTCTCAGCATTCTATCCACCAAAGATTGAAGGATGATTGGAAATAGTTCTGCGCAGATGTCCTGCAAGAGGTACCAGATGTGAACTGTTCTTGTGGGTTCTTAGCTCTGAGTTTTTGGATAAGTTCAGCCCACATCAATCCAATTGGATCTAAGTCCGCTGATGGCGCCGGCCAAGACATCAGCTAAAAGACGTGCTGTCCCTCTTTGCTTTGCTTTGCTCTGACAAAGTTTCCTTGTATTCTTTGGGGTCATTATCTTGCATGCGTTGAAGATCCTTCACGAACAAGAGATCGAGTCTCCTGATGATGCAGTATGTTGTGATAGCCAGTCTGATTACAAATTCCCATTTATCTAGTGACCCCCCCCGACTTTGCAATTAGCAAAAGACCCCCTTTTTGTATTTATTTATTTATTTATTATTTTTATTTGTTTGCAGGCAATTTTTTTTTCGTGTTTGGAAGGTTTTTATGGTATACACTGCTACACAAGATTGTCTATTCAGGTAGGAGACATTTGTTTATTATTATTAAAAAAAAAAATATCTCTCCAATATGGAGCTCAGATTAAATGTTACTAGATTGAAATATTTGAAACTACACAAGCAATGAAGATTTAAAACAAACAAACACGTTTTTAATATTTTATATTAATTCTAACAATTTTATAAAAATAAAAAAAATATTTTTAAAACGAATTTAGTAGTTTATGAAACCAGCGTGAAAATAAGTCTTTGATCTTTTTTTCTATCTGGTTTTCAGGCTTTCAATTTTGAGTCTTTCCTCGCCCCAACCTCAAGTGGCAAAAGTTGGGTTTGATTCTTGATTTTTGCCGATATTTGCTTGGCTTATTTCATCCGAGAGAAGCCGCCTATTTAATTGCAACTTTTTTAAATTGATACATTCTATTAAAAAAATTATAAATACAGAATTTAAAATTCACATTTGAACACAATACATTGTAATTAAAACATATTCTGATTTAAAAAATATATATATATTTATGATCGCAAAGAAAAAAGTGTGTATCCAGTTTGATCAGGGCTGGACTTAACGATGGCCGACAAGCAGTTAATTTAATTTTATTATCTATTTTACTTTTTACAATAAAAAAATAAAAATATTTTCTCTTCATTGTTTAGCTTGACAAGTCAAGATCTACACCCGGTCAGAGTAGACGGGTTAATTTTAGTTTATTATTTGGTTTCTTGCTTTTTTATGAATAATATAAAAGAAATGTATTTCGGTAATTATTTGAAAGCAGGAAGTTAAAACGGTACTTTGTTAAGTAAAAGCTTCAGTTATTGACAGCATTTGGACCACAATTCCTATTTTGACAGCAATAGTCTTGTCTTAGTAAATATACGTTCAGTTGGTTGATCTTGTATTTTAGCACGAAGATGTCTTAGTAAATACAGCGTTAATCTTAATACTTATTGACTATATCTTTCGTATATTTTGACGAAAAAGCTCCTGTCTTAGTAAATACAGCGTTAATCTTAATACTTATTGACTATATCTTTCGTATATTTTGACGAAAAAAACTCCTGTCTTAGTAAATACAGCGTTAATCTTAATACTTATTGACTATATCTTTCGTATATTTTGACGAAAAAACTCCTGTCTTAGTAAATACAGCGTTAATCTTAATACTTATTGACTATATCTTTCGTATATTTTGACGAAAAAACTCCTGTCTTAGTAAATACAGCGTTAATCTTAATACTTATTGACTATATCTTTCGTATATTTTGACGAAAAAACTCCTGTCTTAGTAAATACAGCGTTAATCTTAATACTTATTGACTATATCTTTCGTATATTTTGACGAAAAAACTCCTGTCTTAGTAAATACAGCTTCTGCCTGGATAATAAGTGACAGTAATTCGTATTCTGACACCAAGATGGCCGTCATAATAAATAATGATTCAGTCTGCGTACTTTTTGATACCGATACTGAACCCAGACGAGAAGACTACATTTTGTAAATAAAACAATGCGTTAATTTTTTTAAATCGCTAAAAAATCAAAGAATTATCTAATTTTAATGTAATCTTTCGAATTAAATTAAATTGTATATTTTAGCAGAAATAAAAACAATTAAATAACGTATCGAAGCATTTTAAGCGATTCGAACTTATATTTGAGTCAAAGTTTCACACATGTTTTGTAGCTTTTTATTTTATTTTGATATGTTTTAATGTTAAATATGATTCTAGATAATTCTTGTCCACAATATTATAAATTGTCTTCGAATGGTGACTGAAAGTATGTATATTGTTAAAATACAATC
>OY744543.1:11261538-11269038 GCA_963556195.1 Sepiola atlantica
AAGTTGTAACTTTGGTTAGATTAGAAAGTGACATTCTCCGATTTAAAAAAAAAAATCTGGTTCGCGCCCCCAGGGGGTCAAAAGCCCCCAAAATGGCAAAAAATGACCCTTTTCTCCCATAACGTTTGATCCATACATTCAATTTTTCTGAAACTTGGCCAAAATGTAGAGGCAATTGTTCTGGATATGAAATGAGCATCCTTGACCTCAGAAAAATTCTGGTTCGCGCCCCCAGGGGGTCAAAGGGGGGTCAAAATGCCCCAAATTGCCCAAATTCATTGCATTTTACAATCGCCACATCGAGTCACATACAGAGGGGGGCCACGCACGCGCGGCTTATTTGACTTTATTATCAAACTAATATCGTGAGTCAACATTTGACGCTCATCATCAAGTCTTTGAAGAAGTTTTTTTTCAGCACCAAGAAAATACATCGTCGTGTCACAGGTTTTACTCTTTATTATAAACCCGACGGCGTACTACATTCCAGTTAGTTTAGTTTATTTCCAACTAGATTTACCTATCTGGTGTTGCCAGGGAAGCAGTAGAATTTTAAAAAATTGTATTTGCTGATACATTTTTTAACTCAAGGTAGATAACTCATATTATATTCTTAAATTCAAAATGAGTTATGCTGATTTTTATTTGTAGTTGATTAGTTAAAATGTTGTCATATTAGCAGTCGTATGGGCCAGACTAAGTAATTTAAAAAATAAATTGTAGCTATGTACGTTACTATATTGACCAATAAGACAGTACAACGATAACAAATGGCAATTGACTTGTCAGAAATGTTTAAATGCTATTTAGGTTTGACTTTGATAAGCTGACAAGATAACTTTATATGCTAGATTTGTTGTTAAGAAAAAAAGGTCTGTCGTTCCGACAGTCATGTTTTTGATATTTGATGCTTGAACAATGTCTCGGCGCCAACTTCGCCACGTCGCTTCTTCTTCCATCGCTGATTCCGCTGCCACCGTCGCTGCTGAATTCTCATTTACCAATTCTAGATTCCAAACTAAAGTCTGCGAGACGTGCGACGGGTTGGCGTGTCAATCGACATGCGTGGCGTTTCTAATTCTACACCGATTAATTAAGGAATGCTCGCGATTTTTCAGATTCCTCGCCAGTTCCAGTACTTAGAAACCCAGTCCAAGAACCCCCCCCCAACTGTCTGTCATTCGAAGGTCTTTCTCTCTCTCCTTCTCTCTCTCCCCTTCTCTCTCCCCTTCTCTCTCTCTTTCTCTCTGTCTCTCTCCCTCTCTCTTTCTCTCTCTCCTTCTCTCTCTCTCTCCTTCTCTCTCTCTTTTTCTCCCTCTCCCTTTCTCTCTATTTTTCTCTCTCTTTCTCTCTCCTTTTCTCTCTCTTTCCTTCTCCCTCTCTCCCCCCTCTCTCTCTTTCTCTCTTTCTCTGTTACTCTCTCTCTCTTTCTCTCTCTCTCTTTCTCTTTCTTTCTCTCTCTCTTCTTCTCTCCTTCTCTCTCTTTCTCTCTTTCTCTCTCTCTCTCATTCTCTCTCCCCTTTTCTCTCTCTCCTTCTCGCTCTCTCTGCTTCTCTCTCTCCTTCTCTCTCTTTCCTTCTATCTCTCTCCCTCTCTCTTTCTCTCTCTCTCCCTCTCTCTTTCTCTCTCTTTCTTTCTCTCTCTCCTTCTCTCTCTCCTTCTCTCTCTATCTATTTCTCGCTTTTTTTCTCTCTTTTTCTCACTCTTTCTTTTTTCTATCTTGTTTCCCCTCTCTCTCTCTCTCTCTCTTTCTCTCTCTCTCGCTTTTTTATCTTCCTCATTCTCTCGCTCTTTCTCTTTATATCTCGTTGCCCCTCTCTCTCTTTTCTTTTCTCTCTCGCGTTTTCTCTTTCTTATTCTCTTGCTCCCTCTCTCTCTCTCTTTCTCGCGCCCCCCCTCTCTCTTCTCTCCCACCTCCTCTCTTTCTCTCTCTCTTTCGTATCTTCATAAAAAGGCTTACTTCCTGTCCGTCTGTCATGCTAAAGTTGGTCTGTCAGGCTTTTTAAAAAAAAATTTTTTTTTTATAAATCTTAATGTTTAAATAGTTAAGTGCTGTGTCGATTGTGATAAATTCCCTGTATATGTGCCTTAAATGTAGGTTGGATTGACTCAAGTTTGGAAGTTATTTAAAAAGATTCGATTTCTTGTGGTCTGTTTGAACAAAAAAGACAAGCATTTTCATCGCTATACGCGTATAGTAAATGGATCCACATTTCTCTTCCTTTCTTTCTTTATCGTCTTCTTTTTTTTCTTTTATTTCTTTTTCTTTTTTCTTCTTTCTTTCCTTCTTTGTTTTCTTTCTTTCACGTATTCCCTCTTTCTGGCGGTGTCTTCATCTTTTTTCTTCATCTTTTTTCTTTCTTTCTTTTTCTCTATTTTTTCTCTCTTTCTCTTATTTCGGTGTTCTATCTTGTTTCTCTCTCTCTCTCTCTCTTTTCTTTTCTGCTCGCCTTTCTTCCTTCTTTCATTTCCATATAATATCGAAGGATCGACGACTTGTTTCCCGGCAGACGTCTGGCTGAGTGCAACCACATTTGTAGGCGTGCTCGACTTCGCATTTGACAGCTAAAAAGGCTGACTGACATCTGGCGTGAAGCCCCGGAGAATCGCACTGCATCGAAAGATGGCGTACAGTTAGATCTTAATCCTTTTCAAATAACCGAAAAAAAAATAATTTTCTGCTAATCGGTCACCACATATCAAAGATAAACGCTAACAAAATATTTGGATTATCAGTTGGATGATAAAGAATATTATTAGAGGATTGAAATTCCTTCTATATAAAACTCAATGTGCGCGTGTACGTGTGTTATGTTTGTGTGTTTCCTATAGAAAAAAAAGGTTATAAAATCTACATAAAATCTAAAAGTGTATTCTTATGTAAAATTTACATGGGAAAACAATGGGAGTGTTCTCCAATCTCTAACTGCATCCCTAAGGGGTCTATCAGGGCAGAACTCCATAACACTTGAAATGTATACTAGTTGAATGAAATTTAAATCATATTTATACAATTTTCTGATGAGGCGATCAACAAAATGATCCTACAACGAACCCAATGAGTCATTTAGAGTTCGGGGGGGGGGGGGGGGGGTCCCAGGTTGAAACCATAGTTCATCCTTTTGAAAACGTCGTCGTCTGCTTAAGACGGCTCAAATCTGTTTAACAACCACCAGGTAGCGCTTAGGTGTTGGTCAACGCAAAAGTGGACACTCACAGGAAAACATTGAACGGCGATGAAACAGAAACTGTCGGACATTCATGGCGGAATCTTGGTGTGCAAGTGCGGCATGAACTGCAAGGTACAAGTTAAGATCGACGGTGTAAAAATAATGCGATAATAAATTGCATATATGTGATAAAAATGGTTTTATTTTGTTGTTGTTTTTTTTTAATATTATAAAATGAGGAACCATTTCGAGTGAAAATCTATTTGCTATTACGCATGTAATCGAAAGAAAAAAACGTTTGATATGTGTTAATATGCTACAAAAATCGTGATTTTTCACAAAATAGAGTCTTACGGGATTCCACTATGTGTTTTGTTTTTTCAGTATTGTTAAAGTCGAAAAAAGCTGTAAAACGTCTTTTCCCACTATTATTACGATTTCTACTCCAAAACGTTCTTAGTGTCATAATCTTTAAAAATATACATAATTTAGCAAACATATGCGACCGGAGGGAGTAAAATTTTGCTAGGCGTGCACGATGTCATGATGAACGAACAACATACACTGACCCTCAATCAATGGAGGAAGTAATTCCTGGTAGGATGGTATCATTACAGCAGAACACTGGAAGGATCTTCCCCATAAAAATGAGAAGGAACAACAGAAAAGATACTACTCTTCCCGACCCCCCCCAAAAAAAAAGAAGATAGTAACACCTGGGAAGATAGTCTCATGACACCAGAACAGATACTACATTAACCTTCCCTGAAAGAGGATGTAATACTGAGGAGGATTACCTCAAACCCCTTAAAAAGGTGGAGGTAATTCCTGGGAGAATGGTCTTATGAAGTGTTTAACAAATTGATATGCAAATTAGCCGATCTAATATCTGTCCTTAGATAGTTCGTCTCTAGTATATATAGAGAATTTCAAATTTCCCAGTTGTTTTATTGATTTAAATAACAGTAATGAATAAAAAATACTTTCGCATTTATTCATTTATATATATATATATATATATATATATATATATATATATATATATATATATATATATATATATATATAATATTTATATATATATGCTGGGAAGCCATGAAATTAAATACTGTCTTGTTTTTAAATTCACGAAACAGTTTTGCATGGTAAACAACTGATGATCCCTTAAAATAGTGTTAGAAACTAACTAATATAATAACTGTAAAAAATAAATTGACTTACATGAGTGATTTTCCACTGAAAGACTTGGGACTTTTTTTTTAAATATAGTTTTAATGTTTGAGAAACTTCCGAGACTATATATATATATATATATATATATATATATATATATATATATATATATATATATATATATATATATATATACGTAGAGACGATTTTCCCCTGTACCTTCTCGGAAAATAGGAAAATAACCACATGCATCACAGGCTACTAAACTCACCATTATATTACACTTATTCACTCGAGCGTGTTTTAGTAAAATTGTTATTATTTTTTCCCAGCTAACACTAAATATTACATTTGGTCCACCATCCACGTCTCTCCGCCAAACTAACTTCATATAGGTGGTAGCAAAAACTTTTCTCCCTTACAATTCTGTACTGTCACTCCACTCATCGACACCGGGAACTAATAAACACAGTTTAATTTTCACAAAAGAGTCCGGTATTAATTTACTACATAATATAAAGCAATACGCAAAAACTTAATGACCGCTCCCGTTCACTCGGATGATTTTCCGCGAATATCAGATTACGTTATTTCTAATTCTACCTATGACTTCTACATTTATATTCATTCCGGAATTAAGCGAATGAAATTAACGAACACAGTTCCTGCAACATTCATCATTCAACATGGCGGCTACAATTTCCTGATCGAATCGACTTCCTGTTTAATTGAATAAGCGCCCAAATACTCGTAGACCCCGTACATTTACATTTTGAAAATCCTACAACTTTAACACGAATATTATAGAAAAGTTGCCGAAATCCATTTACTTGATCAACAAATGAGCTAAACCGTGTCATTGTTGAAGTTTACATTTATCGTCGGCAGAAGCAAAATGTTAACATAACACGAATACCAATAAACAAGGTTAGCTTAGTTGGCCTATTTCGAGATTAATCTTTAAGTGTAAACCGTATCGCAGTCGTTAAGAAGGTAGTTTTGAAGATCGCCAGTTTTAGCGTTCGATCCCATTCTACTCTACATTTATTTATTTTTTAATTTAAAACATTCACTAACACGGTAGAGGTGGGGAGAATAATAGGCCGTTTCATTTTTGATTCGACGTCATGCAATAGGTAGTACTTTCTCCCGTGCAACGCCGGGCGACGGGTTCCGCTAGTATATATATATTACCGTCTATACAGAAACTGTTTAGACCGTCGATCTTTACCATTACTGATTGCAGTTTCTTTGTATCAAATATCGTTGGATTGCAGAATAGATTGTACATTTAATTAACGTTGTTTTTCCTATGTATATTATGCATTTAATTACAGATCAAATTAATTTCAGAGGAGCTGTTATTTTTTGATCTCACAAAATTAAATTATGATAAGTGCAAATTAATTACTTTTACAACAAAGCATAAAACTGAAGGATCAAAACTGTATTTCTTGCCAGAAGGAATATCAATTTAAGCATATAAGCTAAGAGGTTTACGAATCCATTTACCGAGGGATATTCAATTCAATGGACATATTACAGAAATCTAATATATAAAGAAAAGTCAACCGGGTTTTAAAGGTTATACCTCAATAGCATTTAACATGACAGATCAAACTTTGCCGACTTTTATTTTATGTTGCATAGTGTTGTCAATGTTGTATAATGTTTTTCATTTTGTATAATGTTGTTGGCAATATAATAATGCACTTCGCTACGATGTATTTCGGGCAACGTTTAATTTTTAAATAATCACTTAAAAATAAAAATCAACTTATGTTTGTAATGAACATGTTTTAATAGACTTCGGATAGATTTAATATTTTTCTCTACACTTCTTTTTACAAAGATAACGGATTCTTCTTTTTCTTTAACCGGACATTGTAAATTCGGAAGTAAATACGTAATGTCGGAAAAATTTGAAATTTCGATGTAGGAAAAGGTTACGTGACACATCATTCGTTGACCCTGTCTGCATTTCTAAGTATAACTCTAATAATGTAAGGAAGATAATTAAAATTTTAAATGTATGAATATAATAGGGATTGTCTTTTTTATAATTAAAATGTTGTTTCATTTTCTGTATAAGTTTGAAAACGAGCAAACCAATAAAAATTACAAACTAAAATATCTTGACCACATTCCGGACAACACCGGATAGTAACAATCTTTTCCACCCATACAAATACCCTTTAAAACGACGGAAAATAAACACTCAATAGAGCCTTCCAAAAACTTGTGTATACTAATCTGAAATCAGAATACTTGATGTCCCGATTTTATCGTTTTAGTTGACCACGTGTTTCATTTTTCGCACACGTGGTCGCTACTATTCGTGTGCTGTAATCGCTGATAAAACTCGCGGCTATCAAAATAGAGAAACAAAAATAAAATGGTGGGAACGAATAACATATAAGGTACATTTGAAAATTTCTTTGAGAAACCAGTAAAAAGAACATTTATTTAATCATTTTTTTCTTTTTTTATAATTCCAAATTTTCGATTTTATCAAACCATAATCATGGTAAACAGACATTGTATTTCTTCTTTTTTTTCCTGGTAAAAATCTGACGGCGTGGCCGAAGATTTACGATCTCCTCCGATCTTATTGGAGAGTTCTTTTTTTATTTTTATATATATGTCCGATATTGTAGTGAATGCCCTGGTTGGCCGGAGATGAATAGATTAAATAACTTTTCATTTATTGATATGAATTCACGCGTCTGTTATCTGGTTTCTCAAAGAAATTTTCAAATATATCTACTAACGACGCTTCTAAAACTGTAGCAACACTTATATTATATAAAGTGCAGTTTCTTGTAGACCAATTAAAAGGGAGGTTAAGATACATTTAATACGGAAAACTCAGACAAAGAAATAATTTCAGAAATGAAAAAATTCCTTCCCAATCTATTGCAGAATTTATTAAATTTACTGCACATGTATACTATAAATCGTAACCATTGGTTTCTAATATCGCAACCATTGGTTTCTAAAATCTTTACTATTGTTTTCTAATATATTTACCATTTGTTTCTAATATCGTAACCATTGGTTTCTAATATCTTTACAATTGGTTTCTAATATCGTAACTATTGGTTTCATTTAGAGTTATCATTAGTTTCTGATATCGTAACCATTGGTTTCTAATATC
>OY744543.1:11274038-11276538 GCA_963556195.1 Sepiola atlantica
GATTTTTTTATACACAAAGATTTTTTTTTAACAAAGCTGACAAATTCAATAAACTGCTATAGAAAAAAAATCATTTATTTGACAGAATGGGAAGTTGGCAAACATTCACACAATTGCACAGTTCTTTTTTCTTTCAGACATGGGAAAAAATTACGATTACACATTTTCTTTCTTTCTTCTTTTTCTCTTTGCTTTTTTTAACATGTACAAAAAATGTTTCCCAATTGTCCAAAACGATTTTTCTTTTTAACACAACGCAAAAGTGGTAAAAGTTGACACAATCATACAGTTCCATTTTCTTTTGAACATGGGAAAAATAAATTGCGATTACATTTAAAAAAAAATAATATTTTTTACATACTCTAAAATGTTTCAAATTTGTCCAAAATGACATTTCTTTTTTTAAACACGCATAACAGTTACATTTACTTTAAAGAAAAACTACTTCCTGGCGTGCAAAAAAAATATCTCATTCCTCTCTCTTTTTTAATTCGTTCACACCCTTTTGTTATTCTATCATTCTTAATACAAAGGAAATCACAATTAATAAAACAGATCGTAATACTCAATGTTGTGTGCCCATTCAGTTTTGTTTTAAATCATTATTTTTATATTTTATTTTTCTATTCTTACGTATTTATTAATCCCCTCTCTCTCTTTCTCTCTCTCTCTCTCTCTCTCTCTTTCTCTCTCTTTGCCTTTCTTTGCTGTTAGTTGTTATCATTATTTGTACTCACTGGGAATTCTCACACATTTAAATTATTATTATTATTATTTACTCACTAGGAGTTATCACACTGGTCATCGTCAGTGGTCACCCACTGCCGACAACCTGTGGTATTCCCTGGAGTCTGAGTGACAACAAGTCTCCTCAGGCCTCCAGTATTATTATTATTATTATTATTATTATTATTATTATTAGTAGTAGTAGTAGTAGTAGTAGTAGTAGTAGTAGTAGTAGTAGTAGCAGCATTTGTACTCACTAGGAGTTCTCACAGAGGTCATCATCAGAGATTACTCACTGATAATAACCAGTGGTGTATTCCCTGGAGGCTGAGTGACAACAAGTCTCCCCAGTACTCCCCACCTCTTTCGATAACCTTTCCAAATGACGTTGCGTTATCGCAACAGCCGCTTACCTTATATTTCTCGCTGGTAACAACCATTGGTCTTCACTGGGATTTGGGTGGCAATAAGTCTCCCCAAGGTCCTAGTACTCTCGACACTTTTCCAGCAGAGATCTGGTTAGTCTTTCCATCCTCCTTGACTCTTCACGGCTATTTCGTGTGGTATTAGCCGTGGTTGATGCTTTTTCTAGAGGGGAGCGATGTGGCTGGTTAGTGTTTGTAGATTATGTGGGGGTTTTCCGCATTTAAGGATTTTCCGATTCTCATTACTATTATCAGAGAAGTATTATTATATTTTATTATTTTTATATAAGAAAGAAAAAGAGACTTGCTATGTTGCAATTTTATTTGCATAGGTGTATCTGGTGTTTACAGACATACGTATGTAAATTAAAAAGAGTCACTCACACAGACATGAAGAACTATTAGAGAATGGTTGAATCAGCATAGAATGAGAAAGGGCTAGAGGAATACATAGATCGCTAAGTAAGAGTTGGATGGTTTAGTCAGTTAATTATAAATTACGGCTAAGTAGAGCAATTCAAACAGAATTATCTTTAAAACGTCATAATTCAATCCCAGAACTAAAGTTATATTTAAGGATGTGTTCGTGTTATTCAAGTATATATGAAAAAAAAGGCTTTGGGGGAACAAACGTCGACCAACGCCGCAATGTAGCATCCTTATGTTTGTTTTACAAATACTTCAATGGATTATGTTCCGATGAATTGGCTGGTGATACCAGATCAGGCTGTCCTGTGGCTCCCTGAGACGAAATTCACCTACATTGACGTTTTTTTTTTTTTTTTTTTTTTTTTGTAAAACTTAATTATGTTCTACAAAACCAAAAACAAAAACAACAGCCCCTCTCCCTTTCTCCCTCCCCTTTTTTATTTTTATTTTTCCTACCCTACTCCCGGTCCTGGATATGACCTAAAACTACATCCGATGGTGAGATCCGGCTTACGGACTTTGGGGAATGTGGAGCCTCCTCTTAATTACCATTGCTCCCAGGTCCACCCTGACCCGGAGTGGTAGTACCTGTTAGGGTCCCAACTATGGGTTAAATAGAAACAGATATTAAAAGGGGAAAGAAACAAAAAAGAGAAAAAAACAAGACCAGATTCGGCATTAAATAACCCAAAAAGGGTTGATATGCCGTAAAACAAAACTACCAAACCAAACTACCGATGAATTGGCTACTTTAGTGCCCCCTCGACGTAAATTCACTAGACTAACTCGACAATCAACTAAATCTAATTCATTCACTGTGGAGGTCCCCAGATGCCGGAGAGCCTTCTACTCAAGTAGCTTCTTTCCTCGTGCTGCTGGCCTCTGGAACTCCCTTCCTGACCCCTGTTTCCCCGACAGTA
>OY744543.1:11281538-11309038 GCA_963556195.1 Sepiola atlantica
TAATGAAGTTGTATTTTTTGTTTGTTTTGGCTTCTTACATCAAGTGGCTTCATGTTTGGTCTGGAGCTATTTCCATAAAATATATATCCCACGGATGGGAAATTCTTTGAAAAAAAAACTGTTCATGGAAATAACGTTTGGTTTTCGATACACAGGGGAAATGAAAGTTATTTACAGTAGCGGTAGTGAGACGAGTTCTTGCTGTGAATGTTTTACATGGAGTTGCTTTTCGAGATTGAACACTTGTATGTCAACAAAATAATCTTCTAAGAAGATGAACTCACTTACAGAATCAGCCATCCATATTTTTGAAAATGAGTCTTTGCTGGAACACGTCGGAACCAAAGCAATCGCCCAAAGAGTCCCAATCCAAAGAAGGTATGACATATACCGACAAAGCACGAGTGTAGACATTGCGACAGCATGAAGCTCTTTAGATTACGTCCACCCGGATTGACCAAGAATCACCTCGGACCTTCGATTTTCGGATACAGTAAAAGAGTCGTGAAAGTAATGCTGACATGTCTCCGGATAATATGTACAAGATGCGCCACTTAGGTACACTTTTGAAAATTACGTAGTGGCAGTACACAAGCAACTAAACACATGAAAATACATCACATATTTAGGTGATAAAAATCGTAAATATTTCTAATAAAGGCATCGTAGTCCAAGGGTAAAATGCAATACTATTGACATCAACATGGAAGGTTCAATCCTTGTGTAAGTCACGCTGATGAAGGCTGTGAGCCAGAAAGACGTGGCAATAAATTACTATTATGTACGTATGAAATTAATAATAATAATATATATATATATAGTACAAGGTAATATAATATATCATGTGTATATATTTTTAATATTTACTTCAATAGTGCACAATACGTGAGCGGAGTTTAGTTGTGTGTGTGTATATATATATATATATATATATATATATATATATATATGGAAAACTATATATGGCAAGTAAACTACACAGAAAAGTTCATGCTTCACTCCTGCAGGAAATTATCAGGCTTAATGCTGGATTTATCCTGACAATTTCTTGCGGGAATGAAACATGAACTTTTCTGTGTAGCTTACTTGCCATATATAGTTTTTCACATCATATATATATATATATATATATATATATATATATTCGATATTAAAGTAATTTTTGCTATAGCTGGTACATATATATGGGTTGTTTGGCTCACATCGCCAAGAAGGTTGGTCCTTTTTGACTTCTTCAGAGCCACTACCACCACTGGATAGAACTAGCGAGTCAGAGCAAGTCGTAAAGTCCAAAACTTCTACCTGCCAACGTCAGACAAACAACCCACATATACTTACCAGCTATACCAAGAATGACTTTAATATCGAACATTATTGGAACGGATGTGGCTTACTTACTTCCCCGTAATAATTCTAAACCAATCGAAATTTGAGAAAGTAAGAAAGAGGGGTAAGAGAGAGAGAGAGAGGGGGGGGGGTAAGAGAGACATAGAGAGGGGGGAGGGGGAAGAGGGCCGGGAAGGCGCAGATTGGAGTATCCGTATCCTGTAATACAAACTGGAGTCTTGGAACTTTGAATTTCATTTCGGATTGCCAATGTTGTTTGGCCTTTCCAAATAAATCGTTGGTTCTACGATTATTTATAGCACGAACATTTTAATCTTTTTAGAGTTGCATGGAGTGCAGTACTCTTCGATTTCTTTGATAAAAGCCCTCCCCCCCCCCAACCCGAAACCTATAACAAATTGCGTCGGGGTCAAATCCTGTCCCAATTAATTGTAGATTTTTTTTTGACAATATCCTACAAGCATTTATATATGAGACTCATCTATATAATACTACGCCAGGGCAATTTCATATTCGTACGTACGTGATCACCTTCCACCCCTTTTTTAAAACATAGAATCGTCCGATGTCCGAAGATGCAATGAAATAAAGTAATTTAAAACAAATATCTGATGACTCTGTTGTATCGATGGATGGATACTAAAGTGTAGTATCTGTTCCGATGGGTACTGCACCCCATAGACTGGTATTGTCTTGGCCTTCGGGGCTTGATTTACGCCGGTCTATGGGTCTGTCCTGTGCAGTTCTAGGAGGTCCACCCTCCCAGGCTTTGCCTCCCCTCTTTGGGGAGGAGTAAGTTTATTGCTTACTGTCTGAGGCGCCCCTACCGGGGAATGCCGACAGGGCTGCCCAGGCAATTTTTAATGGCCAGAGCGCTCACCTTCTCGGGCGCGGGCTTTTCAAGTCCCACTTTCCCGACCCGACCTTGGGTCACATCTTACTTGTGGGAGTAAGATAAAACCGGCCTTGTGCCTAACTCCTGGAGAAGAGTAAATAAAGACTCCGTTGTATCGAACGTAAAACTCGAACTAAAATACAGTTTCTTGAGATTTGGTCTGCGATCAAAGTGTAGTATCTGTTCTGCCCAAAGATGGTGCAATAATATTGTCGCGTCTGCATTCGCGTCGAACGTCAATAACATTGAAATATGTCACAAACCCATACAAGTGTTTTGGAGATAGCCCCTCATGACCGGATATATTCTGAAATTACATTAGTCAGAATACTTAGATAAGTATGTTTCAGTTTGAGCAAAGGTGGTACAAAAATATCGTGGGGTCTGCATTCGCGCCGGACGTCCATAGAATGGGAATATTTGTAAGCACATTAGCTATATACACAGATGAAGGATACAACCGCGGAATGTCCATGGGTCCCGCTAGTACTCTTATAGTCACGAATGAAACAAATAACCTATAATTTTTCTCCATGATCCCTAAACACTAACCTAGTTTAATAATGCAAAACTGACATCCATCCATAAATGCGGTGGATAGAAAAACGAAAATAAAAAATGACAATGAGTGTCGAATATTCAGCTGCAGAAGAAGGAACGCAGAGGAAATATGCGAAAAGAAATGAGTGAAAAAAAAAACTAGGACATGTTATAATTAATCTGCGCTTGTTACAATCTGTAATGGATACGTAATATACGACACAATCCTCTGAAACACCGGTTCTCGTAAGATCACCATAGTTAAGCAACGTTGAGTCTGGCCAGCACCAGATGGGTAATCATTTGGGAATAACAGGTGCTATATATGGGAAGACGGCGCCTTTCTGCGAAGAATACAGCTCTGAACATGGCATTAGTAAGTACTTCAGTATCACATGCTAATCTACACGTGTTCGACAAACAGAATAACCGCGCCCTAGGCGGAAGTTCTATTATCAATCATGTGACGAAGCTCTCCGGGGAGAGTATTTTATCGTATTTTTTGTTTCATACGAAAAGAAAAAAGTAACGAACACAGTATAAAAGATGGCGTCGATTAAAAAGTAGAAACAATGGATTTTTTTTACTGCGAGTAAATATTACGTAAGTGTCTTTACAAACACCAAAATGAACTCCATCTTGAAGAGCTCTTATTTATTTTTGACTCACCCACAGATCATGTATTTCTTTACCTATACACATTTCGGTACTTATGCAGTTTACGGACTGAGCTGAAATAATAACGTTATTATTTAGAAAGTCATTTTTAAAATAGGCTTTATTAACAATTTAATAAACAGATACCGTGCTTGTGCTACCAGATCAGGCTGTCTGATAATATTGGCTTCCTGGCCTCAAATGCATCAAACATTGATGTTTTATTGTTTTGTTCTTTCTCTTTGCAAAACTCAATCATGTTTTGCAAAATCCAAAACCAAAAACAACAATTTCCCTAACTCCCTCCCTCCCCCTTCCCCCTTTCTCCCTTCTCCCTTTAACTCAATGAAACATCATGAATAAATATTTGAAGATATAAAGAACTTGAAGCATAAAAAACATTTGCCAAAATGATCGGATTCGGCATTAAATAACCCGAAAAGGGTTGATATGTCGTAAAACAAAACAAGCAAAAGATACCATAAAATGGTCCGTAAACAGCATAAACACCCACATTTATTTACCGATTGTTACTGCTGATTTCGTATCATTAGACTGGGCAAGTGTTCAGGAGAGATAGAAGAAAGGTACATGAGTATAGGTTATTAAGATCTTCTGTAACAGTAGTGTCTTGGTTTCCGGTCGGTGTTCGAATTCGGTCTACCGTGTTCGCTTTATATCAACACTAACCCTAATCCTAACAATAACCCTAACCCTAACCCTAACCCCAATCCCAATCCCAACCCCAACCCCAACCCTAACCCGAATCCCAACCCCAACCCTAACTCCAACCCCAACCCTAACCCCAATCCCAACCCCAACCCTAACTCCAACCCCAACCCTAACCCCAACCCTAACCCCAACCCTAACTCCAACCCCAACCACAACCCTAACTCCAACCCCAACCCCAACCCTACCCCAACACACAACTACAACCCCAACCCTAACCCCAACCCTAACCCCAACCCTAACTCCAACCCCAACCACAACCCTAACTCCAACCCCAACCCCAACCCTACACCAACACACAACTACAACCCCAACCCTAACCCCAACCCTAACTCCAACCCCAACCACAACCCTAACTCCAACCCCAACCCCAACCCTAACCCCAACACACAACTACAACCCCAACCCTAACCCCATCCCTAACCCCAACCCTAACCATAGATTAAATAGTAGGGTGGACTGGTGTGTCACGATTATAGAGCAAATGGTCCAGGAGAAAGACAAGTTTGAAATAACACAATTTCTTTCTCTGCTTACCCCGGCATTGTTTTCACTTCTATAGATTTTTTTTGCCGCTGGACTTTATTTTATTGCTTTCAAGGTAACGACTGATATAAATGACTATACGTTATTTCATAAATCCGATGTTCTCGTGTTAATTGAAAAATAAAATAAATGCTCTCAAATCGTAAAGGTCTCTCCGCAAGATCTATTATTATACAACATCTGAGTCTATGAACGGTTGTTTCCCTAAGTTTTGTTCCTATATACTTCAATAGCACAAAATACATGTTAAAATATACCTTACTTAGCAGTAATCTGTAATAAACTGAACACGTGACCCATCTCACTCTGAACCATGTATTTATTTCGCCATACAATCTATGTTGATTGACTGCTCGCTAATAGTTCGTAATGTCTCTGTGGGTATTAAGAGAAAGGGTGACTTTCTTTCTTCAGCGTTGCCATCTCATTTACATACGTGTGTCTGTACAAACCTAACGGGTAAGTAAATGAAATGGTAAAATAATAAGTATCTTTACTTTTGTATCAGAAAATTAATAATAATAATAATAATGATAATAATAATAATAATAATAATAATAATAATGATAATAATAATGATAATAATAATAATAATAAAAATGATAATAATGATAATGATAATGATAATAATAATAATAATCATAATAATGGAGACATCGATGGTAAGCGTATTTCGTGATAACGCAAAGTCATTTGCAATAGTTACTGAAAGAGGTGGGAAATACTAGAAATCTGGGGAGACTTGTTGTCAATCAATTCCAGGGAACACCATTAGTGACTATCAGTGAGCAATCACCGATGATGATCTGTGTGAGAACTCCTAGTGAGTACAAATCATAATAATTATAATGATTATGATCATAATTATAATAATAATGATAATAACAACAACAACAACAATAATAATAATAATAATAATAATAGTAAGAAGAAGAAGAAGAAGAAGAAGAAGATCAGGGGGAAATTTTGATTTAAAAAAGCAACAAGCTCACAAAAAAAACAAAAAAAATAAGAAATGTCATCATCATCATCAGCAGCAGCAACATCAGCAGCTATCACTACAGATTTCTATTTGTCTAAAAAGAAGGACAATTTTGGGGGGAATATACGAATATACACACAATGAACTATGACTAGCAGAAAGCATTCACACTCTCTCACTCTCTCAAGCGGAGGATCCCAACTTTGCTGTCGGACCCTAAGTGGGGATCTGCAAGGGATATTCTTAGGGTTTACAAAGCCATAAAGATAATCATTAAGACTAGCGGGACCCGTGTAAATTACACGAATTATTTTTTCAATACTAATTATCTTGTTTGAATAAAATATGATAAGATTTGACTTGTATATTTATTTTTAAAAAATGAAAAATACATGAACCAATTTACAAAACTTCTTTATATACAATATTTCTAGTGAAGGTAGTTCCTCTTCTCTGGCCATGAGTAGAATTATTCTGAAGACAAAGTTTTACTCTTACACTGTTCATAGACCTTGCTCTTGAGAAGGCTACATAAAGTTGTCCATGAGTAAAGCAAGGTTGTGGTAAGTAGATCCCAACCTTATCGAAAGTTTGTCCTTGAGCTTTATTAATGGTCATTGAATATGATAAACTTTTGATGTAAGCGTGACACACAAAATAACACACATGCTATCGTATTACTATGTGTCTTCCCGGTCGTCCCCTCCCTACCTCTTCGATGTAGAAAAAAAATCTTAGAGGTTGGTTGGGATCGAACTATAAACCAGTCGGGCCGACGTCAAAATCCTACGTCGCTAACCGTTGCGCCAAAGGGAAAATACTTAAAAGTATTAAGAAAATTAGGTCACTTGAATGTTTTTCCAAATCTAGGTGCGGCACGCATGCGCAGAGCTTTTGATGTAAGCGTGACACACGAACACACACGCTATCGTATTAATATATAGATTAATAAGGATACTTATAGTAGAAATGACACTTATTATTCTTAGCTAGACAAGAAGAATTTCTTAACAGATATGTCAAAGGTTATGAATTTTTTGAATGACCTCAAAGTACAATTACTAGAGCTAACAGTTGTGGATCAAGTTGTAACGAGGACGTCTACTCTCTCTCTCTCTTTTTCTCTCTCTCTCTCTTTCCCCCTCTCTCTCTCTCTCTTTCTCTCTCTCTCTCTCTCTCTCTCTCTCTATATATATATATATATATATATATATATATATATATATATCCACATAAAATATTATAAGGAGATATAATATATTAATAAGGATAAAATGATCAATTTATCCATGTGAGATAGGGGCAAAAAGCAAGCTTTAGGATGAGTAATTATCACGCCATATCTATCAGAGGAATGTGTATAGACTTAGAATATAAACAAATGTTGGGGACTTGACAGGAGAAATAAGAGAAACCCCCAGACAGAAAGATGACAGACACGGATGTGAAGCTTAGTTAAGTGTCAATAGAATTTCCATAACTAAAGAAGCAACAAGAATGTTAGATGCGTCCAAACATCACTTTGAGAGGCTTTGTCCGTCTGTTTGAAATAGCATTTCCATCCGGCTTTCACACTTCGGTCTTCGAAACATTCACTCTCAGACCTTTACTTTCCATAGCATTCCTCCAAGGCTTTAACTTAACACGTAGGTCCTCCATTGTTACACAGGCAAGCATAAAATCATCATCATCATCATCATCATCATCATCATCATCATCTCTTTTGAATAACACGTACACAACTCTCAGGACAACGCTTCTAAGACACAAATGAAAAGCAATGGACTCAGTACAGAACCCTGATGCCGTCCTACTTTAACATTGAAACTGTTAATTCTAACACGACTTTGAGCATTTCTGTGTATTGCTTGAACAACCTTCACTAACCACTCGTTTGCCATTAGTCTACGCAAAGCCCATCAGATAACATCTTTTTTTCTCCAGATCCACAAAATAAAAGAAATACATGCTCTTTTTTTTACAAAAGCATTTGTCTCAGGGGGATAAATATTATTTTCAATTGAATATTCAAATTGGATATTCAAATATTATGTTCAATTGGATATTCAAATTGGATATTCAAATATTATTTTCAATTGGATATTCAAATTGTATATTAAAATATTATTTTCAATTGGATATTCAAATTGGATATTCAAAAATTATTTTCAATTGGATATTCAAATTGGATATTCAAATATTATGTTCAATTGGATATTCAAATTGGATATTCAAATATTATTTTCTATTGATATTCAAATTGGATATTCAAATATTATTTTCAATTGGATATTCAAATATTATTTCATATTGGATATTCAAATTAGATATTCAAATATTATTTTCAATTAGATATTCAAATTGGATGTTCAAATATGATTTTCAATTGGATATTCAAATTGGATATTCAAATATTATTTTCAATTGGATATTCAAATATGATTTTCAATTGGATATTCAAATTGGATATTCAAATATTATTTCATATTGGATATTCAAATAGGATATTCAAATATTATTTTCAATTGGATATTCAAATTGGATATTCAAATATTATTTTCAATTGGATATTCAAATTGGATATTCATAAGGATATTTTATAATAAATGTCTCATGGAAAATATAGCACTAACTTGATTCCTACTAGTATTTTAGTTAAAATCTATTACATAATGCCGATAAAAAGCCTCGTTTAATAATTATCTAATAACTATGATCAAATTTAATGCAAATCGAAAATATTTGAATTATATAATGGCAGACCAAACCCATACATGCTTCACAAAACCCTTTAAAATACACTTAATGAAGTGAAATTATGAGAATCTTTCTAAATCGATGTCTTATACGTATGCTTAAAATGTCATCAAAATTTAAAGTAACTGAATTTTCACGATAAGCCTCCTTCACCTAACCCTAACCCTAACCCCAACCCTAACCCTAACCTCCAAGTCTCCATCACCCCCTCTCCATTAGCATGGTTTAATGTTGGGTTTGGGTTCAATAGAATTTAAACGCAGTTTAATATAAAACTATATAAAGCTATAAATATATACCAAATGTCATATTTCCAACTTACTTACGTATTTAACGTATAAAGATATTAATTCTGAATAAAAAACAACAAAACTAATTTATTTCGACCGTAACTGGAAATTTCCGAGACTTGAGAGAGCCAACTTAAGGTCGAAATAAATTATTGTCTGGTATCTGAGGTAGAACCCGTCTAATTATTGTCAGACCGAATTTTAAGAAAAGTTAAGTGGTCGAAAACTTCAAGAACCTCAGATCGAGCACTTTTTTCGACTAATTTCATGATATATATATATATATATATATATATATATATATATATATATATATTGATAACATCAAATAATAATGAAATGAAATATAAGCAATTATACTACAGTTGATATATTAATTATTAATTTTAGACACAAACGTTCATACATACTATATTGCGTGTAAATACTACCATATATTTGTCCCCTTTTGGTTATATTCCCACAGGCAGGTGCCCTAATTAAAGCCCTTGTTCTCATAAGTGCTGTCTGAGAAAGCCCCCTGAGATTATAGGCCTTGAAATATAAGCTTCATTAGTTTCTCAGGAGATACGCCCCTGTGCGCGCGCACACACACACACACAGACACCCCCACTCAACACACAAACACATAGTACACCTGCTATCTGTCAACATGAAATAAACAATAATAACCGGTTGCTTCGTTTGTTTTACGGCATATCAACCCGTTTTCAGATTTTGTTTTTACTTATAGTCACCCCAAACAAGGGGTCATGTTGCCACCGAGACGTAAGGGGCTACTGTGAATTAGGCGCCAGATTTATAGGGGCATGCTATGTGGGGAGTTGTGCAGCGAGATGTTTATTCACATTACATTTAAACTTCTGCATGTTGGTACAATAAAAAAAAACAGGAAGCAGGGAGGGAATTCCAACCACAAACGGTTCGAGGAAAAAAGTTATTAAGGTAGACAGTTTTCAAGCATCTGGGGACGTCTACAGTGAAGGGACGGGATTTTGCTGCTAGTCAGGTAGTTCGGAGGTATTTACGTTGAAGGAACATAAGTTCAGCAAGTTCGTCGGATCATTTGCCATTGAAGTACTTGTCAAACAAGCACAGGGATGCAACAGTGCGGCGATGGGACAGGGGCTGGGGATTGGTAGACAGTGTGTGGCCTATTAGATAAGAAGCTATTGTTTGGACCCTGCCTTAAAATGAGGGCCTACTGTTTCATGTACCAGCCTAGATGTGACAACAATACTCCATGCATGGGCGAATGGTGGCTTTGTAGAGATACAAGATATTGTCATTTGTGAGAGGTTTTCTAGCCAGGTAAAGGGAGGTTACCCTTTTTCAGCAGACTTGGCAGTAACTTCTATGTATTGATTCCAATTCCTGTTAGGATTATTGAATACTGAAAAATAATACATATTGTAAACGGTGCACCTTTAATATATAATTAAGGCCAAACAGCTACAATATATGTTCTTGTAGGGTTAGGGTTAAGGTAAGAATTAGACTTAGGGTTAGCTCAATATTGGTCAAATAGCTACAATATATATTTTTGTAGGGTTAGGGTTAAGGTAAGGATAAGGATTAGGGTTAGTTCAATATTGGTCAAATAGCTACAATATATATTTTTGTAGGGTTAGGGTTAAGGTAAGGATTAGGGTTAGGGTTAGTTCAATATTGGTCAAATAGCTACAATATATATTTTTGTAGGGTTAGGGTTAAGGTAAGGATAAGGGTTAGGGTTAGTTCAATATTGGTCAAATAGCTACAATATATATTTTTGTAGGGTTAGGGTTAAGGTAAGGATAAGGATTAGGGTTAGCTCAATATTGGTCAAATAGCTACAATATATATTTTTGTAGGGTCAGGGTTAAGGTAAGGATAAGGGTTAGGGTTAGCTCAATATTGGTCAAACAGCTACAATATATATTTTTGTAGGGTTAGGGTTAAGGTAAGGATAAGGATTAGGGTTAGCTCAATATTGGTCAAATAGCTACAATACATATTTTTGTAGGGTCAGGGTTAAGGTAAGGATTAGGGTTAGGGTTAGCTCAATATTGGTCAAACAGCTACTATACATATTGTTGTAGGGTCAGGGTTAAGGTAAGGATTAGGGTTAGGGTTAGCTCAATATTGGTCAAACAGCTACAATACATATTGTTGTAGGGTTAACTAGGTTCAAGTCTTTTCTCAACAATTTGACCATTGTGGACAAGATTAATTTAAGGCGAACGAATATTTACTTTGCAAAGCTGCGGGGCAAGGCGGTTTCATGTCATTTGATTACCGTTAAACTTGGTCTGAAGAATCTTGTCTTACATAAGGCTATAGTTGAAATATGTATGCACATATGTAGCTAAAATGCTTGTATAAATAGAAATTTGAACTGATGATCCCTTAAAATAGTGTTAGAAATAAACTAATATAATAACTGTAAAAAATAAATTGACTTACATGAGGGATTTTCCACTGGAAGACTTGGGACTATAAGTTTTTTTTGTTTTTTTAATATAGTTTTAATGGTTGAGAAACTTCCGAGAATATATATATATATATATATATATATATATATATATATATATATATATATATATATATATATATATATATATATATATATACTTTGGTTTTTATTAAAGCGCGGCGAAAATCTCCGTGTAGATAGGCAAAGGTTAGTGAATGTAGACAAAATATTGCGCGAGCGTTTGTATATGTGTGCGTGTTTATATTAATCGGATTATATTTAGCTGATATTATGAAAAAATCATATCTTCTTTTCGGAAAAAAGTATTTTAAGCCTAATATGATTTCCTAACCATTTTAGGTGTTTCAGAAAGTTAAAATAAATCCGACGGGATGAGATAAAATTAGAAAAGCGGAAGACCTAAAACTCAACGTTTCGCCAAACTGTTGCATGGGCTTTTTCAAGTGCCAAATCTAACCTTGCAACATTTAGCTTTTCTCCCTTGAAAAAAAGATCATGCAAAAGTAAGGCGAAACGTTGAACTTTAGGTTTTCCGATTTTCCATTTTAACTCTCTCTCTCTCTCTCTTTATATATATATATATATATATATATATATATATATATGGTAATAATCCAGGTGAAAAATATCCACAGGGTGGTAATCCAGAGAATTTTAACCGGGTTTATAAAAAGTGCTCAATATCAAAATAGAGCTTTATATATGATAGTTTTATTTACACAGACATGTACAAAATCTGCGACACTGGCATGTCGATGTTATCGATCAACAGTTACTATAAACTGAGATCTCATCAGGCAGAGTTAGAATCCGATCTTAACCTCAGATCATATTTGGAGAGAATGAAGTGGAGGGGTAGAGACAGAAGAAGAAGGAAAGAAATTTAACATTTCAAAAATTAAAGCCGTTAAAAAATTAAAATTAAAATTAAAAATTAAAAATTAAAAATTAAAAAATCTAAAAATCTAAGGTCTAGAATCTGAAACAGACAGGGCAAATAAATAAATAAATAAATAAATAAATAAAAAAATAAGAATATATGGTGGAAAGAGGAACAAATAATGATGAGGGGAGAGACACAAGACAGGAAATAGGGAAAATTAGTAAAAAAATTTTAGAAAGAATAAATAAGCAGATAAAAACATTCTATAAACTTAATCAATGGATAAACACTGCAGATACAATAAACTGGTTCCTTAAAATAGTAAATAAAACTGATTGCTCATTCATCCAGTTTGATATTATTAACTACTACCCATCTATTTCTAAAGAACTCTTTGAAAACGTTATCGATTTTGCCACACTTCTATCTGATATTTCTGTAGATGAAATCAATATAATTCGAAAATGCAGAAATACAGTACTAATCTGTAAACATGAACAATGGACTAAAAGTAATCAATTTGGATCTTTTGATGTTTCTATGGGTTCCCTGGACTCAGCAGAAGTCACTGATCTGGTTGGTCTTTACATACTATATAATCTCACAAAAAACATTAGCATTGAAGATATAGGCCTATATAGGGATGACGGATTACTAATAGTAAAGAACTCAAATGGACAAAAATGTGAAAGAGTAAAAAAAATTATCCTTAGAGAAATGAAAAGATTAGATCTCAAAGTAGAAATAACATCTAACATTAAAATAGTTAATTTTCTAGACGTAACATTTAACTTAGATAAAGAAACTTATGAACCGTATACTAAAGACAATGCCAACCCGATCTATGTCCACCCACTCTCTAACCACCCAAAAACCATTATTAAACACATCCCCAGATCAATCGAAAAAAGAATTAGTGATAACTCCTCTAATGAAGAAATTTTTAACAAACACAAGGACTTTTACAATAAAGCGTTAAAGCAAAGTGGATACAAAAACACCCAAATTAAATTCACCAAACCTACACCTCCCAACAACAGACGCAAAAATAGGGGTAGAAAAATTATCTGGTTCACACCCCCATATAACAACATGGTTAAAACCAAACTCGGTAAAAGATTCTTAGACTTAATCAATCTACACTTCCCTCCCAACAATATACTGCACAAAATCTTTAATAAAAACACCCTCAAATTAAGCTATAGCTGTGGTGAAAATTTAGAAAAAATAATAAAAAAACATAACAACAAAATTCTAAATGAAAAAACTACCGCAACTAAAACAGCAAATACCAAGGCCTGTAACTGCACAAACAAAAAAGAATGCCCATTACAACATAACTGCCAAATAACCCAATCAGTATATCAAGCAACCATCTCTACTAAAGAAAACCCAACCCTGAAAAAATTCTACATAGGTATGGCTGGTAATACCTTCAAAGAAAGATATACTGGACATAAGTGTTCTTTTAATAACCCTACATATCAAAAAAGAACCTCACTTTCTATATATTACTGGGAACTATACAACAATAACCTATCACCAACAGTAACTTGGAACACAATTAGAAGAACTAGCACCTGTGGTTCCCTAAACTCACCTTGCTACCTTTGCCTAACAGAAAAACTTGAAATAATTAAATTCAACGATAGGGGCAAACTTCTAAACAAAAAACAAGAAACATCAATTAACTGTAGGCATAACAGATTACACCTTCTTAGTAATCCACTCATAACCCCTTAGGCTGCTATTATATATATAAAAGAAAAAAAAAAAAAAAAAAAAAAAAACACCTCCCCACCAACTGAAAATTTTGTCAACACAACTATCATCTTATACCTTTTATTAATTATTATTATTTTTATCTCTATTAGTAGTAGCTTTTTTGTTTGTAGTATTATTTGTAGTAGTACTGTAAGCGGTAGTATTGGTTGGTATTATTATTGTTGTTATTATTATTATTATTATTATTGTCATTATTATTATTATTATTATTATTATCATACCCACAACGATTAACACTAATGGTCATCTTCTGTATTTTTCTTTACTCTTAAATACCCCCCTTTTATGCTTATCCATTCTTTGATCAATATTTCTATATTTCTTAGATTATTTTTTAGATTATATATTTTTTAGATTATCATTATCAATTATTTTTTATTACTACTATTATTAATATCTTAAACTTAACTATTTGTCATTGAATCATTTTCTTCATTCTTTTGATTTTTTCATTTTTTCACTTTTTTAACTTTTTCATTTTTTCATTTTTTCATTTTTTCATTTCTGTACTTTTTATCAAGATAATTATTGTTATCAGTGGTGACACCATGTCCGACGTTACTATCATAGTTATTGTTATTTGCAGCAATGAAATTAACGGTAGCACTATTATTAATAATATTGCCATGTTTTACCGTTACCTTACTTTTGCCTCCACTGCCATTTTTATTATCTTTATTATCATTATTATTATTATTATTATTATTATTATTATTATTATTATTATTATTATTATTATTATTATTATTATTATTATTATTATTATTATTGTTATTGCCACCATTATGACTACTTCTATAATTTTTCACTATCATCATTACTATTGTTAAGATTACTGGGATTACCACTCTGATTACTGTTGTCCGTTAAACCACTATTTTTATATGATCAGCATTATTGCAACCATTAACCCATACCATAATATCGGCAAACATTATCTTATCATTATCTAATATTATTATGATAATCACTACCCCCTAGGATTCCTAATATTCCTTAATTATTCTATTTCTTTCCTAAACTATTATTTTTATTATTATTATCATTACCATTATTATTATCATTATTATTATTATTATTATTATTATTATTATTATTATTATTACTATTATTATTAATAATTAATAACGCCAGCATTTTCCAGTCATTCTTTTAGTTATATTTTTTAATATTTTTAATATTTTTTGGTATTTTTTAGTTTTTTTAGTATTTTTATTATACTTCATTTATTATTATTTTCATTATTTCACTTCAATTATTAATGGTATCTACTATTATTATTATTATTATTATTATTTACTCACTAGGAGTTATCACACTGGTCATCGTCAGTGGTCACCCACTGCCGACAACCTGTGGTATTCCCTGGAGTCTGAGTGACAACAAGTCTCCTCAGGCCTCCAGTATGCTCCACCTCTTTTCGTTCATCACCGCTGATGATCTTGCGGTAATCGCAACAGCCACCTACCAACGATTTCTCGCTGATAATGGCCATTGGTCTCCTCTGGGGCCCGAGTGGCAACAAGCCTTCCCAAGGTCCCAGAGCTGTCCGCGCTCTTCCAGTGGAGGTCTGGTTTTGCGCTTTCCCTCCTCGACCCTCTGTCCATAATTTTCGTGGCGTCAGCCTATGCTTGCGCCTCTCTCGTTCGGTTGTATTTTCCCCGGTTCTGTTGTTTTGTGCTTCCATGTGTTTGTTCTCCATTCGTTGCTTATGTGGGTTGGTTTCCGCATTCGAGGACATTTCTCAGGATTGTAGCTGTTTTGATCATTACTGTCCTTTGTATGGTCTCAGTTATCCCTTTGATTCCTATTTCTCCTAGTCTTTTCTCCATGTTTTTGGGGACTGTTCCTAGTGCTCCTATGATTATTGGTGTTATACTGACTTTCTTCATGTTCCATATTCCTTTCAATTCTCTGGCAAGTTCAGTATATTTGCTTCTCTTTTCCGTCTCTTTTTTATTATTATTATTATTATTATTATTATTATTATTATTATTATTATTATTATTATTATTATTATTATTATTACTACTACTACTACTATTCCTGTTACATTTAACGAATATACTTATTTATTCAAATTAACTCCAGACAAATTATAAAGACAATATAAAGACCCGGAACCGCGACACATTTTATCACCGCCCTAACCAATATAACAATCAGCCCAATTTGCACGCACGCATACTACAGTTCACTTGGAAAAAGACATTTATAAACTCGACGGTTTTTTGACACCTAATTCGTGCATGTCTACTACCCCCCTCCTTCCCTCCCGACCTAAATCAACAGACGCCCTCTCTCTCTCTCCTTCTTCTTCTTCTTTTTCTTTTTTCCTCTATGTGTCTCTCCCCTCATCATTATTTGTTCCTCTTTCCACCATATATTCTTATTTTTTATTTATTTATTTATTTATTTATTTATTTGCCCTGTCTGTTTCAGATTCTAGACCTTAGATTTTTAGATTTTTTAATTTTTAATTTTTAATTTTTAATTTTAATTTTAATTTTTTAACGGCTTTAATTTTTGAAATGTTAAATTTCTTTCCTTCTTCTTCTGTCTCTACCCCTCCACTTCATTCTCTCCAAATATGATCTGAGGTTAAGATCGGATTCTAACTCTGCCTGATGAGATCTCAGTTTATAGTAACTGTTGATCGATAACATCGACATGCCAGTGTCGCAGATTTTGTACATGTCTGTGTAAATAAAACTATCATATATATATATATATATATATATATATATATATATATATATATATATATATATATATATAATTATTATTGCATGTATCTACATAAAATGTTATAACGAGATATAATCTTTTATGTATCGATTTTCAGTATTTATTTCAACAATGCTCAATACGTGAATAGAGTTACGTAATAAGTTATGAAAATATATTTATGGCAATTAAGCTACACAGAATCTAAAAGCCTGACAATTCCCCAATGGGGATGAAACTCGGAAGCGTCTGTGTAGCTTAATTTTCCGTAAATATCTTTTCGTAACTTACTATATATATATATATATATATATATATATATATATATATATATATATATATATATATATATTCCGGTTTTCAGCATTGCATTGCTCCGTCCTCGAAATTCTCACCTTCCTATTTACTTGTTTACTAGCAATGCTTCAAGCAAACTACCATTTCCTTATATATATATATATATATATATATATATATATATATATATATATATATATATATATATATATATATATTAAATCTTAACATAAATTAGCTCAAAAGCGATCTTTCAGTCAAGATTCGGAGTAGGAAATTAGACTACACTTTCTCCACTTATGTTGGCATTTTTTTCTAGTCCTCCTGCCGGTTTAGTATCGGTGCGATTGGGAACTGCTGAACCAGCTTGTATTCACTGTAAATTATATATATATATATATATATATATATATATATATATATATATATATATATATATATATTATTCCCAACACAGCCACCCTTAAAAACAATATCCGCTGTCTCTCGAAACTTAAAATGAGCTCCCCTCCACACACACACACACAGACACACACATATGTATATATATATATATATATATATATATATATATATATATATATATATATATATATATATATATATATATATATATAAATGGAACAGGAACCCCACGGAACTTACATACACCAATTTGACCGAAACACTAAATGGACTATTCGGAAAATTGAAAAAATAATTTAAAAAATTCTTATCATGCAAAAACACTCCGTGTTATTTAATAATGTTTGCCTAAATTATGTATATACTATTACTACCACGTGGTATGTTTGAAAACTGAAGCTGTTCTGCTAAAATGAATCCCGCTCATTGCCATGGTGGCTTGTAGTAATCCACTTTTACAACTGTGTAGTAGTTTTTTCCCTACGCACCAAGTCCCATGCCTGTGTCCAAGTAATACCGCGCTTTTTTGTTTGTTTTGTTTTTCTTGTTATTTCATTGCTTTTTAAAAAAAATGTTATTTAACGAGTGTCGTTGAATCCCACCCGACGAACCACCCCACCGAAAATCTCTTGGCTTTGTAACGTGTTGTTTTCTATAATCGGGTGGCCGTCACTTGTACCCTGCCATGCAAAGCGACTCGTCCATTACGCGATGGCGTCCATTACGCGATGGCCGCCATGCTGTTTGTGTAAACATAAACAGCTATTCCTCACACGCGTCTAGTCAATCTGCGCGCTTAACGACGAAATGCTATTTCGGACTTCTGAAGCGTAACGGACCGACAAAAATGCTATTTCGGACTTCTGAAGCGTAACGGACCGACAAAAATGCTATTTCGGACTTCTGAAGCGTAACGGACCGACAAAAATGCTATTTCGGACTTCTGAAGCGTAACGGACCGACAAAAATGCTATTTCGGACTTCTGAAGCGTAACGGACCGACAAAAATGCTATTTCGGACTTCTGAAGCGTAACGGACCGACAGAAATAATATTTCGGCCGTAAACGTTACAGGCCAAAGAAAATCACATTATTTAAATAAATTTAAAAGAGTTGAGTCAATCCAGCCCGCATTTTAGTAACGTATTTCAATCCAATTTCTATAATCCCTGATTTCGTTGTTTTTAAAATAAACTTAAATGTGACAAACAGACAGACAGATGCGGGGTTCAAATTCTGTCAGATCTATAATGTTTTCCTACTGTTTATCGGTTAAAAAAGGGGTTTCGTTTTCACGTTGCCCTAAAATCATTGGTTAAAGGCATGCACCCATAGTTCCTTGCTACTGACCGAGTGAAAAAAAAAAGCAGTCCGTTTCCGATAATTCTAACGCTAATAACGTTAAAAAAGGCATGGACTCATACGTCCCTGTAGTTATGGCTAAATGAAAACAACTGTTTGTTTTAACTTAATCGTTAATTCGTTAATATAATTGAGAAGACGCATGAAACCAACCTCCCTGTAACGATATGTATTAAAACCCAGTTGGCCTTCAATTGATCGATGTCATATGAAAAAGCATGAACCCAACTAACCCTGCAAAAATTCGATTTGTAAAATGACAGTTTTTCTTGACAGAATTATTTACAATGTCGCTTTCATAATTTCAGTAATTAAAAAAAAAAACGTTAAAAAAGAGCTGATATGCCGTAAAAAGTATCGTGTGTTTTATTCTGATAGGTCTGTGCTGTATTAATGTGTCCTTGTGCCATCCGTGACTTAACGGAATGCTGACTAAAGAATGTGGTCGGAATTCTTGAAGCGCCACCTTCGAAAAGTGATGAGAAAAATCGCCAATCAAAGTGAAATTCTTGGCTTCATTTCTGTATTTTTGTTTGGTTTTATATGTAAATTGCAGCCACTTTTAATGAAGTTTTGTGATTTTTCTGGGGTTTTTTTTCTGGGGGGGGGGGGGTCTGTGTCGGGTGTGGGGGATTTACAAAAAAAGTCACTTTTGGTTGTAGTAGCAGTTACGAGGCGACACCATCTCCTTCCCCTTCTCCTTCTCTTCCTGCCTCCTTCTCATCTGCTTCATCCTCCTCTTCTTCTTCTTCTTCTTCTTCTTCTTCTTCTTCTTCGTATTACTTTCTTCTATTTCTTCTTAATCTTCTTTTCCTCCTCCTTTTTCCTTCTTCTTCTTCTTCTTCATCTTCTTATTTTCATCATCATCATCATCATCATCATCATCTTCTCCTACATCTTTTGCTCAGCATCTTTTCTTTCTCTACTACTACTTTTTCTCTTCCTTCTTTTTTGTTCTTCCTTTTTTCTTCTTCCTCTTCTTCTACTTTGTTTTCTCCGTATCTTTTACTTCTTCTACTCCTACTTCTTCTTCCTCCTCCTCATTCTTCTTCTTCTTCTTCTTCTTCTTCTTCTTCTTCTTCTTCTTCGTTTTCTTCTTCTACGACTACTACTACTACTACTACTACTACATATTCTAGGTTTGCTATTGTTTCTTCATCTTCTTTCTTTCGCTACTATTACTCCTAATACTACTACTAATTATTTTATTATTCTCCATCTAACACGACTACTACTGATCCTTTCACCTTTCTCAAATTCGGTAGATTTCCTTTCTTCATTTTTCTATTCTTTTACGTCACTTTCTCACAATCCATTTCCTCGTGTAATTCGTCTTCAATGCTTTTTCTTCTTCTTCTTCTTCTTCTTCTTCTTCTTCTTCTTCTTCTTCTTCTTCTTCTTCTTCTCCTTCTTCTTCTCCTTCTACGTCTTCTTCTTCTCCTTCTTCTTCTTCGTCGTCTTCTTCTTCTTCTACGTCTTCTTCTTCTCCTTCTACGTCTTCTTCTTCTTCTTCTTCTTCTTCTTCTTCAACAAGTGCAGAATGGTATTATCAAGTCAAACGTTAGCTGTTCTAGAATCGAACCAATCGGCGGCGGCGAATCGAACGCGTTCGACCAATCGACGTCCGCCGTTTAGAACGTTACGCGGTACGTAACGGCACGTTTGAAGATGAGAGAGATAGAAAGGGAGAGAGAGAGAGAGAGAGAGAGAAAATAACAGGGAGATATGATAAGAGGAGGGGGAGTAGAAGAAGGATGAGAGGGGAGAACGTTCGTTTCTAAGGTTAAGAGATGACAAACTCCAAAGAGGTTGTGAGAGAGAACGGGTGTGGAGGTGGAGGGTGAACGGAGAGAGAGAGAGAGAGAGAGAGAGAGAGAGAGAGAGAGAGGAAAGGAATATGGATAGATAGATAGATAGTGAAGGTGAGGCCTACTTGGATGGTTGGGGTATGGTTTAGTGTTTCGACTGCTGGAGCTGCTATTGCCGCGGTATGAACCTAATAATATAATGATCAAAGAAACGCGGGGACATCTTTTTTGAATAGAGGCAACGGGGTGGGGATGAAGAAGAAGTCATCGTGGGGATGGGGGACGTTTCTTTTCTTTTGTTTTCCTTTTTACTCTTTTTTATCTCTTTCGTTTTCTTGTGCCCCTCCCCCCCCCCGAAGTAGTAGTAGTAGTAGTAGTAGTCGTAGTAGTAAAAAGAAGTAGCTTGTTTACCTGATTCCGACAGTTAGACACAAGGTCAGTTATTTTGTGGGAATCTAGTTACCCTAGAAAGAGGGGCATTCTGTCTGTATAGGTGACAATTAGACATGATCGGACGGATTATGACTAATTTTTACCAATTCAGAATGGATCGTCGGCATTCCCCGGTGAGGATGCCCCATGCCACAAACGATGAACCAACTCTTCACAAATAAAGAATATAATGCCTAGAAGGAAGGCCAACTGTCGAAGATACTGCACTTTGATCCTGGTCCAAAAAGTATTAGTAATATTAGTAATAGTAACAGTAGTAAGAGAAGTGAAAAATAAAATAGTAGTAGTAGTAGTAATAATAGTAGTAGTAGTAGTAGTAGTAGTAGTAGTAGAGGTATGAAGAAGAAGTAGAAGAGGAAGAAAAAAAAGAGGAAGAAGAAGAAAAAGAAGAAAAAGAAGAAGAAGGGATATGAAGTATTTTTGAAAAAAAAGTATCGAAAAACAATATTCGATACGGACACTTTGTTTCCCGCATTTTCATTCATTAATTATTTTCCATTTACTTTTTAATTTTATTCCGATATGATTTCTTTTTTTTTCAATCAGTTTCTCTTCTTTTAATTACTCGATCTCAGTTCGATTGTTTATCCTATCGATCTTATTGGAATTTATTTTTTCTCTTTCCATTTTTCTACCGCCATTCTTTTATTTTTCGCAATTTTCTTCGCTTTTCGACTTTCTACTTGCCCTTCTACTCTATCCGTTTCTCCTTATTAATTTCATTGGCCTTTTCTTCACTACTTGCTCTGCTGTTCCTTCTTTTTTCTTCGTTAGTTTCACTGTTACTTTCTTCGTCTTCTTCTCGCTATTTTCTCTGTTACTTTTTGCGCTTTCTTTCCGCTATTTTCTGTTACTTTCTCCGTTTTCCTTTCCCTATTTTCTCTGTTACTTTCTCCGTCTTCTTCTCGCTATTTTCTCTTTTACATTTTCCGCTTTCCCTTTCGCTATTTTCTCTGTTACTTTCTCCGTTTTCCTTTCGCTATTTTCTCTGTTACTTTCTCCGTTTTCCTTTCGCTATTTTCTCTGTTACTTTCTCCGTTTTCCTTTCGCTATTTTCGCTGTTACTTTCTCCGTTTTCCTTTCGCTATTTTCTCTGTTACATTCTCCGTTTTCCTTTCGCTATTTTCTCTATTACTTTCTTCGTTTTCCTCTTGCTATCTTCTCTGTTACTTTCTCTGTTTCCCTTTCGCTATTTTCTCTGTTACTTTCTCCGTTTTCCTTTCGCTATTTTCTCTGTTACTTTTTTCGTTTTCCTTTCGCTATTTTCTCTGTTACTTTCTCCGTTTTCCTTTCGCTATTTTCTCTGTTACTTTCTCCGTTTTCCTTTCGCTATTTTCTCTGTTACTTTCTCCGTTTTCCTTTCGCTATTTTCTCTGTTACTTTCTCCGTTTTCCTTTCGCTATTTTCTCTTACTTTCTCCGTTTTCCTTTCGCTATTTTCTCTGTTACTTTCTCCGTTTTCCTTTCGCTATTTTCTCTGTTACTTTCTCCCTTTTCCTTTCGCTATATTCTCTGTTACTTTCTCCGTTTCCTCTCGCTATTTTCTCTATTAATTTCTCCCTTTTCCTTTCGCTATTTTCTGTGTTACTTTCTCCGTTTTCCTCCCGCTATTTCTTCTATTACTTTCTCCGCTTTCCTCTCGCTATTTCCTCTGTTACTTTCTCCGTTTACCTTTCGCGTTTTTCTTTGTTACTTTCTTCGTTTTCCTCTCGCTATATTCTTCTGTTACTTTCGTCGTTTTCTTCTCGCTTTTTACTCTCTTACTTTCTCCGTTTTCTTCTCGCTATTTTCTTCTGTTACTTTCTTAGTTTTCTCCTCGCTATGTTCTTCTGTTACTTTCTCCGTTTTCCTTTCGCTATTTTCTGTACTACTTTCTCCGTTTTTCTTTCGCTATTTTCTCTGTTACTTTTTTCGTCTACTTTTCGCTATTTTCGCCGTTTTTTTCTTCCGTTTTCTTCTCACTATTTTCTCTGTTACTTTTTTCCGTCTTTCTTTCGTTACTTTCTTCGTTTTTCTTTTGATATATTCTCCATTACTTTCTCGTATTTTCCTTCGCCTTGTTCTTTGTTTGTTTTCTGTTTGTCTTCGCTATTTTCTCTGTTACTTTCTCTGTTTTCTTTAACTATTTTCTTTGTTACTTTCTTACTTTTTCCTTTCGCCATAATCTCTTACCTTTTTTGCCATTTTTTTCGTTAGTTTTTCCGTCGCTATTTTTTCTGTTACTTTCTCTGTTTTTCCGTCGCTATTTTTTCTGTTTTCCGTTGCTATATTTTCTGTTACTTTCTCTGTTTTACCGTCACTATTTTTTCTGTTTTCCGTCGCTATTTTCTCTGTTACTTTCTCTGTTTATGCATCGCTATTTTTTTATTACTTTCTCTGTTTTTCCGTCGCTATTTTTTCTGTTACTTTCTTTGTTTTCCGTCGCTATTTTTTTTGTTTTGCGTCGCTATTTTTTCTGTTACTTTCTCCGATTTTCCGTCGCTATTTTTTCTGTTACTTTCTCCGTATTGTTTTTTAATTTTCTCTGTTACTATAACTGTTTTCTCTTGGTACTTTACCGGTTTTACTTACTACAGTTTTCTCATTGCTATTTTTTCCGTTACCGTCTCCGTTTTTATTTTCCTATTTTGTCTGTTACTAACTTTCGCTCCTTTCTCTATTACTTTCACCTTTTTTCTCATTTTCTCTGTTACTTTCTCCGTTTTTCTCTTCGTTGTGTTCTTCGTAACTTTTCTTTGTTTTCCTTTCAGTATTGTCTCTGTTACTTTCTTCGTTGTTTTTTGCTATTGTCTCTGTTACTTTCTCCGTTTTTTTCTATCTTCTCTGTTACTTTCTCCGTTTTTTACTATTTTCTCTGTTACTTTCTCCGTTTTTTTTCTATTTTCTCTGTTACTTTGTCCGTTTTTTTCTATTTTCTCTGTTACTTTCTCCGTTTTTTTCTATTTTTTCTGTTACTTTCTCCGTTTTTTTCTATTTTCTCTGTTACTTTCTCCGTTTTTTTCTATTTTCTCTGTTACTTTCTCCGTTATTTTCTAGTTTCTCTGTTACTTTCTCCGTTTTTTTCTATTTTCTCTGTTACTTTCTCCGTTTTTTTCTATTTTCTCTGTTACTTTCTCCGTTTTTTTCTATTTTCTCTGTTACTTTCTCCGTTTTTGACTATGTTCTCTGTTACTTTTTCCGTTTTTTTCTATTTTCTCTGTTACTTTCTCCGTTTTTTTCTATTTTCTCTGTTACTTTCTCCGTTTTTTACTATTTTCTCTGTTACTTTCTCCGTTTTTTTCTATTTTCTCTGTTACTTTCTCCGTTTTTTTCTATTTTTTCTGTTACTTTCTCCGTTTTTTTTCTATTTTCTCTGTTACTTTCTCCGTTTTTTTCTATTTTCTCTGTTACTTTCTCCGTTTTTTTCTATTTTCTCTGTTACTTTCTCCGTTTTTTTCTATTTTCTCTGTTACTTTCTCCGTTTTTTTCTATTTTTTCTGTTACTTTCTCCGTTTTTTTCTATTTTCTCTGTTACTTACTCCGTTTTTTTCTATCTTCTCTGTTACTTTCTCCGTTTTTTACTATTTTCTCTGTTACTTTCTCCGTTTTTTTCTATTTTCTCTGTTACTTTCTCCGTTTTTTTCTATTTTCTCTGTTACTTTCTCTGTTTTTTCTATCTTATCTGTTACTTTCTCCGTTTTTTTCTATTTTCTCTGTTACTTTCTCCGTTTTTTTCTATTTTCTCTGTTACTTTCTCCGTTTTTTTCTATTTTCTCTGTTACTTTCTCCGTTTTTTTCTATTTTTTCTGTTACTTTCTCCGTTTTTTTCTATTTTCTCTGTTACTTTCTCCGTTTTTTACTATTTTCTCTGTTACTTTCTCCGTTTTTTCTATTTTCTCTGTTACTTTCTCCGTTTTTTTCTATTTTCTCTGTTACTTTCTCCGTTTTTTTCTATTTTCTCTGTTACTTTCTCCGTTTTTTTCTATTTTCTCTGTTACTTTCTCCGTTTTTTTCTATTTTCTCTGTTACTTTCTCCGTTTTTTTCTATTTTCTCTGCTACTTTCTCCGTTTTTTTCTATTTTCTCTGTTACTTTCTCCGTTTTTTTCTATTTTTTCTGTGACTTTCTCCGTTTTTTTCTATTTTCTCTGTCACTTTCTCCGTTTTTTTCTATTTTCTCTGTTACTTTCTCCGTTTTTTTCTATTTTCTCTGTTACTTTCTCCGTTTTTTTCTATTTTCTCTGTTACTTTCTCCGTTTTTTTCTATTTTCTCTGTTACTTTCTCCGTTTTTTTCTATTTTCTCTGTTACTTTCTCCGTTTTTTTCTATTTTTTCTGTTACTTTCTCCGTTTTTTTCTATTTTATCTGTTACTTTCTCCGTTTTTTACTATTTTCTCTGTTACTTTCTCCGTTTTTTCTATTTTCTCTGTTACTTTCTCCGTTTTTTTCTATTTTCTCTGTTACTTTCTCCGTTTTTTCTATTTTCTCTGTTACTTTCTCCGTTTTTTTCTATTTTATCTGTTACTTTCTCCGTTTTTTACTATTTTCTCTGTTACTTTCTCCGTTTTTTTCTATTTTCTCTGTTACTTTTTCCGTTTTTTTCTATTTTTTCTGTGACGTTCTCCGTTTTTTTCTATTTTCTCTGTTACTTTCTCCGTTTTTTTCTATTTTCTCTGTCACTTTCTCCGTTTTTTTCTATTTTTTCTGTTACTTTCTCCGTTTTTTACTATTTTCTCTGTTACTTTCTCCGTTTTTTCTATTTTCTCTGTTACTTTCTCCGTTTTTTTCTATTTTCTCTGTTACTTTCTCCGTTTATTTCTATTTTCTCTGTTACTTTCTCCGTTTTTTTCTATTTTCTCTGTTACTTTCTCCGTTTTTTTCTATTTTCTCTGTTACTTTCTCCGTTTTTTACTATTTCCTCTGTTACTTTCTCCGTTTTTTTCTTCCTTGTTTTCTTTCTAACTTTTATTTGTTTTCCTTTCGGTATTGTCTCTGTTTTTTTCTTCGTTTTTCTTTCACTAATTTTTGTGTTTCTTTCTCTTAACTACTTACTTCTTTTTCATTCTTCGCTACATTCTTCGTTTGTTTTTTTTGCTACTTTCTTCATTTTTTCCTTCGCTAATTTTTCTTTCAATACCTTTGTTTTTATCAGCTACTTTCTTGTTAATTATTTTTCTCTTTCTTTTTTATTTACTTTCTATTACTCATCTTTTTTCTCAAATTCTTTTTAGATTTGTTAATTTTCTTCAACATTCTGTTGATTGCTCTTGCATTCTTCTAGAGAAAGAGGAGATGGCTGGCCTACAGTTCAAATAGTGGATATATTGTGTAAAATTGTGATTTGTTTTCAACTCTCTTTTCTGTCGTTCTTTTCTTTCGTTCTTTTCTTTCTTTTATATATTCTTTTTTCTTACTTGCTCTCCTTCACTTTTATTTCTTTTTTTGTTTCTAAAAACGGTTGATAAGCCATTAAAAAAGAAAAACGATATAAAATTGTCTTTTTCTTTTTCATTTATCTTTCATTTTTCTTTCTTTCTTTTATTTAGTTACTTTTCACTATTTTTTCTTTTTTTTCGCTGTATCTCAAAAACGGTTGATATGCGATAAAAGCTGAAAAATGAAGGCATCTTTTTTTCTTTCTTTTTTCTTTCTTTCTTTTTTCTTTCTTTTTTTTTCTTTCTTTCTTTTTTCTTTCTTTTTCTTTCTTTCTCCTTTCTTTCTTTCTTTTTTCTTTCTTTCTTTTTTCTTTCTTTCTCATTTCTTTCTTTCTTTTTTCTTTCTTTTTTTTCTTTCTTTTTTCTTTCTTTTTTCTTTCATTCTTTTTTCTTTCTTTCTCATTTCTTTTTTCTTTCTTTCTTTTTTCTTTCTTTTTTCTTTCTTTCATTCCAATTTCTTCTTTTCCATCGCATTCACTCTTTTTTTCATCTTCTTTTTCTATTTTTCTTAATTTCTTATATATATTTTTTCAATTTAATTTATTCGCATTCTTCATGTCCTTTCTTTTATTTTCGTCTTATTGTTTTATTCCTTGCCATATTTGTCGTATTCATTTTTTTCTCTTTTCTTTTTTTCTTTGATATCAATTTCTTTTAAATTCTTCTTTTAATATATTTTCATTTTCGTTCTTTTTTCTATATTTTCCTTCAATTCTTTTTCTCTTTCCCCTCGTTCTTTTTCTATTTATCTTCTTTTTTTCTTTACTTTCACGTTTATTGCTTTGACGAAGAAAAAAAGGAAATAAATAAAATTATTTATTTCCTTTTTTTCTTCGTTTAATTCGTAGTTTTGTTCATACTTGCTTTTTTGTTTTTGTTTTTTTTTCTTTTATTTTCATTCTTTATTATATACTCACAATATATTCTTTTTCAAATTCTTTTTCAAATTCTTTTTCATTTTTTTTTCAAATTCTTTTTCAAATTCTTTTTCAAATTCTTTTTCAAATTCGTTTTCTCCTCATATTTTCTTCTTTTTTTCTATATTTTCCTTCATTTACGATTTTTGTCTTTTTGTTACTTTTTTTTTCTTTTCGTAATATTTTTTTTCTATTTTTCTCTTTTTACATTTTTTTCTTCTTTTTTTGTATGT
>OY744543.1:11319038-11321538 GCA_963556195.1 Sepiola atlantica
ATATATATGTATGTATATATGTACGTATATGTAAATGTATATACATATATATTTATATGTATATATGTATATGTAAATGTATATACATATATTTATATGTATGTATATTTGTATGCATAGATAAATGTATATATATGCATATTTATATGCATATATATGCATATTTATGTATATATGTCTATATATGCATATGTCTATATTTGCATATATATATTTATGCATATGTATATATATGTATATATATTAATATATATGTATATGTATGTATATATGTCTATATACGCATATGTCTATATATGTATATGTATGTATATGTATATATATGAATATATATGTGTATGTATGTATATATGTCTATACATGCATATGTATACGTATGTATATATATATATGTATGTATATATTTCTATATATGTATATATATATATGTATATATTTATATACATGCATACGAATGTATATATGTATATGTACGTATATATTTCTATATATGTATGTATATATTTCTATATATGTATATGTATATATATGTATGTACATGCATAAGTATGTATATATGTATATGCCTGTATATATGTCTATATATGTATATGTATGTATATGTATGCATAAATATATATATATGTCTATATATGTATATGTATGTATATACATATGTATGTATATGTATGCATAAATATATATGTCTATATATGTATATGTATGTATATACATATGTCTGTATAATATATGTACATATATATATGTCAATACATGTATATGTATGTATACATGTCTATATATGTATATGTATGCATATATATATATATATTCATAAGTATATATATATATGTCTATACATGTATATGTATGTATACATATGTATATATGTCTATACATGTATATGTATGTATACATATGTATATATGTCTATACATGTATATGTATGTATACATATGTATATATGTCTATACATGTATATGTATGTATACATATGTATATATGTCTATACATGTATATGTATGTATAAATATGTATATATGTATATGCATGTATATATATGCATATGTATGTATATATGTCTATATATGTATTGATGTATAGATGTATGATGTTAGAAACCTACGTATCAAAGCCGACTTCAGTCACATGTAGCACACGAATGAAAGTTGCTAGTTGACAGATATGGATCATGGTTTGTTACTTAACTGTATATAGGCTTGAAATGCTTTCATAAACTACATTATATATGTATATATAAATATAAATATATATATATATATATATATATATATATATATATATATATATATATATATATATATATATATATATATATACATATTATAAAAATGGAACGAATATTCTTATGTAAATGAAAACAAAAAAGTAAAACCGTAAATATTATTTATGTATTCATCAACGTTACGTCTTTATTTCAAATTTTCCTCAGGATGATTAGTCTGAAACAAATAACACACAAAGTTCCACATTTTTTAAAACAATATTAGTAGAAATATTGTATACTTGTATGTTACTTCTTCAGACTAATCACCCTGAGGAAGTCTTTAAATAAAGACGAAAACTTGATGAATACATAAATAATATTTTTGCCTTTTTCGGTTACCATTACATTGCAATGTTTTTTCCAACTATTATCATATATGTATATATATATAATCATTATTATCGTATATGTATATATATAACCATATATATATATATACATTAATATATGTATATATATATATAAATATATATATACATTAATATATGTGTATATATATATATATATATTTATTTAAATACATATATATATATATTAACATATATATATATTCAAATACATACATATATTCATATACATATATATTCTAATACATACATATGTTTACATATATATATTCATATATATATATATATTCGTATACATATATATATATTCATATGCATATATGTATATATATTAATATACATATATGTATATATATATATTTATATACATATATGTATATATATATATATTTATATACATATATGTATATATATATATATTTATATACATATATTTATATACATATATATATTCATATACATATATATGCATATATATATATATGCATATATTCATATACATATATATATTTATATACATATATAAATATATATATATATATATAGTTAGTTATGAAAATATATTCATGGCAATTTAGCTACACAGAGGTGCCCGCGTTTAATCCCCTGTGTAGGTTAATTGCCATAAATATATTTTCATAACTTACTACCTAGCTCTACTGAGGTATCGTGCACTGCTGAAGTCAATACTGAAAACTGATACATAAAAAATTGTATATCCAATAAAAGCTACGTTCGTGGATGCAACACGGCTCAGTAAAACGTGAGGTGGAAAGTATTCGCCATTTAAAAGACTTCCTGGGCTAAAAATCATGGAATAGGTTTAAACTGGCAAAAAGAGAGCCAATTAATATTTAACGGCTTGCCTGTTGAAAAACAAGACTAG
>OY744543.1:11326538-11331538 GCA_963556195.1 Sepiola atlantica
ATAATAATTAATAATAATCATAATCATAATAATCATAATAATAATAATAATATTAATAATAATAAAATAATAATAATCATAATAATTATTATTAATAAAAATAATAATAATAATTAATAATAATCGCTGCTATTCCAAGCAGATCACAGAATTAAGAGCAAAAAGATAGAAAAACGAAGCAAATGCATGGAACTTGCTAGAGAACTGAAAGGAAGGCACTGGTGTAACTTACGACTCGTCGACATCTTCCGACAGTGTACGTAAACTACCGGAAGATGCCGAAACGCTAATCAGATTGCAGCTGACGACAAGTGTGAATTTAAGCGTAACATTAAACAAGTCAAGGAAACCAATTAAAGCGATCATACATTTCATCGAGTTAGGACAAACGCTTCAGCCTCTGAAAGGAATTATTTTGAATTTTGTCCGAAAAAATAACAAACTTATAGGCCAAAAGATAAATTGCAGAACATGATCTTTTTCACTTTAACCCTACAAAAAAAATATAACCATAACCCTAACCCTACCCTAGTTGGTCTGGTTCAAAAGCTGCTAACCCTAACCAGAACCAGAACCCTAACCCTAACCCTAACCTAGTTGGTCTGGTTCAAAAGCTGCTAAGCCTAACCAGAACCAGAACCCTAACCCTAACCCTAAACAACCTAGTTGGCCTGGTTCAAAAGCTGCTAACCCTAACCAGAACCAGAACCAGAACCCTAACCCTAACCTAGTTGGTCTGGTTCAAAAGCTGCTAACCCTAACCAGAACCAGAACCCTAACCCTAACCCTAACCCTAACCTAGTTGGCCTGGTTCAAAAGCTGCTAACCCTAACCAGAACCAGAACCCTAACCTTAACCCTACCCTAGTTGGTCTGGGTCAAAAGCTGCTAACCCTAACCCTAACCAGAACCCTAACCCTAACCCTAACCTAGTTGGTCTGGTTCAAAAGCTGCTAACCCTAACCAGAACCAGAACCCTAACTCTAACCTAGTTGGTCTGGTTCAAAAGCTGCTAACCCTAACCAGAACCAGAACCAGAACCAGAACCAGAACCAGAACCAGAACCCTAACCCTAACCCTAACCTAGTTGGCCTGGTTCAAAAGCTGCTAACCAGAACCAGAACCCTAACCCTAACCTAGTTGGCCTGGTTCAAAAGCTGCTAACCCTAACCAGAACCAGAACCCTAACCCTAACCCTAACCTAGTTGGTCTGGTTCAAAAGCTGCTAAGCCTAACCAGAACCAGAACCCTAACCCTAACCCTAAACCTAACCTAGTTGGCCTGGTTCAAAAGCTGCTAACCCTAACCAGAACCAGAACCCTTACCCTAACCCTAACCTAGTTGGTCTGGTTCAAAAGCTGCTAACCCTAACCAGAACCAGAACCCTAACCCTAACCCTAACCTAGTTGGCCTGGTTCAAAAGCTGCTAATCATAACCAGAACCAGAACCCTAACCCTAACCCTACCCTAGTTGGTCTGGGTCAAAAGCTGCTAACCCAAACCAGAACCAGAACCCTAACCCTAACCCTAACCTAGTTGCTCTGGTTCAAAAGCTGCTAACCCTAACCAGAACCAGAACCCTAACTCTAACCTAGTTGGTCTGGTTCAAAAGCTGCTAACCCTAACCAGAACCAGAACCAGAACCCCGACCCTAACCCTAACCCTAACCTAGTTGGCCTGGTTCAAAAGCTGCTAACCCTAACCAGAACCAGAACCCTAACCCTAACCTAGTTGGCCTGGTTCAAAAGCTGCTAACCCTAACCAGAACCAGAACCCTAACCCTAACCTTGTTGGTCTGGTTCAAAAGCTACTAACCCTAACCAGAACCAGAACCCTAACCCTAACCCTAACCCTAACCCTAACCTAGTTGGCCTGGTTCAAAAGCTGCTAACCCTAACCAGAACCAGAACACTAACCCTAACCCTAACCCTAACCTAGTTGGTCTGGTTCAAAAGCTGCTAACCCTTACCAGAACCAGAACCCTAACCCTTACTCTAACCCTAACCCTAACCCTAACCCTAACCCTAACCCTAACCTTGTTGGTCTGGTTCAAAAGCTACTAACCCTAACCAGAACCAGAACCCTAACCCTAACCCTAACCCTAACCTAGTTGGTCTGGTTCAAAAGCTGCGAACCCTAACCAGAACCAGAACCCTTACCCTAACCCTAACCCTAACCTAGTTGGCCTGGTTCAAAAGCTGCTAACCCTAACTAGAACCAGAACCACAACCCTAACCTTAGTTGGCCTGGTTCAAAAGCTACTAACCCTAACCAGAACCAGAACCCTAACCCTAACCTAGTTGGCCTGGTTCAAAAGCTGCTTACCCTAACCAGAACCAGAACCCTAACCCTAACCCTAACCCTAACCTAGTTGACCTGGTTCAAAAGCTGCTAACCCTAACCAGAACCAGAACCCTAACCCTAACTTAGTTGGCCTGGTTCAAAAGCTGCTAACCCTAACCAGAACCAGAACCCTAACCCTAACCGTAACCTAGTTGGCCTGGTTCAAAAGCTGCTAACCCTAACCAGAACCAGAACCCTAACCCTAACCTTGTTATTCTGGTTCAAAAGCTGCTAACCCTAACCAGAACCAGAACCCTAACCCTAACCTTAACTCTAACCTAGTTGGTCTGGTTCAAAAGCTGCTAACCCTAACCAGAACTAGAACCCTAACCCTAACCTAGTTGGTCTGGTTCAAAAGCTGCTAACCTAAACCTAACCCTAACCTAACCCTAACCTAACCCTAACCTAGTTGGCCTGGGTCAAAAGCTGCTAACCCTAACCAGAACCAGAACCCTAACCCTTACATAGTCGGTCTGGTTCACAAGCTGCTAACCTAAACCTAACCATAACCTAACCCTAACCCTAACCCTAACCCTAACCTATTCGCCCAGGTTCAAAAGCTGTACCAGTAATAACAACAATTGTTAACAGTTGTTTAATCATATTTTCTCTCGTCGCCTCGTTTTGATTTTAAGATCACAAAGTTTTCATTCGGCTTTTCCCGGCTGTTTACGTAAACTGTCATAAGATGCCGACGAAACGTCGACTTCAGCATAGGTCGTAAACTGCGCCCAGTACCGAAAAGAATATGGAGCATGAAGAACATCATTATAATACCAATAATTTTTGGAGCACTAGAAAGAGTCCCGAAAACCCTGGAAAGAAAATATTAGGAGAAATTGGAATCAAAGAGAAGATTGAGGACATAAAACAAACGGAATGGATGAAAATAGGTGAAATATTAGGTAAAGTCCTTGAATGCGGAAACATACCCACATAATCAACAAGTAAACTTACCAGCCACAAATAAATGGGTGGTAGACTCACACACACATGAGGTAGAACCAGCCTCGGCTGATACCGCAAACAATTCTTGTGAAAGGTCAAGGAGGTTTGAAAGACAAAGAAGGCAGAGCACCAACAAAACCCTCACAAGCATGGTACGAGGCTACTAAAATCTTACGGCAGCTTATTGTTACTCAAATTTCAGAGAAGACCCACTTGATCGCGAAAACTCAATCGTAAATGGCTATTGCGATAAAGCGAATCATGTGAAACACTACGTGCACTATGTTGGAAGTGTGTCGGAAAATTAGACATCAGAGTAAAACAACATGTGCCCACAAAAAAATTCGTCAGGCAAATTATTTATCGTCGGATATTCTGAATAATACATACAATACATAGAGGTCTTCCATGGCTGAACATCTAATAAATAGCTGTACCTGCGCATTCAATTTAAGTGTTTCCTTATTCTCTATTCTAAGTAGGTCACACTAACCCTTTTCATCCCAAAATTATAGAAACTAATTATGTTAAGTCTTTGCGACATTTTCTTTGTAAGCAAAGAGAAAATCTTCTAGGACTTAATGTAGTTTCTATTTGATTATTTTTTCGGTTTTTTTTCGTCACTATAATTCTCATAGAATTCTTTTTTTTTAACTCATCCTCGATTTAGCTCTGTTGATATGCCGTTGTGTGTAGCACGCGGTTACGTGAATAAGGCAGTTTGAAAAGTCACACATTGAAAACTGCGTGCTACACACAACGGCATATCAACACTTATCGTCTATAACATCAAGACGAATTTCAACTTGACTGCGATAAATATGTCTCAGTCGAGTAGGATTGTACGAAAGAGGAAGAGAAGAAAAAACTATGATTATTCGTCTGATAAAGATGTTTATCGTCGAAAGTACTCATGTCTAAAAAAAAAGTTTTTAAAGTAAATAAATAATTTATTTAAAAAAACAAATAATTTGCGTTGTCCAGGTTTTCAAAATATCCTAAAAAATATTCTCATTATTATTAAAATGTTAGTCTATTTTTAAAGGAGAGTGGATATCATAAACGCAGGTGAACTAATTTGACTTATAGCACCTATTTAAAATGTTGTCTTTATGCAATGGTTCAAGCGACATTCAGTTTCGCTCGTGTATTGAATTAATATTCCATCAATTATCACGAAAGTTTTCTTAAACTGTAAATTATCTGTATTTACGAATTCCAACTTCGCTGATTTATACAATACTTTCTTATTACGAAAGTTTACTAAGACATTTTAACGTTACGGATATAAATGATAATTAGTCAGACTTCTTTTGATTTCTTTTATAAGGCTTCGTATTTCTATAACGACACAATCTAATGAAACAAGATTATTGTCAGACAGTTTAGAGGGAGATAGATAGATCAGATAGATAAATAGATAGATAGAGGGGGAGACAGACAGACAGAGTAAAATAAAATGGGAGATAAGGAAAGTTAACAATGTTTTTTCTATTAATTTTCTTTATTGGAAAAAAATTGGATACATGTAGCGGTGAACTCTTTTGTACGCGAGCTTTGTGACCCCTTCCTTCACTATTGAGCTCTTGAAAGGCGTACTTTTTTTTTAGCTGGTCTGTTTGGAGACAAGGGGATTGCACGCTATTGTGAGGCTTGGTTTGTTTTGAACTGATTCTATCTTCTGACTTTTTTTTAATAATAATGATTAGA